>OX333076.1:14544656-15029656 GCA_946863875.1 Alloplasta piceator
TCTATTAAGGGGTTATACACAAAAAAAATATTAAAAATTCAATAACTACCGCATTTTAGGGTATTCAGACTGATCAAAAGCGTCCTCATTACCATTGCACAATGCTTTACATCATTCTCAATTTGACACTGCAATTTTTGCAATTATTAAGGGGTTATGGAGAAAAGAAATATTGAAAAATGAATAACGACCGTGTTTATCGAGATTCAGACTTTTCAAAAGCGTCGACATTATCAGTGCACAATGATTTTAATCATCCTCAATTTGGCACTGCGATTTTCGCAATTATTAAGGGGTTATGGACAAAACAAATATTGAAAAATTAATAACGAGCGTGTTTTACGGTATTCAGACTTTTCAGAAGCGTCCACATTACCATTGCACACTTCTTTTCATCATCCTTAATTTGGCACTGCGATTTTCGCAATTCTTAAGGGAGTATCGACAAAAGAAATATTGAAAAATCAATAACGATTGTGTTTTGCGGTATTCAGACTTTTTAAAAGCGTCCACTTTACCATTGCACAATGATTTTCATCGTTCTTAATTTGGCACGGCGATTTTCGCAATTATTAAGGGGTTATGGACAAAAGAAACATTGAAAAATCGATAACTACCGTGTTTCACGGTATTCAGACATTTTCAAACATATTGATGATGAAAATAACTGTATAATTATAATGTGGACGCTCTTGAAATGTCTGAATCCCGTTAAACATGGTAGTTATTCATTTTTGGCTATTTATTTCGCCGATAAACCCTTAATAATTGCAAAAATCACAATGCAAAAATGAGATTGACAAAAATAATTGTACAGTGATGAAATAGACGCTTTTAAAATGTTCGAATCCCGATAAACACGGTAGTAATTGATTTTTCAATATTAATTTTGTCGATAACGCCTTAATAATTGCGAAAATCGCAATTCCAAATTGAGGATGATGAAAATCATCGTGCAATGATAAAGTGGACGCTTTTGAAAAGTCTGAATACCGTAAAACGCGGTAGTTATTAAATTCTTAATATTTCTTTTCACCATAACCCCTTAATAATTGCGAAAATCGCAGTGCCGAATAAAGGATGATAAAAATCATTGTGCAATAGTAATGTGGACGTCTTTAAACAGTCTGAATACCGTAAAATGCGGTAGTTATTGAATTTTTAAAATTTTTTTCCTCCATAACCCCTCAATTATTGCGAAAATTGCAATGTTGAATTAATGATGATGAAAAGCATTGTACAATGATAAAGTGGACGCTTCTAAAAAGTCTGAATACCGATAAACACGGTAGTAATTGATTTTTGAATATTTTATTTGTCCATAACCCCTTAATAATTGCAACAATCGCAATGCAAAAAAATGGATGGTGAAAATCATTGCACACTGAAAAAGTAGACGCTTCTGAAAAGTCTTAAACCCAATAAACACGGTAGTTTTTGAATTTTGAATATTTAATTTGTCCATAACCCCTTATTAAATGCGAAAATCGCAATGCCAAATTAAGAATAATGAAGTTTATTGTGCAATGATAAAGTGGACGCTTTTGAAAATTCTGAATACCGATAAACACGGTAGTTATCGATTTTTCAATATTTCTTTTGTCCATAACCCCTTAATAATTGCGAAAATTGCAGTGTCAAATTAAGGATGATGGAAATCGTTGTGCAATGATGAAGTCGACGTTTTTGAAAAGTCTGAATACCGTAAAACACGGTAGTTATTGATTTTTTAATATTCCTTTTCTCCATAACCCCTTAATAATTGCGAAAATCATAATGCCAAATCAAGGATGATGAAAATCATTGTGCACTGATAAAGTCGACGCTTTTGAAAAGTCTGAGTACCGTAAAACACAGTAGTTATTGAATTTTAAATATTCAATTTGTCTATAACCGCTTAATAATTGCGAAAATCGCAATGCCAAATTATAGATGATGAAAGTCATTATGCAATGATAAAGTGGACGCTTTTGAAAAGTCTGAATACCGTAAAACGCGGTAGTTATTGAATTTTGAATGTTTGGTATCTTGGCACTTTTTTTCCTCATTATGAAAAAGGGATGCAGATGAAAAGTCTTCTATTTCTCCATCGGATGCAACCTGTCAAACCTGTATCGAAAAACTCATCCATTTTTAAGCCCTCCATCACTTAGCCGGTGAGTTCTGTCGATTGACTCGCAGAAACTCACCGTTGTCCGACTTTCACCACGTGGAGGTGGATGGACGGGCGCATGGTGCAATACCTTTGAAAGTCGTGTGTGTGTGTGTGTGTGTGTGTGTGTGTGTGTGTGTGTGTGTGTGTGTGTGTGTGTGTGTGTGTGTGTGTGTGTGTGTGTGTGTGTGTGTGCGTGCGTGCGTGTGTGTGTGTGGGGCGGAGGTGGGGGGGTGTCCGCGTGCCTGCGTGTGTATGTGTGTACGTGTATGTACGTACGTGCGTGCGTGCGTGCGTGCGTGCGTGCGTGCGTGCGTGCGTGCGTGCGTGCGTGCGTGCGTGCGTGCGTGCGTGCGTGCGTGCGTGCGTGCTCGCGTGCGTGCTCGCGTGCGGGCGTGCATGCGCGCTTGCGTGCGTGCGTACGTGCGTGTTGTATTAATATTTTAATGATTTTCCACGTGTTCTCCTCAAGGCAATGCAGCGACGATGCATGCTCCGTATTGTCTCCGCGATGTCAACTTGTGGAATGTTTTCCCATTCGCTTATCACAGCTCGTTCCAATTCTTGCAAGGACACGGGAGGAATTTCAAGAGCTCGTATTCTTGATTTGAGCATCGCCCAAACATTTTCTATGGGATTCAAATCCGGACTGTTTGCGGGCCACACGCTCCTCACAATTTCGCTTTCGGCCAAAAACGCGTTGACGATGCGCGAGCGATGACACGGGGCATTGTCGTCGATGAAGATAAACCCCTCTCCAACTCGATTTGACTCGGGAATGACAATCGGTCTCAGTATTTTATTGATGTATCGCTCGCTATTGACTGTTTCATTTTTGAAAATTACGAGCTCCGTGCGAGATTGCAAAGAAATTCCCCCCCACACTGTTATGGAGCCACCCCCGAAAGCACGCGAACGGTTGATGTTTTTTTCTCGCATCCTTTCTCCTTTCTTTCTATAAACACGTTCCGATTTTGAATTGCTAAACAGCATTATTTTTGATTCGTCACTGAAGAGACATTTTGTCCATTGCTCTTGTGTCCACTGCATGTGTTCGTCTGCAAAATGTCGTCGGGCAGCGCGATGCCGAAACGAAAGGGTCGGTTTAATAATCGGGCGACGCGATCTCAATCCTCGTTCCCTGAGCCGTCGACCAATCGTGCTGGACGAAACGGGCCGAGGTATTTTACGCTTCAAAATTGTTGCAGTTACTCGAGGATTCTTGCGAGTTTCTTGGACGATCGCTCTGTCCTCTCTTTGTGTTGTTACACGTTGTCGTCCTCCACCGTGTCGATATGACGGGCTGCCCGTTTCGCGATATCGTTGCAATAAACGATGAATCGCTCCCTTACTCGCTCCGATCTCTTCAGCAATCGAACGGTGGCTTTGGCCCATTTCATGCATTGCGATCGCACGCCCCATCTCAATCTCGGACAATCGTACCATTTTTGGCAAACGCAAAATCAAGTCGAGACTCGCGATTGAAAATTCGTTTCACACGAAGCTTGCTCGCTGCTTGAAACGATAAAATACGTCGTGGAGACACGATTTGTTTTTTCGCGATCGTAAAAAAAAAAATCTTAACAAATGAACGCTACAGAAAAAAAAATCGGGTTTGTACGACGTAGAAAACAAAATTTGTTGAGATATTTTTTTACGATCGCGAAAAAACAAATCGTGTCTCCACGACGTATTTTATCGTTTCAAGCAGCGAGCAAGCTTCGTGTGAAACGAATTTTCAATCGCGAGTCTCGACTTGATTTTGCGTTTGCCAAAAATGGTACGATTGTCCGAGATTGAGATGGGGCGTGCGATCGCAATGCATGAAATGGGCCAAAGCCACCGTTCGATTGCTGAAGAGATCGGAGCGAGTAAGGGAGCGATTCATCGTTTATTGCAACGATATCGCGAAACGGGCAGCCCGTCATATCGACACGGTGGAGGACGACAACGTGTAACAACACAAAGAGAGGACAGAGCGATCGTCCAAGAAACTCGCAAGAATCCTCGAGTAACTGCAACAATTTTGAAGCGTAAAATACCTCGGCCCGTTTCGTCCAGCACGATTGGTCGACGGCTCAGGGAACGAGGATTGAGATCGCGTCGCCCGATTATTAAACCGACCCTTTCGTTTCGGCATCGCGCTGCCCGACGACATTTTGCAGACGAACACATGCAGTGGACACAAGAGCAATGGACAAAATGTCTCTTCAGTGACGAATCAAAAATAATGCTGTTTAGCAATTCAAAATCGGAACGTGTTTATAGAAAGAAAGGAGAAAGGATGCGAGAAAAAAACATCAACCGTTCGCGTGCTTTCGGGGGTGGCTCCATAACAGTGTGGGGGGGAATTTCTTTGCAATCTCGCACGGAGCTCGTAATTTTCAAAAATGAAACAGTCAATAGCGAGCGATACATCAATAAAATACTGAGACCGATTGTCATTCCCGAGTCAAATCGAGTTGGAGAGGGGTTTATCTTCATCGACGACAATGCCCCGTGTCATCGCTCGCGCATCGTCAACGCGTTTTTGGCCGAAAGCGAAATTGTGAGGAGCGTGTGGCCCGCAAACAGTCCGGATTTGAATCCCATAGAAAATGTTTGGGCGATGCTCAAATCAAGAATACGAGCTCTTGAAATTCCTCCCGTGTCCTTGCAAGAATTGGAACGAGCTGTGATAAGCGAATGGGAAAACATTCCACAAGTTGACATCGCGGAGACAATACGGAGCATGCATCGTCGCTGCATTGCCTTGAGGAGAACACGTGGAAAATCATTAAAATATTAATACAACACGCACGTACGCACGCACGCAAGCGCGCATGCACGCCCGCACGCGAGCACGCACGCGAGCACGCACGCACGCACGCACGCACGCACGCACGCACGCACGCACGCACGCACGCACGCACGCACGCACGCACGCACGCACGCACGCACGCACGCACGTACGTACATACACGTACACACATACACACGCAGGCACGCGGACACCCCCCCACCTCCGCCCCACACACACACACGCACGCACGCACACACACACACACACACACACACACACACACACACACACACACACACACACACACACACACACACACACACACACACACACACACACACACACACACACACACACACACACACGACTTTCAAAGGTATTGCACCATGCGCCCGTCCATCCACCTCCACGTGGTGAAAGTCGGACAACGGTGAGTTTCTGCGAGTCAATCGACAGAACTCACCGGCTAAGTGATGGAGGGCTTAAAAATGGATGAGTTTTTCGATACAGGTTTGACAGGTTGCATCCGATGGAGAAATAGAAGACTTTTCATCTGCATCCCTTTTTCATAATGAGGAAAAAAAGTGCCAAGATACCAAACATTCAAAATTCAATAACTACCGCGTTTTACGGTATTCAGACTTTTCAAAAGCGTCCACTTTATCATTGCATAATGACTTTCATCATCTATAATTTGGCATTGCGATTTTCGCAATTATTAAGCGGTTATAGACAAATTGAATATTTAAAATTCAATAACTACTGTGTTTTACGGTACTCAGACTTTTCAAAAGCGTCGACTTTATCAGTGCACAATGATTTTCATCATCCTTGATTTGGCATTATGATTTTCGCAATTATTAAGGGGTTATGGAGAAAAGGAATATTAAAAAATCAATAACTACCGTGTTTTACGGTATTCAGACTTTTCAAAAACGTCGACTTCATCATTGCACAACGATTTCCATCATCCTTAATTTGACACTGCAATTTTCGCAATTATTAAGGGGTTATGGACAAAAGAAATATTGAAAAATCGATAACTACCGTGTTTATCGGTATTCAGAATTTTCAAAAGCGTCCACTTTATCATTGCACAATAAACTTCATTATTCTTAATTTGGCATTGCGATTTTCGCATTTAATAAGGGGTTATGGACAAATTAAATATTCAAAATTCAAAAACTACCGTGTTTATTGGGTTTAAGACTTTTCAGAAGCGTCTACTTTTTCAGTGTGCAATGATTTTCACCATCCATTTTTTTGCATTGCGATTGTTGCAATTATTAAGGGGTTATGGACAAATAAAATATTCAAAAATCAATTACTACCGTGTTTATCGGTATTCAGACTTTTTAGAAGCGTCCACTTTATCATTGTACAATGCTTTTCATCATCATTAATTCAACATTGCAATTTTCGCAATAATTGAGGGGTTATGGAGGAAAAAAATTTTAAAAATTCAATAACTACCGCATTTTACGGTATTCAGACTGTTTAAAGACGTCCACATTACTATTGCACAATGATTTTTATCATCCTTTATTCGGCACTGCGATTTTCGCAATTATTAAGGGGTTATGGTGAAAAGAAATATTAAGAATTTAATAACTACCGCGTTTTACGGTATTCAGACTTTTCAAAAGCGTCCACTTTATCATTGCACGATGATTTTCATCATCCTCAATTTGGAATTGCGATTTTCGCAATTATTAAGGCGTTATCGACAAAATTAATATTGAAAAATCAATTACTACCGTGTTTATCGGGATTCGAACATTTTAAAAGCGTCTATTTCATCACTGTACAATTATTTTTGTCAATCTCATTTTTGCATTGTGATTTTTGCAATTATTAAGGGTTTATCGGCGAAATAAATAGCCAAAAATGAATAACTACCATGTTTAACGGGATTCAGACATTTCAAGAGCGTCCACATTATAATTATACAGTTATTTTCATCATCAATATGTTTGAAAATGTCTGAATACCGTGAAACACGGTAGTTATCGATTTTTCAATGTTTCTTTTGTCCATAACCCCTTAATAATTGCGAAAATCGCCGTGCCAAATTAAGAACGATGAAAATCATTGTGCAATGGTAAAGTGGACGCTTTTAAAAAGTCTGAATACCGCAAAACACAATCGTTATTGATTTTTCAATATTTCTTTTGTCGATACTCCCTTAAGAATTGCGAAAATCGCAGTGCCAAATTAAGGATGATGAAAAGAAGTGTGCAATGGTAATGTGGACGCTTCTGAAAAGTCTGAATACCGTAAAACACGCTCGTTATTAATTTTTCAATATTTGTTTTGTCCATAACCCCTTAATAATTGCGAAAATCGCAGTGCCAAATTGAGGATGATTAAAATCATTGTGCACTGATAATGTCGACGCTTTTGAAAAGTCTGAATCTCGATAAACACGGTCGTTATTCATTTTTCAATATTTCTTTTCTCCATAACCCCTTAATAATTGCAAAAATTGCAGTGTCAAATTGAGGATGATGTAAAGCATTGTGCAATGGTAATGAGGACGCTTTTGATCAGTCTGAATACCCTAAAATGCGGTAGTTATTGAATTTTTAATATTTCTTTTGTGTATAACCCCTTAATAGATGCGAAAGTCACAGTGCTAAATTGAGGATAATAAAAAGTATTGTGCGATAGTAATGGAGACGCTTCTGAAAAGTCTGAATACCGTAAAACACGCCCGTTATTAATTTTTCAATATTCGTTTTGTCGACAACCCCTTAATAATTGCGAAAATCGCAGTGCTAAATTAAGGACGATGAAAATCATTGTGCAATGGTAAAGTGAACGCTTTTGAAAAGTCTGAATACCGTAAAATGCGGTAGTTATTGAATTTTCAATAGTTTTTTTCTCCATAACCCCTTAATAATTGCGAAAATCGCAATGCCAAATTGAGGTTGATGAAAAGCATTGTACAATGATAAAGTGGACCTTTTTGAAAAGTCTGAATACCGATAAACTCGGTCGTTATTGATTTTTCAATATTTCTTTTGTCTATAACCCCTTAATAATTGCGAAAATCGCAACGTCAAATTAAGAATGATCAAATTCATTGTGCAATGATAAAGTGGACGTTTTCTAAAAGTCTGAATATCGATAAACACAATCGTTATTGATTTTTCAATATTTCTTTTGTCGATAACCCCTTAAGAATTGCGGAAATCGCAGTGCCAAATTAAGGATGATGAAAAGAATTGTGCAATGGTAATGTGGACGCTTCTGAAAAGTCTGAATACCGTAAAACACGCTCGTTATTGATTTTTCAATATTTGTTTTGTCCATAACCCCTTAATAATTGCGAAAATCGCAGTGTCAAATTAAGGATGAAGAAGTGCATTGTGCAATGGGAATGTGGACGCTTTTGAACAGTCTGATTACCGTAAAATGCGGTAGTTATCGAATTTTTAATATTAATTTTCTCCCTAAACCATTAATAATTGCGAAAATCGCAGTGCCAAATTGAGGATGATGGAGAGCATTGCGCAATGGTAATGTGGACGCTTCTGAAAAGTCTGAATACCGTAAAACACGCTCGTTATTGATTTTTTAATATTTCTTTTCTCCATAACCCCTTAATAATTGCGAAAATTGCAGTGCCAAATTAAGGATGATGAAAAGCATTGTGCAATTGTAATGTGGACGCTTTTAAAAAGTCTGAGTACCGTAAAATGTAGTAGTTATTGAATTTTTAAGATTTTTTTTTCTCCATAACCCCTTAATAATTGCGAAAATCGCAATGCGAAATTGAGGTTGATGAAAAGCATTGTACAACGATAAAGTGGACCCTTTTGAAAAGTCTGAATACCGATAAACTCGGTCGTTATTGATTTTTCAGTATTTCTTTTGTCGATAACCCCTTAATAATTACAAAAATCGCAACGCTAAATTAAGGATGCTGAAAAGCATTGTGCAATGATAATGTGGACGCTTTTAAAAAGTCTAAATACTATAAATTGCGGTAGTTATTGGATTTTAAATTTTTTTTTTTTTTCATAACCCCTTAATAATTGCGAAAATCGCAGTGCCAAATTGAGGATGATGAAAAGTATTGTGCAATAGTAATGGGGACGCTTCTGAAAAGTCTGAAAACCGTAAAACACGCTCGTTATTAATTTTCCAATATTTGTTTTGTTGATAACCCCTTAATAATTGCAAAAATCGCAGTGCCAGATTGAGGATGATGAAAATCATTGTGCAATGGTAATGAGGATGCTTTTGATCAGTCTGAATACCCTAAAATGCGGTAGTTATTGAATTTTTAATATTTCTTTTATATTTAACCCCTTAATAGATGCGAAAGTCGCAGTGCTAAATTAAGGATGATAAAAAGTATTGTGCAATAGTAATGGAGACGCTTCTGAAAAGTCTGAATACCGTAAAACACGCCCGTTATTAATTTTTCAAAATTCGTTTTGTCGACAACCCCTTAATAATTGCGAAAATCGCAGTGTCAAATGAAGGATGATGAAAAGCATTGTGCAATTGTAATGTGGACGCTTTTGAACAGTATGAATACCGTAAAGTGCGGTAGTTATTGAACTTTTAATATTTTTTTTCTCCGTAACCCCTTAATAATTGCGAAAATCGCAGTGCCAAATTAAGGACGATGAAAATCATTGTGCAATGGTAAAGTGAACGCTTTTGAAAAGTCTGAATACCGTAAAATGCGGTAGTTATTGAATTTTCAATCATTTTTTTCTCCATAACCCCTTAATAATGGCGAAAATCGCAATGCCAAATTGAGGTTGATGAAAAGCATTGTACAATGATAAAGTGGACCTTTTTGAAAAGTCTGATTACCGATAAACTCGGTCGTTATTGATTTTTCAATATTTGTTTTGTCGATAACCTCTTAATAATTGCTCAAATCGCAGTGCCAGATTGGGGATGATGAAAATCATTGTGCAATGGTAATGTGGACGCTTCTGAAAAGTCTGAATACCGTGAAATGCGGTAGTTATTGAATTTTTAATGTTTCTTTTCTCCATAACCCCTTAATAATTGCGAAAATCGCCGTGCCAAATTAAGAACGATGAAAATCATTGTGCAATGGTAAAGTGGACGCTTTTAAAAAGTCTGAATACCGCAAAACACAATCGTTATTGATTTTTCAATATTTCTTTTGTCGATAACCCCTTAAGAATCGCGAAAATCGCAGTGCCAAATTAAGGACGATGAAAATCATTGTGCAATGGTAAAGTGAACGCTTTTGAAAAGTCTGAATACCGTAAAATGCGGTAGTTATTGAATTTTCAATCATTTTTTTCTCCATAACCCCTTAATAATGGCGAAAATCGCAATGCCAAATTGAGGTTGATGAAAAGCATTGTACAATGATAAAGTGGACCTTTTTGAAAAGTCTGATTACCGATAAACTCGGTCGTTATTGATTTTTCAATATTTGTTTTGTCGATAACCTCTTAATAATTGCTCAAATCGCAGTGCCAGATTGGGGATGATGAAAATCATTGTGCAATGGTAATGTGGACGCTTCTGAAAAGTCTGAATACCGTGAAATGCGGTAGTTATTGAATTTTTAATGTTTCTTTTCTCCATAACCCCTTAATAATTGCGAAAATCGCCGTGCCAAATTAAGAACGATGAAAATCATTGTGCAATGGTAAAGTGGACGCTTTTAAAAAGTCTGAATACCGCAAAACACAATCGTTATTGATTTTTCAATATTTCTTTTGTCGATAACCCCTTAAGAATCGCGAAAATCGCAGTGTCAAATTAAGGATGATGAAAAGAATTGTGCAATGGTAATGTGGACGCTTCTGAAAAGTCTGAATCCGTAAAACACGCTCGTTATTGATTTTTCAATATTTGTTTTGTCCATAACCCCTCAATAATTGCGAAAATCGCAGTGCCAAATTGAGGATGATGAAAATCATTGTGCACTGATAATGTCGACGCTTTTGAAAAGTCTGAATCTCGATAAACACGGTCGTTATCATTTTTCAATATTTCTTTTTTCCATAACCCCTTAATAATTGCGAAAATCCCAATGTCAAATTAAAGATGCTGAAAATTATTGTGCAATGGTAAAGTGGACGCTTTGGAAAAGTATGAATACCGATCAACACGGTCGTTATTCTTTTTTCAATATTTCTTTTGTCGATAACCCCTTAAGAATTGCGAAAATCCCAATGCCAAATTGAGGATGATGAAAATTTTTGTGCAATGATAATGTCGGGGCTTTTGAAAAGTCAGAATACCGTAAAACACGGTCGTTATTGATTTTTGGCAATATTTCTCTTGTCGATAACCCCTTAATTAATGCGAGTATCGCAATGTCAAATTATGGACGATGAAAAGACGATGGTAAAGTGGACGCTTTTGAAAAGTCTGAATACCGCAAAACACGGTCGTTATTGATTTCTCAATATTTCTTTTCTCCATAACCCCTTAAGAATTGCGAAAATCGCAGTGCCAAATTAAGGATGATGAAAATCATTGTGCAATGGTAATGTCGACGCTTTTGAACAGTGTTAATACGGTAAAATTCAGTCGTTATTCGATTTTCAATATTTCTCTTCTCCATAACCCCTTAATAATTGCGAAATACGCAGTGCCAAACAAACGGTCTCGAAAAAAATCTTAAAATGATACAAATATTTTTTTTCCAATATTAGTCTTTCGTAAATCGGTCCATCTTGCCCCAGCAGTGACAAGACGTTTAGTCACCCGGCGAGTGCAAAAACAATTGAGCATCTCCCTGCGACTCCGGGCTCGATCTTTTTCGATTTCGGGATTTCCATGCCATTCTTCCGTGCCTTCCCGTTGGTGACACAGGTCGATTCGGGTATTGCACGACCACACGATTTGTTCGTTGAATCTTCCCCTCAACAATGCACCAATTCACATTTTCGAGATTAGACTTTTTATTTGCGGAAAATGCAAATAACCGACACGGTGTATTCGGGACAACCCTGGATCTCATCCCCGAGGAGTGTTCTTACAACACGACCTATACCGGGTTGTCGGCTATGACGAAACACGACTCCCCGATAAATTTCAGGTCAATCGATCAAGAAACTTGCAAGTTATCGTCGAAAAACCGTTTCAACTTTCTGGGGCAATATCATCCACTGGAGTTAACCGATTAACATTTTTTTTTTTTAAATTTTGACTGTCATGAGCTGCTCTTTCGAATGGTTCCAGTTAAAAAGCCATTAAAGACCGGCGTATACCCTTTTTCGGGGTGTCCGCGAATCTGCGATTTGCACGTCTTGACTCCATCGCCTCGCACTCGGCCAATTCAGAACCAATTGCATTCCACCTAGTCTCATTCGGAAGATAATGAAATTTACTCCAACTTCCTTTTTTGAATTTTCAAAATCGGTCGAATTTTCGCCAAAATCGAGGAAAAACACTCTGCCCCACTTCAAATGACGATGACTGTATTATATAAATATATGTGGCATTCCACGGTATTTCGATCAAAATCTTACCTTCATGATTTTGATTTTCCTCTTAATTTTTTATATAAATAAGGACATTAAAAATAAAAAATAATCTAATAAAATTTTTTATATAAAAAAGGACATTAAAAATAAAAAATAATCTAATAAAATATAACAAAATTTTTGGGCTTTTTTCCAAAATGGAGATTTCAAAACTCTATGAGTCAACTTTTTTTTTTAATTTTTTGAATTTGACTCATAGAGTATTGAAATCTCCGTTATGGAACAAAGCCCAAAAAATTTGTTATATTTTTTTAGATTTTTAGAGAGCAAAATTCAGGTAAGGATCGAAACCGCTCGACTCTCGACGAGTTTTGCTCCTCGAGGAGTTATACTCCATCGAGCCCATGCGCATTCGATCCTCGGCGATCGACCCGTTCAATGAGTTCCGACGGGAGATCCCATTGACTCAGTATACCTATATATATCTCTCTGTATACGTATATATTAGACTGATTCGCGGAATTAGATTTTTTTTTTTTTGAAATCTTTGATTAAATACTTTCGGGGAAGTGAAAAAGATGCCTGTTGAAAGCAGAGCTCTGAATATTGATATATTTAGAAGTCCCTCATAGCGAATTTATATTTTAGATTTAAATGACACAGGAAAAAAAAATTCAAACTTTGAAATTTTTTACCTCGACTTCGTGTGAACTACTGTTGGTCGTTTCTTTAAAAATTAGATTCTTTACGATAATGCAATTCAAACTTTTTTTTCAAGAAAGATTTCACAATGTTTAGTAATAAATTTTAACATTTTTTTGGAAACTAAAAAAAAGGGAAATGTCCTCTAAATTTAATTTTAACTTTGCATAACTTTTTAAATAATACAGGAAAAAAAATGTTTATACTTTGAAATGTCATACCTCGACTTCACGTCCTTGTACCAAAATCTGCGATACATATTCTTATAGGGAATGGAACGCTTTACAAAAAAGGTCTTCCAAGATTTTTTTGAAAAACTCACTCCTTCGAAAGTTATGCAAAGTTAAAATTAAATTTAGAGGACATTTCCCTTTTTTTTAGTTTCCGAAAAAATGTTAAAATTTATTACTAAACATTGTGAAATCTTTTTTGAAAAAAGAGTTTGAATTCCATTATCGTAAATAACCTAATTTCAAGTTCACACAAAGTCGAGGTAAAAAATTTCAAAGTTTGAATTTTTTTTTCCTGTGTCATGTAAATCTAAAATTTAAATTAACGACGAGAGACTTCTAAATATATCAACATTCGGAGCTCTGCTTTCAACAGGCATCTTCTTCACTTCCCCGAAAGTATTTAATCGGAGATTTAAAAAAAAAAAATCTAATTTCGTGAATCAGTCTAATATATACGTATACAGAGATATATATATAGATATACTGAGTCAATGGGATCCCCCGTCGGAACTCATTGAACGTGTTGATCATCGAGGATCGAATGCGCACGGGCTCGATGGAGTATAACTCCTCGAGGAGTAAAACTCGTCGAGAGTCGAGCGGTCTCGATCCTTACCTGAATTTTGCTCTCCGTACGGTCATCGCTACAATGTCTATACCTATATATATTATCACGGGGTGTACAGGAATAAGCGTGGATATATATGTATATGGATATGGAGAGAGAGATATAGAGCGAGGGAGCGAGACAGAGATATATATAGGTATACTAAGCCTGAGGATCGAAACCTCTCACGAGGCGAGACGTTTCGATCCTTACCTGAATTTTGCTCTCCGTATGGTCATCATTACTATACCTATACCTATATGCATTAACACGGGGCGCACAGGAATGAACGGGCGTATATATACGTATATAAGCAGAGATCTTAATATTAATATTTTGAGATCTCTCATCACGAATTTCCATTTAAATAATACGGGAAAAAAAATGTTTATACTTTGAAATGTCATACCTCGACTTCAATTCCCTGTACCGAAATCTGCGATACATATTCTTATAGGGAATGAAACGCTTTACAAAAAAGGTCTCACAAGATTTTTTGAAAAACTCACTCCTTCGAAAGTTATGCAAAGTTAAAATTAAATTTTGAGTAAATTTCCCTTTTTTTAGTTTCCGGAAAAATGTTAAAATTTATTACTAAATATTGTGAAATCTTTCTTGAAAAAAAAGTTTGAATTGCATTATCGTAAAGAACCTAATTTTTAAAGAAACGACCAACAGTAGTTCACACGAAGTCGAGGTAAAAAATTTCAAAGTTTGAATTTTTTTGTCCTGTGTCATTTAAATCTAAAATATAAATTTGCTGCGAGGGACTTCTAAATATATCAATATTCAGAACTCTGCTTTCAACAGGCATCTTTTTCACTTCCCCGAAAGTATTCAATCAAAGATTTCAAAAAAAAAAAAAAGTCTAATTTCGCGAATCAGTCAAATATATACGTATACAGATATATATATATATATAGGTATACTGAGTCAATGGGATCTCCCGTCGGAACTCATTGAACGGGTCGATCGCCGAGGATCGAATGCGCATGGGCTCGATGGAGTATAACTCCTCGAGGAGCAAAACTCGTCGAGAGTCGAGCGGTTTCGATCCTTACCTGAATTTTGCTCTCCGTACGGTCATCGCTACAATATCTATACCTATATATATTATCACGGGGTGTACATATGATGGATATATATGTATATAGATATAGAGTTTCAAGATATAACGGTACTCAGACAATTATGAAATTCTCAAAAACTCAAAAAAATGCGATCCCACAATTTTGAAAAAATGTACACTACCCTTTTTCATATAATTAAATAATTTGACAAAATGTCAATTTTTTAGAGTGGACAACTTTTTGACCGTTCGAAATCGCACGGAATGCATTATATATATATATTATATAAATATATGTGGCATTCCACGGTATTTCGATTAAAATCTTACCTTCATGATTTTGATTTTCCTCTTAATTTTTTATATAAATAAGGACATTAAAAATAAAAAATAATCTAATAAAATTTTTTATATAAAAAAGGACATTAAAAATAAAAAATAATCTAATAAAATATAACAAAATTTTTGGGCTTTTTTCCAAAATGGAGATTTCAAAACTCTATGAGTCAACTTTTTTTTTTAATTTTTTGAATTTGACTCATAGAGTATTGAAATCTCCGTTATGGAACAAAGCCCAAAAAATTTGTTATATTTTTTTAGATTTTTCCGCATTTTTTCAGATTTCACAAAGTTGTCGCTTTTGTTTAAAAAAAATAAATAAATAAATCCAAAAAACGCGTGGCTGAAAAATTCTGAAAAAATTTGGGAAATTTTTTTGAATGTCCTTATTTATATAAAAAGTTTAGAGGAAAGTCGAAATTATCAAGGTAAGATTTTGATCGAAATACCGTGGAATGCCACATATATATTCATAGATATATGTTATTATTTGTTGATCCGGTTTACGAAAGCCCGGCTTGCGTTAGTGCTTACCTATCGACTGTATGTATCATAATTTTTCGTTACATTCATCACTGGTGATAATTGTCAAGCAAAAATGCGAATAAAAGAATAACAGGAAATGATAATTTAGAAAAACAACGAAATTAACGGAAATAAATTACGGTAATTCGCAAACATCAATCATGTTAACAAAAATTTGTATTTCAATACTCCTGTTTCCCAAGAATTTAAAGATGAAAAAATAATTGTCGGCTTAAAATAAAAAAAAAAGATTGTCGCAACGTAATTAACTATTAACGGTTGCATGCACAAAAGAAAATGAAGCGTTCAAAAACAATCGTCATTTCAATAGTAAAATATTTAAAAATAATACGTTTCCATTGAAAAGATTACATTAATCATAATATGTAATCTATGAGATTTTTGCAGTGACAATTTTTTTAAAGTTCAATGTTTTATTATTTCATGTAAAAATGCCGTTTCAATATTTCATCCAATAGTCAAGATCGTACATATATAATGTAACGCAAAACAAAGAGGGAAACATCCTATGCCCAACGAGATCGGGCCAGGTAAAGATCGAAACCCTTTTGTGTCGCTCGAGGTTTTGATCCTCGGCGAGTTTTACTGGAAGAGTTCTCGGACGTTTCGATCCTCATAGGATCGATCCGACGGACTCGAGACACCCAATAACTCGCGATAGGATGGAAACCTCGTCCGAGAACTATTTACTCGCTCGCGATACGATCCCCAAAAATAAATGTCTCCTCGACTCGCGAGGAGAGGGAAACTACCTGAGTCTCTTTGCGCTCGCTCTCCGATTCGATCGTCCCGGTATACCATAAAGTTCCTCTCGCGATACGAGCTACCCTTCGTATACCTGCAATGTGATCGCTCAAGGATTAAATCCCCGATCGAGCAAAACGTTTCGCTCGCAACCCCTGCTATTGAGACTCAACGATTTTTTCAGATATAGAGAAAACTATAGAAACTCAATGTTTAATGAGGTGAACAGTGGTGTAAAAGATGATCTATATTTACAATAAAATTAATAATGAATTTGTTTAATAACAGAAAATTAGGACCCGATATTGTGTATGTGTGTTGCGATAATTTGTTTTTTCCTAAATCTGTAGATTGCCTAGATATTACAAAAATTAGGACAAAAATAAGTGAAGCGAAAGTAAATGTTGATGAATTTATGAATAAAATTATAAACAATTCATCTCAATACATTTGCAAAACATGCAAAAAATACATATCATCAGGAGATATTCTGAAACTTGCTGCACTGTTAAAAAAATTTATTTGATCCAAATAAACCAAATTACTCGAGTGACATTTACTTGAGACAAATCGTTTTTTCTTTGCATTAAATAAAAACAGAAGTTGCGCTCACTAAGTCATTTTCTTGGTAGCAGTTGTTTGGTCAAATCAATCTAATTCATTGACGCTAGTTACATTTATTTTATTCAAATGCAGGTTTTCTACGAACAGCAAGCCACAAATATTAGATGGAAATAATTAATTTTTTTTATCGAAATACTTTATTTGATCAACACCAAACGGAGTTATTAGTTGCGTATATGTAATATTTTTAATTGGATAAGCCAAAAATACTGTAAGTAAGTAATTTACATTTTTTACATCAATTGTGTTTTTCTTTGGTACAAGAAAATATACCCAAATGCAAAAACTTGGTATCCTGGGATAACAAAAATAAATTACTTGATTCAACTACTTCGGATGATCCATCGGAACATTCTGTTTTATCAAGCCAAATAAAAATTATTTAATACTAAAATGGGATTTTTTCCTTTTTAATATCAATATTATTTATCTGAAATGATTATTTTATGCGAGCATCATATTTTATTCATTTAACACAAATTCAAGTTATTAGCTGTGTATATGGAAAATTTGTGAGTGAATTAACCAAAAAATTTTGACGCAAGTAATTTAAGTTTTTCATCTTACCGTGTATTTTTCCGGTACAAGAAAAAATTATGTTATATTATGACACGGTATTCTAAAATCGAAAATAAAGATGATTCTTCTGTGGCTTCTGCGCAGAACGGGTTGAGTCCATTTTTTCGAAAAATGAGTTAACGACTAAAATCAATCAATTTATACTTTTCGTTTTTTTTATTTTTTTGTCATTTTATTTTAACATTTTTCTTTCTAGAAATTATTTATTTTTTTAAACAATCTGTTATCGTTTATTTGTTTAAACAATTTGTTATTGCTTATTTGTTTAAACGATTTCTTATTGCTTATTTGCTTAAACAATTTATTATTGCTTGATTTTTAAACAATTTGTTATTGTTTTTTTAACAATTTTTTGAAATTATTTTTTAAACAATTGATTACAACTGTCGTTTTAATCAATAACAAATTACTAAAACTACAAAGAATTGGTAAAATTATAACCATTGTTCAAATGTATCGTTTTTTTTATTTAAAATTTTTGATTTTTTTCTCATTTTATTTAAACATTTTTCTCTCCAAAAATCGTTTATTCGTTTAACCAACTTGTAATTGTTTATTTGTTTTAACAATTTGTTATGGTTTATTTGTTTAAACAATTTGTTATTGTTTATTTTTTTAAACAATTTGTTATTGTTTATTTGTTGAAACAATTTGTTATTGTGTATTTGTTTGAACAATTTATTATTGATTAAAACGAAAGTTTTAATCAATAGCAATCTGATGATTTTGCATTTTTTGTATGTGCGATATATACGAATCATAGCGAGCAGAGTGTTCATGAAAAAAAGGTATTCATAAACAAAATAAATTTGCCCTTGCCGGATAAAATTCGAATCTTCATAACCCTTAACTTTTTTCAAGTGCATAGTAGTAGTCGATAGCGTAATAGGTAGCGTGTTAGGTAATTAGGTACGATAGGCAGGGTCAAGGGTTCGATTCCCGGTCGGACAGAAAAATTAGATCGAAAAATTGGGGCAGATTTTTCATTTTTTTCTATTTATCACTTTTAGGGGCCGATAAACTATGCATATTAAATTATTTTGCAAGGGCTATATATTTTTTATAACATGTTTAGGGACAAATATCCAATACGCATTTTATTGAATCGATCATTTTTTCTGTTGATTGGACTAATGACGGGTTAGACACAACTATCTATATCTGTTAATGCAAAATATCATAATATTGATCTAAAACAATATGTAATTCGACCAATAGATTTGGATTTGGAAGAAACTGATGGGATGTTCCATTTAAATGAGCAGTTTCTAGATCAGAGAAAGCATTTTCTAACTTCTATGGAAACATAGACGGCACCAAAAAAGTCGGGACCTTTATTAAAATTTTGATTTACTTGACTGAAGTAAATCGGTTTGATATTTCAGTCGCCCGTACACTCCCGTATAATAACTGTGCGTTGTTTTAAAAGATTTCATATTTGATCTTATTGAACAAAGATATTTCTATCAAAAATATATTTACTTTATCCCAATAACGAATTAGCGGATTACATACAAATAATTTATTTACTTGCATCGAATAAATTTTATTTGTTTCAAATAAATTTTTTTAACAGTGTGCTTATGCCGATTTAAGATTCCTAGTTATTCCAGATATTGTAAAAAAATTGACTTCTGTCGAAGAATGAATGGTATCTCCATATATTCCGTTCATGCTAATCAAAGCATTGCAACCATACGCCATTAATCCTCAATTTTCATTAAAGGGCAGTATAGTTAATATCCCAGTCGAAATTAATGAAATGATAAATATTTTACCACGAACTTTCGATGAAATGTCAACTATTCAAATTAAGTTGAAGAGACAACTGGCACACAAGTTGGATTATATGTATGAAACGATCAAACCTGCAAAAATTTGCGAAGCATTGAATTATCTTAAAAATATGCCATTGTATGTAAAGAACAACGTTCACATCGACGATAATTTTTTTCATAAATATGAAAAAAAATTTGATTTAAATGTGGAATTTATTGTTGATCGTAATGATAGTTCAGAGAACGATACAAATGATGGAAGTAATATATGTACAAAAAAATGTGACGATCATTCTGATTCTGAAGAATCAATTTTAGTGGAACCGATTAATGAAGTTCTTATAATCGATAGAAATGAAGAAATATCCACAAATGTCAGAATTATAGCGCCAGGAGAAAATAAATATCACGTCTCTTGGCACTTGACAGAAAATATTGATGAATTGTGCTTCCCAACAATTTTCGGTGGCCAAATTCTGGATAAAAGAAAAAAATTAACGTATTCTCAACGAGTGAAGTTCGAATCCAGAAACAAGGATAGACGATCGTGTGACCCTACGAGAATTCTATTTATGGCAAGCAAAAATTGGAAAAATCAGTAATGTCGAATATGAATATATGTCTCAGACGAGTGAAGAAAAATGATAATTTAACAGTCAGAGAAATTAAAAATTTCAAATTTTTGAATGATTCAATACTTCACGATGATAGGTTCAAATTTTTGAAACAAGTACGATCGTCGCCTCCACTTTGGGAAAGTAAAAAGAAACATTTGCTTGGTATTATTAGACAATGTGGAATTCCGACATTTTTTATCTCTCTTTTCGCATGCGAGCACGAAAATCCAGATATATTGAAAATTTTATACAAAATACGCAACAATAAAAAAATAAGTACAGCTGAAGCAATAAATTTGGACATAGCCGAAAAAAGTGACTTAATAAGAGAAGATCCTGTTACGTGTGTCAGGTACATGGAAGAAAGGTTTAGGCAAATTATGTCCGTGCTGGAAAATGAGCATGGACCATTTAAAGAAAATTATGTGATTGATTATTTTCAAAGACGAGAATTTCAAGCAAGAGGTTCAGTCCACACTCACAACCTCGTTTACTGCAAAAACGCTCCAATTTATGATGAAGAATGTACAAATGGAAATAAGTCATTGATACAATGGGTAAACAAGCATATTTCTTGTGCATACGATGAAAAAAATCCATGAATACGTTTGCAAATGCACCGTTATAAGCCGACGTGTTACAAAGGAAGGAAAAATAAATCTTCGTGTCGCTTTAACATTCCTATGTATGTGATGAACGAAACCATGATTCTAAAACCATTAAACGATTCTGAGAAAAATAAAACTGATAACATTAGAATTAAAAAAAAATAAAAGACCTGATGCAAGAATTCTTTGAAAAAAATATACTCTTGACTTTTGAAGAAATGCTAAAACGCTTAGAAATTACTGAAAGTGACTATATTCACGCTAATAGGAGTACTTTGACGAGAACAAAGATTTCGGTAAATCATCAGTAAATTCAATTTTTTTCATGGGTGCGATGTCTTTTCGAAAAAACGCAAAATCTTAGGAAGTGGGAATCCCAATTACGCATCTACTAGGATGTGTTGTTTGCCGAAAAAACCGAAACACCCTAGTAAAAACAGGTACCCACTATTTACAAAACGGCGGGTACCTGTTTTTACTAGGGTGTTTTGGTTTTTTCGGCAAACAACACATCTTAGTAGATGCGTAATTGGAATTCCCACTTCCTAAGATTTTGCGTTTTTTCGAAAAGACAATGCACCCATGAAAAAATTGAATTTACTGATGATTTACCGACTGCGGTTTGACGGAGTGGGGGTAGAAGAGTGGGGGAACGTTTCACATCACCTCAAGTCGGGTACAGAAGAACCGATCAGAATATGGCTAGACTTCAAGAATAATATGGTTGGTATTAAGCAAAGGCGACCATACCTGGACTACATGAATGAAAATTCAATTGAAATGTATTCCGTTCCATTATCGCCACTTTCTCTCGTATTAAACATAAATGAAAGACTTGGATATCAAGTTGTAAGGCAGCAATTTCCCATCACCCCTACAGAAGCTTTAACAATCCATAAAAGTCAAGGACAGACGTACGAAAAAGTATGTGTCGATCTAAGAAATGATTCGCGTATGACGAGATCGATGTTATACGTGGCACTGAGTAGGGTCACGAGATTATCTGAATTGTATATTCTAGAACAGTTCAAGTCACCAAAAAAACCATCTTCAGATAATCCATTGGAGATTGAAATAAAACGCTTAAAAAGAAAGAAAAGTTGTAATTTGTCATATACACAATTTATAAAAGGAAATCTATTGAAAATAATATATCAAAACGTGCGAACATTGAAAAAGAACATGGCAAATATCAGATCTGATAGATGGTATCAGCAAGGATATTTATTAATTTTCACAGAATCACAAACGTTATCATTTGATAATTTACTGCTTGAGGGATTTGATATTATTTTTAGGTCAGACGATCAAGATAAACGTTCACCGAAAGGAATAATATGTTTTCTGAAGCAGGGATCGGCAAAAAAAAAATTACCATTTTCCATTCTTCAATTGACGAAAAATCGCTAATTTAAAAAGATAAAATACCAATTGATGGAAAATTGAAATTATACGAAATTGTATTTTCAATTATCCAAATAATCGATAATTGGTCGAAAAATAATATCAATTATTCGCCAATGATTAATGGGAAAAAGAAAATACCCAATTATCTCAGTAATCGGTAATTGGTCAAAAAATAATATCAATTAATCAGAAAATGTGTAATTGGTTTGAAAATATTTCCAATTATCCGAATAATCGGCAATTGGTAAAATGAAAATATCAATTAATCAGGAAATGGGTAATTGGTTGGAAAATATTCTCAATTATCTGAATAATCGCGAATTGGTCGAAAAATAATATGAATTTTCAGAAAAATTATTAATTGGTTTGATTATTTTTCCGACCCAAATGTCGGCCAATAGAATTGCACCATTCGACGTCACGTGGTACAACCTACATGGTATTATACTGATAATTTTTTGATTATTTTCTCTGGTAGTTGCTATATATAAAAAACAAAACATGATCCAGTCAAATTAACCACACGTCAAACTGACAGGTTGAATTCAATTGTGAAAATTGGAGATTTTGCATGAAAATGAGTCGATTTGGAGTTTGTTCTCTGTCCACCATTGATAAAAAAGTCAAAGGAAATGTTCCCATTAATACGGAGAAGGCAAAAAAAACAGTTTGGAACCAATTTACTACTTTTTGTACTGAGAGGGAATACACATTGAGTGCTGAAACGAGTGAAGCGCAATTGGCAAACATTATGAAAGATTACGCTTACAATATGAAGAAAATGGATGGAGAAGACTATAAGGAAGGTACAATAAAAACAATGTGGAATCAGACTGCCAAATCACTTCAAGAAAAGTATTTGAACGATTTCGACATCAAAATCAACCCATTTTCGGATGCTGCATTCAAGACCGCTCGAGGAGCTCGTGATGCCAAGCGTAAGGCTTTACAATCTATTCCGGAAAAACGGAGGGCAAGTGCAGCAGCGTTGGAGGAAAAAGATTGGGATGCAATGACCACTGTTTGGGACGAGGAACTCCTGATGGCCTCCAGAAAAAATTATTCATGATAATATCAGTGGAATTGGCTTGGAGAGGTGGTGAGGGCAGCATGGCGTCAATACATCACTTCAAGGCAGAACAGCGAAATGACGGGGAAACAACTGGGAGAATTGAATACAATCCAATTTTCAGCAAGACCACACAAGGTGGTGATAAAAAATTATCAGACAGCAAGTGGCTGGTGGAGAATCGGGAAATCCCTGACAAGTGCCCAGTGAGACTGTTCCAGAAATTGAGAGAGAAGAGAGATGCCAATATCAAGAGCGACAGACTATTCCTGACCCAAAATCCATTCTGGAATAAAGTTCCAGGCGCTAGGTCGTACAAGGATTCCCCAGTAGGCCAAAACACGATTTCAAAGTGGGTTAAGGAGTCAGCACAAAAAGCTGGGCTTGACCTTGGTAACAAAAAAATCACCAATCACTCCAGTCGTGCAACAGCCGTCTCCAATCTAGCGAAATCGGGCCTGGGAGAGCAGCAAATAATCAAAATAACTGGACATGCCAACAGTAACTCCATCAAGCCGTATCTCCAACTCGACCAGGAACACCACGAATTAATTGTCAAGAAACTGCGAAGGAGTGAGCCTACTGCAGAAAATGCCATCAACAGCATAAACCTCATGCCATCTACCTCTTCTGGGACCATTACCGATAACTCTGACTTGAAGAAAACATGCACCAATGTTTACAACAATTGTATTTTTAATTGCACTAGCCTGAATCTTAATTAAATGTTGTTTTATTCATTATGAAATTCTTATTTGTTAACTGTTCATTTCATCTCATGGTGCAATTCTATTGGCCGACATTTGGGACGGAAAAATAATCCCCCGAATACCACACGAGCTTCAAAATTATCTGGCGTTTCCCTCAAGGTTCCCTGCAAACAAATAAAGTCGTCAAGTTTTTCAGGAAAAACTTGACTCCTTCATTTGTTTGCAACGAACCTATCGGGAAATACCCGATAATTTTGAAGCTCTTGTGGTATTATAAGTGAAAATATTCTCAATTACCCAAATAATCGTCAATTGATCGAAAAATAATGTCGATTTTTCAGAAAAATAGGTAATTGGTTTGAAAATATTCTCAATTACCCGAATGATCGTCAATTAATCGAAAAATAATGTCGATTTTTCAGAAAAATGGGTAATTGGTTTGAAAATATTCTCAATTACCCAAATAATCGTCAATTGATCGAAAAATAATGTCGATTTTTCAGAAAAATGGGTAATTGGTTTGAAAATATTCTCAATTACCCGAATAATCGTCAATTGATCGAAAATAATGAAACACCAAGTAATTAACTTCTCGCTTTCTGAGATGTCCAGGTTGACCGCTGCGTATTTTTCGGAGTCCAGGTTGAGAGCTTCGTAGATGTCGGCGTCCAGGTCGACCGCCACGTAGTTTTCTGTGTCCAGGTCGACAGCTTCGTAGTTGTTGGTGTCCAAGACGACCGCTGCGTAGTTTTCGGTGTCCAGGTCAACCGCTGCGTAGTTGTCGACGTCCAGGTCGACCGCTACGTAGTTTTCGGTGTCCAGGTCGACCGCTGCATAGTTGTCGACGTCCAGGTCGACCGCTACGTAGTTTTCGGTGTCCAGGTCGACAGCTTCGTAGTTGTCGGTGTCCAGGTCTACCGCTGCATAGTTGTCGACGTCCGGGTCGACCGCTACGTAGTTTTCGGTGTCCAGGTCAACAGCTTCGTAGTTGTCGGTGTCCAGGTCGACCGCTGCCTAGTTGTCGACGTCCAGGTCGACCGCTACGTAGTTTTCGGTGTCCAGGTCGACCGCTGCGTAGTTGTCGACGTCCAGGTCGACCGCTACGTAGTTTTCGGTGTCCAGGTCGACAGCTTCGTAGTTGTCGGTGTCCAGGTCGACCGCCCCGTAGTTTTTGTTGTCCAGGTCGACAGCTTCGTAGTTTTCGGTGTCCAGGTCGACAGCTTCGTAGTTGTCGGTGTCCAGGTCGACCGCTGCGTAGTTGTCGACGTCCAGGTCGACCGCTACGTAGTTTTCGGTGTCCAGGTCGACAGCTTCGTAGTTGTCGGTGTCCAGGTCGACCGCTACGTAGTTTTCGGTGTCCAGGTCGACAGCTTCGTAGTTGTCGCTGTCCAGGTCGACCGCTGCGTAGTTGTCGACGTCCAGGTCGACCGCTACGTATTTTTCAGTGTCCAGGTCGACCGCTGCGTAGTTGTCGACGTCCAGGTCGACCGCTACGTAGTTTTCGGTGTCCAGGTCGACAGCTTCGTAGTTTTCGGTGTCCAGGTCGACAGCTTCGTAGTTGTCGGTGTCCAGGTCGACCGCTGCGTAGTTGTCGACGTCCAGGTCGACCGCTACGTAGTTTTCGGTGTCCTGGTCGACAGCTTCGTAGTTGTCGGTGTCCAGGTCGACAGCTTCGTAGTTGTCGGTGTCCAGGTCGACCGCTACGTATTTTCCAGTGTCCAGGTCGACCGCTGCGTAGTTGTCGACGTCCAGGTCGACCGCTACGTAGTTTTCGGTGTCCAGGTCGACAGCTTCGTAGTTTTCGGTGTCCAGGTCGACAGCTTCGTAGTTGTCGGTGTCCAGGTCGACCGCTGCGTAGTTGTCGACGTCCAGGTCGACCGCTACGTAGTTTTCGGTGTCCAGGTCGACAGCTTCGTAGTTGTCGGTGTCCAGGTCGACAGCTTCGTAGTTGTCGGTGTCCAGGTCGACCGCTGCGTAGTTGTCGACGTCCAGGTCGACCGCTACGTAGTTTTCGGTGTCCAGGTCGACAGCTTCGTAGTTTTCGGTGTCCCGGTCGACCGCTGCGTAGTTGTCGACGTCCAGGTCGACCACTACGTAGTTTTCGGTGTCCAGGTCGACCGCTGCGTAGTTGTCGACGTCCAGGTCGACCGCTGCGTAGTTTTCGTTGTCCAGGTCGACAGCTTCGTAGTTGTCGGTGTCCAGGTCGACCGCTGCGTAGTGGTCGACGTCCAGGTCGACCACTACGTAGTTTTCGGTGTCCAGGTCGACCGCTGCGTAGTTGTCGACGTCCAGGTCGACCGCTGCGTAGTTTTCGTTGTCCGGGTCGACAGCTTCGTAGTTGTCGGTGTCCAGGTCGACCGCTGCGTAGTGGTCGACGTCCAGGTCGACCGCTACGTAGTTTTCGGTGTCCAGGTCAACAGCTTCGTAGTTGTCGGTGTCCAGGTCGACCGCGGCGTAGTTGTCGACGTCCAGGTCGACCGCTACGTAGTTTTCGGTGTCCAGGTCGACAGCTTCGTCGTTGTCGGTGTCCAGGTCGACCGCGGCGTAGTCATCGACGTCCAGGTCGACTGCTTCGTCGTTTTCGGTGTCCAGGTCGACAGCTTCGCAGTTGTCGGTGTCCAGGTCGACCGCTGCGTAGTTGTCGACGTCCAGGTCGACCGCTACGTAGTTTTCGGTGTCCAGGTCGACAGCTTCGTAGTTGTCGGTGTCCGAGGCGACCGCTGCGTAGTTGTCGACGTCCAGGTCGACCGCTACGTAGTTTTCGGTGTCCAGGTCGACAGCTTCGTAGTTGTCGGTGTCCAGGTCGACGCCCCGTAGTTTTTGGTGTCCAGGTCGACCGCTACGTAGTTTTCGGTGTCCAGGTCGACAGCTTCGTAGTTGTCGGTGTCCAGGTCGACCACTGCGTAGTTGTCGACGTCCAGGTCGACCGCTACGTAGTTTTCGGTGTCTAGGTCGACAGCTTCGAAGTTGTCGGTGTCCGGGTCGACCGCTACGTAGTTTTCAGTGTCCAGGTCGGCAGCTTCGTAGTTGTCGGTGTCCAGGTCGACCGCGGTGTAGTTGTCGACGTCCAGGTCGACCGCTACGTAGTTTTCGGTGTCCAGGTCGACCGCTGCGTAGTTGTCGACGTCCAGGTCGACCGCTACGTAGTTCTCGGTGTCCAGGTCAACAGCTTTATAGTTGTCGGTGTCCAGGTCGACCGCGGCGTAGTTGTCGACGTCTAGGTCGACCGCTACGTAGTTTTTGGTCTAACGAAAGGAAAGAGAAATTTCATTAAACTGATATCAAGTTTATGTTATAGAGTTTATGTTGGACTGATGTGAAGTTTATGATATCAAAACTACGCAGCGGTTGACCTAGACGCCGACAGATACGCAGTGGTCGACATGGACACCGAAAATCACGAAGCTGTCGACCTGGAAACCAAAAACTACGAAGCTGTCGACCTGGACGCTGGCAACTACGCAGCGGTCGACCTGGACACCGAAAACTATGTAGCGGTCGACCCGGACGTCAACAACTACGCAGCGGTCGACCTGGACACCAACAACTACGAAGCTGTCGACCTGGACACCGAAAACTACGTAGCGGTCGACCTGGACACGTAAAACTACGGGGCGGTTGACCTGGACACCGACAACTACGCAGCGGTCGACTTGGACACCGAAAACTACGTTGCGGTCGACCTGGACGTCGACAACTACGCAGCGGTTGACCTGGACACCGACAACTACGAAGCTGTCGACCTGGACACCGAAAACTTCGTAGCGGTTGACCTGAACGTCGACAACTACAATAGTGAAGGAAGAATCGGCTGCGATTCGGCCAGTGGGTCCAAATGACGGTGGACAATTTTTTTGGTATAACGTTTCGATCCTAATTCGGATCCTCTTCAGATTTATTATTTCTAAAATTACATTCTTTTTTGTCTTATTTTGTATGATATGTTTTACATTATAAGCCTAAATGTTATGTGTCATGACTGACCCGAATTTGTACGAGTAATTTTTTTGGTCATTTAATGAATCTTGGATAATATTCATTATGAATTTATTGTATAAAGACGGGTCATTTTTTTGTGCTCCTTGGTGTCTGTGAGAGGGAGGATTTTGATATTTTATCGCTAAGTTTATGTTTTTTGTGAGACTTTTGTGTATGTGTTATTCACCTATGAATTTCATGTTTGATAATTTCCAAGATTCATTTTTGATCAAAATTTACAGTTTTCATTACATGGCGATTTAAGAGCTAAGTAGCGACTGAGTATTGAGGCGCGTGGGGAGGTATTTATTTTGATGGGTAGGGTGATTGAGTATTAAAGAGTGGGGGTGATTTTTCATGGTTGGGGAAGTTTGCCGTTAGTAATTTTTCTTGCTGGACTGGTTATGTTAACCAGTTTCGGATCGGGTTTAAATTGATAACTGTTAGATTTAGTAATGAATTTCCAATTGATGGATGGTGATTCGAGGTTTTCCCGTTATTATTTTGAGTATTATTAAATTATCGAATTATATATGCTGCTTAGTTTGTCGATGTCGGTTCTAAAATTGATTGCTTTGGGGTGTGCTTTAATTTGTATCATCAACAGAATTAATTGCTCTTTGAGCCATTTTCCATTATTTGAAATTTTATCGTCGTTAAATTTAAAATTGTGTTTCAGTTCTATTCCGTGTTTTGCTAACGCTGTATATATTGTGTTGGTGTGTTTTATACTATTTTTGTGTTCGTTGATTCTCATTTTTAGGTATCTTTTTGTTTGTCCGTCGACAACTACGCCGCGGTAGAGCTGGACACTGACAACTACGAAGCTGTCGACTTGGACACCGAAAACTACGTAGCGGTCGACCTGGACGTCAACAACTACGCAGCGGTCGACCTGGACACCGACAACTATGTAGCGGTCGACCTGGACACCAAAAACTACGGGGCGTCGACCTGGACACCAACAACTACGAAGCTGTCGACCTGCACACCGAAAACTACGTAGCGGTCGACCTGGACGTCGACAACTACGCAGTGGTCGACCTGGACATCGACAACTACGAAGCTGTCGACCTGGACACCGAAAACCACGAAGCTGTCGACCTGGACACCAAAAACTACGAGGCGGTCGACCTGGACACCGACAACTACGAAGCTGTCGACCTGGACACCAAAAACTACGTAGCGGTCGATCTGGACGAACTACGCAGCGGTCGACCTGGACACCGAAAACTACGAAGCTGTCGACCTGGACACCGAAAACTACGGAGCTGTCGACCTGGACACCGAAAACTACGTAGCGGTCGACCTGGACGTCGACAACTACGCAGCAGTCGACCTGGACACCGAAAACTACGTAGCAGTTGACCTGGACGTCGACAACTACGCAGCGGTCGACCTGGACACCGAAAACTACGCAGCGGCCGACCTTGACACCGACAACTACGAAGCTGTCGACCTGGACACCGAAAACTACGTAGCTGTCGACCTGGACACGTAAAACTACGGGGCGGTCGACCTGGACACCGACAACTACGCAGCGGTCGACCTGGACACCGGAAACTACGTAGCAGTCGACCTGGACGTCGACAACTACGCAGCGGTCGACCTGGACACCGACAACTACGAAGCCGTTGACCTGGACACCGAAAACTACGTAGCGGTCGACCTGGACGTCGACAACTACGCAGCGGTCGACCTGGACACCGACAACTACGAAGCTGTCGACCTGGACACCGAAAACTACGTAGCGGTCGACCTGGACGTCGACAACTATGCAGCGGTCGACCTGGACACCGACAACTACGAAGCTGTCGACCTGGACACCGAAAACTTCGTAGCGGTCGACCTGGACGTCGACAACTACGCTGCGGTCGACCTGGACACCGACAACTACGAAGCTGTCGACCTGGACACCGAAAACTCCGTAGCGGTCGACCTGGACGTCGACAACTACGCCGCGGTCGACCTGGACACCGACAACTACGAAGCTGTTGACCTGGACACCGAAAACTACGTAGCAGTCGACCTGGACGTCGACAACTACGCAGCGGTCGACCTGGACACCGACAACTACGTAGCGGTCGACCTGGACACCAAAAACTACGGGGCGTCGACCTGGACACCGACAACTACGAAGCTGACCTGGACACCGAAAACTACGTAGCGGTCGACCTGGACGTCGACAACTACGCAGCGGTCGACCTGGATACCGACAACTACGAAGCTGTCGACCTGGACACCGAAAACTACGTAGCGGTCGACCTGGACGTCGACAACTACGCCGCGGTCGACCTGGACACCGACAACTACGATGCTGTCGACCTGGACACCGAAAACTACGTAGCGGTCGACCTGGACGTCGACAACTACGCAGCGGTCGACCTGGACTCCGAAAAATACGCAGCGGTCAACCTGGACATCTCAGAAAGCGAGAAGTTAATTACTTGGTTTTTCATTATTTTCGATCAATTGACGATTATTCGGGTAATTGAGAATATTTTCAAACCAATTACCCATTTTTCCGAAAAATCGACATTATTTTTCGATCAATTGACGATTATTTGGGTAATTGAGAATATTTTCAAACCAATTACCCATTTTTCTGAAAAATCGACATTATTTTTCGATCAATTGACGATTATTCGGGTAATTGAGAATATTTTCAAACCAATTACCTATTTTTCTGAAAAATCGACATTATTTTTCGATTAATTGACGATTATTTGGGTAATTGAGAATATTTTCAAACCAATTAATAATTTTTCTGAAAATTCATATTATTTTTCGACCAATTCGCGATTATTCAGATAATTGAGAATATTTTCCAACCAATTACCCATTTCCTGATTAATTGATATTTTTATTTTACCAATTGCCGATTATTCGGATAATTGGAAATATTTTCAAACCAATTACACATTTTCTGATTAATTGATATTATTTTTTGACCAATTACCGATTACTGAGATAATTGGGAATCTATTTTTTCCCATTAATCATTGGCGAATAATTGATATTATTTGTCGACCAATTATCGATTATTTGGATAATTGAAATTTTTTTTTTTCCATTAACCATTTTCGGGTAATTGAAAATTCGGATTTTAAAATTATCAATTTTCAAAAAATTGATAATATTTACCGAAAATGCGTTTGAAAATATCATTACTGCCGATCTCTGTTCTAAAGAAACAATTGCACGCATCTATAAGGGCGCATATACAAAAAAACACGACCATAAATAACATCAATCGTCATATTGATTTAATACATATTACTGCAAGAGATCTCAATATATTTACTGGATACAAGTCTCCATCAGTAATTCGGACTATGTTAACCAATGAATTGAGTGGTATATTGGAAAAAACATTTGCCAATGAAAAAATAATAATAGGAGATTTTAATTACGATTCATGAGAAAGGAGGTTTTTTTGAGGAATATTTAAGGGAATTACATTTTGAACGTGCGATCCCACCGCATTTATCGACTACAAATTTTAATACGCAGATCGATGTAATATTTGTATCCAAGGGAACATTGAATTACTCAGCGGGAATATACGAAACTTATTTTCCAGATTATAAACCAATGTCTATAGGGTTAGATTGGCCATTACGTACATTGAACGTGGACAATACTGATAATGGCGAACATGGTTACAGTATAAATGACTACAAAAATATTACTGAAGGAACATTGCGAAACAAGATTTATGAGCACAAGCATGAAACTTTTATTAATGCTCGCAATGAAGAAAATATAATACCAAATGCTGAATTAGAAGATGAAGATGTAATATTAGTTTCTACTAATAATTCGAGGATAACTGTATAACATTGAGGTAATGTAGCGGATATGCAGCCAAGTCCGCTTGCACAAACATTGGAAGAAAATGTGTCACAAGATGATTCATGGCTAGATGACCGACCGCTGAATGAAATCATGAAGATAATAGACAATAACACACAATTTTCTATTGTTGATGTTCTTTTTATTCAAGTATTACAATGGGTTTATCCGATATTCCAGCCCGATGTTCAGATCATAGGGGGGCATCAAACTGGCAACCATTGGCATTGCATCTATTATGATAGTGTTAAGCTGCACATATACAATAGTTTATACTTTAACTGCCATTCGTATAGCAGTCTCGAATTGGCCAAACGAAATTATATAGAAAAACGATATCTTAATCTATCGAAAAACAATGTAATATTCGAAAAGGTTACCATACAGCCAGATTATAATTCTTGTGGTATATTTGCAGCAGCAGTTGCTGAATCAGTAGCTTTGGGAGTGAATCCATCTACCATACGATATTCGACAGATATGCAAAAAATGCGTCAACATTTTATGAGACTAATTAATGAGAATACACTACTTCCATTTCCAGAAGGACAAATGGAATTCTGATTCTGATACGGAAATTTTATTGCTATAGTGAAAAAAAAAATGATAATCCAAAATAAATAAAAATTGCCCGAACAAAGGTTCACAAGGGAACAATGTAAAATAATATTTATTTAAAAACATTATCATTAAGAGTATGATAGGTGCGAGGTTCTACATAAAAAAACACCCCGAATTGTGAGAGGCGAGGGGACTCACATGAAAAAGCACCCCAAATTGTGAGAGGCGAGGGGATTCACATTAAAAAGTACCCCGAAACGTGAGAGGCGAGGGGACTCACATGGAAAAGCACCCCGAATTGTGAGAGGGAAGGGGACTCACATAAAAAAGCACCCGAAACGTGAGAGGCGAGGGGACTCACATAAAAAAGCACCCCAAATTATAAGAGGTGAGTGGACTCACGTAAAAAAAGTACACCGAACCGTGAGAGGCGAGGGGACTCACATAAAAAAAGAACCCCGAATCGTGAGAGGTGAGGGGACTCAAATAAAAAAAAGCACCCCGAATTGTGAGAGGTAAGGGGGCTCACATAAAAAAGCACCCCGAATTGTTAGAGGCGGGGGGGCTCACATAAAAAAGCACCCCGAAACGTGAGAGGCGAGAGGACTCACATAAAAAAGCACCCCGAATCGTGAGAGGCAAGGGGACTCACATAAAAAAACACCCCGAATTGTGAGAGGCGAGGGTACTCACATAAAAAAGCACCCCGAATCGTGAGAGGAAAGGGGACTCACATAAAAAAGCACCCCGAAACGTGAGAGGCGAGGGGACTCACATAAAAAAAGAACCCCGAATTATGAGAGGCGAGGGGACTTACATAAAAAAAAGCACACCGAATAGTGAGAGGTGAAGGGACTCACATAAAAAAAGCACCCCGAACCGTGAGAGGCGAGGGGACTCACATAAAGAAAGCACCCCGAATTGTGGGAGGCGAGGGAGCTCATAAAAAAGCACCCCGAATTGTTAGAGGCGAGGGGGCTGACATAAAAAAGCACCACGAAACGTGAGAGGCGAGGAGAGTAGTATTGGTACCCGTATGGCGCCCCCCACTCCCATCCCCACTCCTACCCCCACCATGCGGCTTCCCCCACCACGATAATTTTCCCTCACCACAGGTAGAGAAATATTATCGTGATGTTGAGAACGATAGTGAGGGGAGAAGTGGGGGCAGGCGGGGACGCCAGACAGGTACCAATGCTTTTTTCTGCTGAAAATGCAAAAATTCTCATTAAAGAAATATAGGAACAGTCTGAAATAACTACACAGATTCTACAATACGATTATAATATTTTATTTACCCAATTTCCCATAATAGCTATATAATGCAACCCATTTTTATCGACGCATACAACACCCCTGCGTACAAGAAAATCCTCACTCGATAAAACCACCGTTTCCGATGAATGATTTATTACCATTGGTTTTATCAGTTCATTTCGTCGTTGAAAAAGCGTTGTAATATTCGCGCAGTAATTTGTCATTTTCTCGTGTATTATCGCTGAAGAGATTGTTAAATCGAGCCATACTAATACCAGAAGACAGGAGATGCAAAAAAATAATACAAAACTGTCCACACACATCCGATGTATCACTCTGGAGCTGCTTGTTGTTGCAGCGAAAGAACTTGCAATTTCTCCGGAGTCCTGCGATGTGCTGCGGTATGATTGGTGGTAATCCGTAGCTGTCAAAGTACCAGCCTCTGCCATCTCGATCGACGTACATGGAGACTCAGTGCTCCCCTCGTTTGGTGTGCTCATCTGTATTGACTATTATTCCCGCAGGTCTAGTCCATACACGTGGAATCTCGTCAGCCGGAAATAATCCTGTAGTTGCGACGCACTGTGGGTAGATTCACAGAAAAATCGGCAAAACTAGGCCGATGTGCGTACTGAAAAATGCAATGGTGATTCTTAAGTTTTTAACCTCGCTGATTTCAAATCTAGAATAAAAATTTCGAAAAAACAAAATGGCGGACCGGAAGTGACTATCTGCGTTACTAAAAAGAATCCGATTTGAGTAGGGATCGGTAAATTAGCGGTTTAAAAGTCACTGATTAAAAATCTCAAATTCAAATTTTGAAAAAACAAAATGGCAGACCGGAAGTGACTATCTGCGTTACTAAAAAGCATCCGATTTGAGTAGGGATCGGTAAATTTGCGGTTTAAAAGTCACTTATTGAAAATCTTGAATGAAAATTTCGAAAAAACAAAATGGCGGACCGGAAGTGACTATCTGCGTTACTAAAAAGAATCCGATTTGAGTAGGGGTCGGTAAATTTGCGGTTTAAAAGTCACTTATTGAAAATCTCTAATCAAAATTTCGAAAAAACAAAATGGCGGACCGAAAGTGACTATCTGCATTACTAAAAAGCATCCGATTTGTGTAGGGATCGGTAAATTTGCGGTTTAAAAGTCACTTATTGAAAATCCTGAATCAAAATTTCGAAAAAAAAACAAAATAGCGAACCGAAAATATATTTTTATCTTACTCATAAGCAACTTTTGCTATCAGAAATCAATATTTGTGTTTTGAAGGTTTTTTTTTATAAATTTTGAATGAGATTTGGGGAAAACAAAACGATTGTCTGGAAGTAAGGGAAAGTTTTCAAATAATTTCGGAAAATTAGTTATAAATCATTTTTAACGAATTTTATTGCTAAATACATTTGAAACAGCAATCGACACTTAACGAATTAAATTTTACCGAAAATAATACGTGCGTTACATAGAATAATTAATAATTAATAATAATAATAATAATATTAATTATTAATAATTATTCCTGATTTCAATATTAATCATAATCGTCAGCGTCGGAATCGCGATCGCCGTCGTCAGAGGAATTGGTAGATTCTGATTCGTCACTCGTGTATTCCATTAATTCACCTAAACCATACTTATCGCGAGAACTATCGGTACGGAGCAAAAGTTGCAATGCTTCTGGTGATGAACTTTTTGCTTTTTTCGGATACTGCTTGCCCATGCTCGATATGTACGGATCTGAAGTTAAGAGGAGTCGATTGAAAACGTCTTGCATGGTCGCTGTTCTCGAGTGTTTTCGAGCAAAACACTCGCGATATTTTTTAATATCCTTGTTACGGGCTTCCTGTGCGTCTTCTGACATTTGCCCGATAGGAAGCGGGGACCATTCAATTATCAAAGGACCGTGAATCAAAACTTTGTGACCGTAGTTGGCATGCAGTACCAAGAATACAAAGTTACGAACATTTCGGCGGTTTCAAGACTATATTGTTTGAAAGCAGTTACATTTACGGCAAAGCCACTTGAAAGAACTTGCAATATTATGTGGAATCTTTTCATAATATTCTCGTCCAAACCCAAAATTCTTGATGAAATTTGAGTATTTTCGAAAAAACGTCGCGCAGTGTTTCCGTCGTTACTGCTACCAAACCCTTGTTTCGGTTTATCAACATCAAGATGCAACTCTTTCTTGAATGCGGCTTGAATAACTCGTTTTCGCTCAGCAACTACTTTTTTTTCTTCATCTTTTCGAGTTTGCCACTTGTGAACACCGATTTTATAGCCGATGTGCAAGAAGCACTCAAAAAAACGGATCCACGCATGCAACGTTGATAATCCAAGTTCGAGTCGAGTTCTGTCAACGTCTACAGTTTTCATCAGCTCTATGTCATTAAATTGCGATGATGTGAGATTGCATATATAGCAACGCATTGCGGATTTTGTATTTGTCACGGAGTTGCAAACTTTGCCGTCAATAATAGTGAAATACAGCTCGTATTTAACAGTAACTTCCTTCCCGTCAATAAATGTCGTAAAAGGGGTGAGAGACTCGATCTGATTATCAACGTGTTGCCGTTCCTGAATCGTTGACGACACAGTTTCTTTTAAAAATTGAATTCTAATAGGGCGACAATACCGTGGAGATGAGGGCCTGGGATTTTTCCAAAGGACGAATTCTTTTTTTGAGATATCCGATCCTAAAATTTGCAATAGAGCTAAAGAGGTTAAAAATATACTCGCATCAGAACTCTCAGCATTCGTAAACTTTTGTTTGTATTCACTGTGCCCAGAGCTTCCATCACAACCCCATTTACAAATTAGTCTTAAATTCTTCGATTCTTCAGGGCGCAAAGAGTTAATCACGTCAGTCTGCAACTTTAGAATTCTGTCGCAAGTGTGATCAATCAAAGACTGTAATTTTACTTCCGCTAAAGTCTCAGTTACCGTTATATCTGAAGGGTAACAACGGTTTTTAGCAGCAACGACTTTTGCGTACGATGGATAAATAGCAACTTTTTTATTTCTCAAAGATCGCCTGATGTCTATGTATTGCTGTTTTGTTAGTTTTGCATTTACAAAATCTATCAGTGCTTCATCTCCAGACATCTCAACTAGCCGTGGATCTATCGACGATTCATATGCTGTTCGGTATCTCGCAGCTCTTGAGGGAGATTTTGTTGTGATGTTTTTTAAAATAGTGGCAGCATCGTTTAATCCTGCAGAACTGAGTCTCATCCTGGTGGCCAAACTTAATTCCTCCACGCAATGCTTTTCAATGACTTCTAAAGCCCTTCTTTTCTTCGTACGTTCACTTGACTCTTCGAAACTCAATTTTCGAGGTCGCCCAGATACACCTGAAGTTCATGGCTCCCCAATTGGTTTCGTACAATTCTGAAAAAAATAGCGCGAGCGTTATACTATACATCTTGACCCATAACTCGAGTTTTCGAAACATCAATAAAATTAATTACCAAAATAGTTATTGAAGCTTGCAACCATTTTTCATTTTTTTTAAAAAATGCATCGTGGCTTCTGTGCACTTCGAGCCATCTACTTTTGATATTACAAAGTCATTTTTTTAATGAATCCTTTTCATTGTTGTCAATCGTGAAAGATTCGGATGACTCAAGAGTAATTTTTTCCTCAAAAATCTGAAGTTGCTCATCCAGGCTCAATTTAAATTTCTCCTTAATCATTCCAAAAATATCCTGATAAGTGCACGTGTAATCCATGGCACGTGAACCTAGAATAAAACAAGTATGATAAACATTTACTAAAAATGAATGTGTTCATGGGAAAAATTTTAATCTAATTGTAAATGATAGAATAAATTATTGTAACATTTTGAACACCCGTTACATGAATCATGACTCTTTACGAATAGATCACTGGGTAGAAAATTATTTTATATTCCACAAGGACCGGCTATAGTCCCCAGCAGGTATACGTTTACCTGCTGGGGACTATGCGCCCAGCCTGAACAAAGAAGCCAAGCGTTGCGCGACATGAGAATTCCGGTTCCCAAAGCCAGATATGCAACAATCTGCAGATTTTTTTTTATAAATTCTAATCTTAATAACATTATCAATAGGCTACAATGTTCAAAAGTCTGGGATCTCCTGGGATCACATTTATTTTTATACTTCTTTTGGAAAAATAAATTTACAAGCTTGCTTAAAATGCATACATTGAACACTCTTTTATACATACAATATTTCAAATTTCAAAAAACTATTTGACATGATAATATTCTACATACCTTCAAGATTATCTCCCATTTTACCGATTTGAAATCGGTAGCGTAGAACAAAATATATTTCACTTTGCGCGAATCGAAAATTTCAGCGTACAAAATCGCTACGTTCTTCACTCTCGAACGGTCAAGTTCAGACTGTCGTAAGTCGAGTACCGCGAAGGGTAGGGACCGGTCCTTTTACAATAGGGCGTACAAATGGCTGGTCTTTGAAATGACATACATAGAAATACGAAATGAGAACACTCAATTTTTGGGTTTTGCCGATTTTTCTGTGATTCTGCCCACAGTGCGACGGGTTAAACTCGTAGAGCTTCTCGTATTTCAGCTGAGTTCATACTCAGCGGCGAAACGACCTCCAAATGATAATGTCTTCTTCATACGCGCGTATAAATATGATTTTATTGCCTATCTCTTCTTCAGGCTGTTACGCTTGATCCATTTTTTCATCGCCGATGCGTATGTTAACGCACATTCGAACGCGTCCGGTGTGTGTTTCAATGCGTGAACTAGACATTTTTCAGGCGCCGTTTTTACCAATTTTTCAAATTCTTGCGAAAACAATTTATTTTTGAGGCATATAATTTTTTTTTCCGGTGATCTGGAGAAATACTGTAGTTTCCAATTCCCATGTATATGTATGCCTCGAATCGTTTACAATTTTACGCAAATGATCAGACATTTCAATACTTGTTATGTCTCCGTCGTCCCACTCAAGGCCATGCCAGAACATCGAACGGGAATTATTTAGGAGTCTACTCATGGCTCCCAATTTTCCGTAAGGGTATGGTGGTTGTACAATCCAATGCATTGTGACTTGTTTATCAAGAGCAACAACAGCCACTTCTTTTGGAATTATATTGAACGAGTCATCTATCATGCCTCGAATATCCACGACAATATCCATACTGCGACCGTTCGAGTTAACAACTGCTGACAGACTGATTCACACACATATCCCCAGCGTGAAAGCGAACGTGGTAAAAAAATTATGAGCCTCACACATACTCTTACTCAACGAATTGCTAATCTTCGCACCAAACACATTCATCGCACTCGTCTGATGAATCCATCCCTTCCTTTTTTTCTTCTTTAATTACCACAGGGATTTCTCCCACATGCCAATTATCTTCCACGGGCCGTATATTTTTTTGATACCACGCCTTGAGCATATTTGCCTGTGATAATGCGCATTTTCGCCGGTGTTGTAGCATTCCCATGCAATGTCGCACTCATTCACGGTGTGCGAGGGGCATTTTTTCAAAACCCGGACACTCGCGGTGTTCTGACTCGAGATCGATCACATCGCGAGATAATACGTTACGCAGCAAATCAGCTTTTTCACGACCCCGCGTTATAATATTTCGCGCACGCCGAGCAATGTCGCGTAAATTTGCATATACTTGTCGGCATGTTACATCACCCTCGTACCACTCCAATCCGTGAAAGTCGAGCGTTAAAAAGCGATTTTGCTTTTGCGCAACCTCGGATAATTCAGAAAAAGCATACGGAGGTGCAATGATCCAATGCATCATATTCGGACGATCGACATCGACAATAGCAATTTCTTTCGGTAAAAAACGATTTTCCCTGTCACGCATACCCTGTATATCGATTATGATATCCATTCTCGTGTCCATTTCGTTCGAATGCTCACGATAAACTGATTTCTTTTTTTTCTTCGCAATGTCGAGAAAAGACCGAAAGCCGACAAAGGCGGTGTAATTCGATCCTCCACACGTGCATGCGACTATCCAGAGAAGTCAGCAATTACTTGCCGAGAAGCATCGATTTCAAGGACATTATCATATTCTGCATACACGACACAATTTACCGTTGACTTGAGCGCTTCCTCGAATCGGACTTCAATCCTTACACTACCGTGTTTTATTAAATTCCAATGCGAGCTGCTGTTTGCCGAAAGATCAGGTGTCAAATCGAAAGCAAATAGACAATAACCATTTGGATAATTTCCACGATCTATCGAATTACCCTCGTTGAGAAAATGTATTCCCGTCCCCGAGAATAATGTTTGGTACGCGTCTACATAAAGCTCATTTTTGGTAAAGTCCGGTTGCAAAGGTCGAGAGGGAATTTGCAATCCATCCACATATGAAGAGAAATAATTAATTTTATAATTTTGTAAATTAAACGGATTGAGGGTAGAATTTCCGTTAAACGCTCTATTATCGACAAATCCGATAATTAGTCGTTTCGGTAACTGACCGAGTACCACATTGTCAATTGTTTCCCCGTGTACTCCGGCGTGTAATGAAACAGCCCTTACCTCGACACGAGTCAGCGGATATTTAGCTGTGGATTTTGCCAAGGCTCGAGCGTGAGAGAGCAAAATTCCCGGCGCGATTTTTGTTCGTCGTACAAGAAGCGACGCTTCGAGAATTTTTAATCCAACACCGTTATTCAGGGATGCAGCCATGAGACAAAATGAATCTCTGGCACGTACAAGGCGTAATCGCATTTCTACTCCATTTAAGAAAAAACGCTCTTGATTAAATATATTGCAATGTAAATGCCCGATCAAATCGATCGTTTTCCCCGCTGACAACAGCTCCTTCCGTTCCCTTAGGCCAGAATTATTTTCCCCACTCGTATCATCCATAGCTCCGGGCGTATCATCGTACCACAATACCGAGGTGAGATGCGAATTTTTAGCGCTCGGTCCATAATTTAATAATGTCTCTATATACGCGCGATAAGCGTATGCATTATTAGACGGAGAGACCAATTTTTGATTTAAATAGACATCAACTTGATTAAATAATGAATGCAAAAAATTATTCACGGGACCAATTTCAGGCATTTTCTCTGTAAGAGCTGTTTTTTCACTCGTGCTTGCGATATTAGGTTTTTTTATTTATACGCAAAGACTGAGCATAGTGTGGGCGAGATCTATGTACTCATCACCTTGACCAGGCACGACAAATTCTATGGGGGAATCATCCGTGAGTGATGAGATTGGTTTGTAATAAACCCAGTTTGACCCCTCAATCGTAGTTTGCGTTGGAGGAAGAGAAAACAGCTCGAGTTCGGATTTCATGCACTTGCACGAATGCGCATGTAGGAAAGCCATTTTTTTGCTTACGCGAAAATATCAGCTACAGTCCGTTGAATTTTTCTCCTTATTTTTTTATTTTTTTTCAACGTCGTCTTCTTTTTCGTGCTGTTGATTTTCTTCTTCTTTTTCGGAGAGACACGTCGCTTAACACGTCTACTGGTCGAATGTCGGGTGCGAGAAATTTACCGCTTCTTATATCCCGATCCCTGCATCAATTGGTCAATTTTTTCCTCGGCCTTCCGTTTCAAATTACTTCCTGATTCACGCACTCTTGCGCGAAAAGCATCTTTAAGCGTCATATCTCTCTGTAGCATATCCCCGGCGATATTTGCACCGGCACGCATCGCCTCTTTACCCACAGCTGTCGCGCCTTTGCGCAGGAGTGGTAAAACACGACGAAAAAGCCCTCCGAGGAGGCTTCCGATCCCGTGGCCGCGCTGATTGGGTGTGCCAATATAAACGTGGCTAATTCCGCCGTATCCTCGTCGACCCAAGCCGATCTGTAGATCACCGCTATGAATCTCGCCGCCGTCGTAATAATATTGCTCCATACAGACTTGTTAGTGCAGTCGTTTAAGCTGCAACGTCACCGTCAACGTTCCGTACTCAAATGGTACAGGTTTGCCAAACCCATCCTTTATATCGATCTCGATCGTGTGCAAATTATTGCGAATAAGAGGGATATAGCGTGGTGCGGGAAAATATTTTATTCTGGTTGTGCCATATTGTCCTACTCCGTCCACTGGTACGACGCGTAATAATGGCGCCTGTACATCGCCAATGATGCTCGATTCACATATATCCGAATAGATAAATAAACTATCCGGGATAGCTCGAGAAAGCGATGCGGGATGCGGACCTTGGAACGATTGCTTTGGCCCTAAACCCAGATTTTTCAGAGCCTGGTCACCCAGTCCTAGCATTTGCGCTATAATCGGAGATACACGAAAATCATGATAGCGCGAATCATCGCATATTCGTGAAACTCTAACCCGACCGTTGGGCTTGAGTTTGAAATAAAAATGGCCGTATACACATGTTAGTTTATTAATACAGGCGAGTAAAGTATCGATAGAGGAATATACCCCGCTGGGCACGATATCGAACTTTATTGCTCTTCTCGTATGTTCATTACGACCAGATTTATCGTAGTCTCCGTCTTCGACGATAACTCTATTTTCCGATAGGGGAATATCGAGGAAGGTCATTGGGTAGCTAATTTCTGCTAGCGAAACCGCCCAATCTCCTTCCAATCGTAATTGTCTCGGTAATTTTGTGGTATATTTTGTCGTCATATTATCCGGAAAGTATTCCATACTACTGTTACTCGGTAATACGACAAAGAAAAAATTATTTTCTCGTAAATTCATGCTGTCTAATATCGGGTTTTACTGTTGCCTCTCGCGAACACGTGTCAATTCCTCGGTATAAAAAATACCGTCGATAATTTCGTTATCGAGATCGCGTAAAATACACACGATTGGATTACGATTTTTGGATATTCGATCGATTTTAAATAATTCGTTGCTCCATCCACGTTCGTATCCTTTCGCGAATGCTGCTTTCGCACTACTGATTCGTACCACATCACCCAGCTTATATTTAGGCATTTTATTTTTTCGGTTATGCGCGTATCGTCGAGCAAGATTTTTTCGCGCCTCGGCGGCGTTTTCTAAAGTCACCTCTGCCGGTTGTAATCTTGTTCCGCTGTGACGTGCATGGTTATAGGCATTTACAATTTTTTGCAACACATCGATGTAACGTTTGTTTCGCGTATGTGTGAAATAACGCCACATTCTTTCTTTTAACGTACGATTAAATCTCTCGGCGATCGCACTTTTTACATCGGGATTACGCACCGTGCGAAAAGAAATATTTTTTTTCTTAAAAAATTCCTGAAAAGGTGCTCCGCTAAACTCCTTGCCACGATCAGTTTGCAGCTGATGAGGCACTCTATTTTTACTACGAGCGAGTATTCGTGCAACAGCTCGGGAAACATTGACACTCGTTTTATTGCTCAACGGCTCGACCCAAGCGTACTTGCTCAATACATCTATCACTACCAAGAGATATACGAAATTATTATTATACGTTGCGATTGATCGAAGATCGGCTAAATCTGCCTCCCATACATCGTCGATATTACTCACATTATATGTACGACGAGGAAATTTACGCCGTACAAATCGATGCATGTTATACGAATCTTGTGACTCAAGCCATGGCAATATATTTTTCTTATTGATTCTTTTATCGATAATGGCATGTTTGAGAGTTTGCATGCGGGAAAAGGGTGCAGGATGAGCAGGATCGTGATAAATTTTATCAAGGATCTTCATAATTTAAGCGTTGTCCAAGCAAGGCGTCGTCTTTTCGGCTTGTTATCATCCGGCAGCTGATGTCCACGGCCTTGCTGATTCGCGAGCGTCTTATCTACTTCCTTGTCATCCGATTCCTCAGCTGGTCCGGTGTAAAATGCAGTGCCGCTTGTCTCTCCCTCGCCGTCGTTATCGCTGCTGCTGCTGCTACTGAGGCCAATGTTCTTGACCGTCTTTGGCAATATGAGACGCTTACGCAGTGTCGAAGTCACAGCTGAGGGGGCAGCCTCCTCTCGCACCAATTCCGGATTTCCTATAAACTCCTGCGGCATCTGTATCTTCCGGAGGTGTTCGGCAAAGTGAGCTCTGCCCTCAGGTTTTGCCCTTTTTCTCGCACGCATAGCGTCATTCACGAGATCAACGATGTTTGAATTTGGAATTCTCGTACCACCAATGAAAACCGCGCCATTCCTGTCCCAACTGATTTTTTTATTGGGCGAAGTATTTCTATGCAAATTGCGCAATAATAATTTTGCCTTTGTTCGAAATTTTTTCGGTACACTATCGATAATCAGTGTATCGTTCAATTGGGATTTAACGGCATCGATTAATGCCGTATTACCAGCGTTGATATTATCTTCGCGAATTTTCGATATTTTCAAACTGGCCTCATCCTTCGTCGGGTCATTGTTCGAGTCATCGCTGTCGTTACGCGAAGGCAAGGCTATTCGAAGGTAACGCTGTAAAACCTGCAGATGAGCACTCCACTTGTCTCTCTCGCTCTCGTCTACATCAGAGTTTAATATTTCATGCATTTCTGTATCGAGGCGCGAGAGCGGTGTTCCGTTGGTCTGCACGGTGTTGCCGCTCAGCTGTGTAGCTGACTCAGCGTTTCCTTGCAGCGACTTTTGCTCGCCTAGTATCTGTATATTATCATGAGAAATGAGAACCATTTTTCTAGCATGCTCCATGATTAATATACCGCAAAACAGGAATTAACAGATTTTTGAAAAATGTCAAACTGTTTTGTTTTTTTGCAATTAATCGCCGTTTTCCCACCCAACTTCCTTTCTTTTCAGCTAAACGACGAAGAAGCGCAGCATGACGGCGCAAACGTTTTCGCTGCCGGTCATTAAGCTTCACATTTCCGCGTAAAACATTCAACGCACACTCGCATATGCTTCGTATCAAAGACGTATCAGCTACGCGCAAAATCGTGTGCAATTGCGTCTGTGTGAGATAACACAATGCGTGTAAAATAATGCACTGTTTTTTCCCGAGAGCTCCTTGCTCAGCCATTACAGCCGCATTACTGGTACATCGCGGCTAGAGTCTCGTATTTTCATTTCTTTTCGTGGTACGTATACATAATGATACTCATCATCGGGAAATACGCAGGCGCGGAAACGACAATTATCTGGTGTAGATTGTTTGAGATCGAACAATAGATACCCGTGAGGCGCTGCAGTCGCATCAAAATACACCTCTCGGACGAATCGCGGATTTTCCGGACACACCTGTCGCGCGAGATGCTGAATTTGCGCGCGATCTCGTGGATTTTTAAATACGACGATATAATTTGCGTTCAATGATATATCACGCTGTCCATGTCCTTGATGAAAAAGATTTTGAGTGATATAAATTACGCTAAGATTTTTATGATGGCTACCCTTTGTAAATAAATCAACGATGCTATTATTCGAAGCTTCGCGCATGAGATCATCGATGACGATGAGTTTTGGGCGTTGATCATTCGAATAATCCGCCGACTGGGGTAATCCTTCGCGAAATTCAATTTTTTCCCGATATTCCGTATAACCAGGCTGCCATTCCGAGTAATAAAAAAGCACGCGTTCAAATCGTACATCCGACATTTCGCGTATGTATTTGAAAAATTTTTTTACAAAATATGTTTTTCCACATCCCGTGGGACCACATATCATTGAGGTCCATGGATGTTTCCAGCGTGTATCCATGATCGCGACTGTGCAATTTATTTACGGAATGACTATTTCAATAAGCTTACATGGCGGCGGCGGCGGCGGCGGCGGCGGCGGGACCGCGGTACGAGCTTATACGACGAGCGCTTTTAAAAGCTCAAACGCGCGCGGCATTGCAAGCTTATATGAACGCGAATATGAGCTAATAATGTGCGCGGCTTTGCAAGCTCATTAGACGCGCGCCCGCAAGAGAAACAGATATTATTATTGGTGGAATGAATAAATTTTGATGAATGGTTTTATTTTACAGCAATTAATATCCGTAATAATTAAGTCAGATATAAAAACTTGATAATTTGCAAAAATTCCGCGATTTTCATTGAAGAATGATGGATTATCGCATTATTGCGTATTTAATGGGCGTGATGAATAAAAGTAATTTCATTATGACCGCGTTCCCAGCGTTTAAAAAGTGTGTATGCGATAAGGGCTATCGCTTTCATGATGGCCGAGCGCTAATTCATTATGGCCGCGCTCATATCAAGAAAAAGATAAAGTCTCGTGCGAGTGAGATTGAGAGAGAGAGAAGGAGCGAATGTGAGAAAGAGAGAGAGAGAGAGAGAGAGAGCGTGCTACGTCACGCGAACAATGATGGCTGCCGCGCGGGATATACGGCGTCAGAGGAAGCGCGGTGCGGGAGGCAAGCTACTACGCGAGAATGAAACTTTCTCGCTATGCTTTCCGCGGGAGCAAGAAGGATAGCGGTCGCATAGGCGCAGCCTCTATTTTCTTGCGTAGCGTATTATACGAGCTCGCACATTCAGGGGAGTAGAAACAAAAATTTTAATTATGGTTTTATATTTTTTTTTATTCCTATATACATATACTCTTATACATATATTAATGTACATTTTTAATTTTACAATTTTTTTTACAATAACAATATTATTAAATATTATGTTGAATATTTTGAAAATATATGTTCAAGTATTATTTTGACAAAAACCGTAAGGAAGCGTGGCATAATTTCCCTGTCTTTGGCGCTTTACATTTACAGGGATACATTTCTTTTTTTCTACCCGTGTAACGACTCTATGAAACGGCGTGCGACGTATCGCGTCAAATTTCAACTCAATAGGAGTATTTCGCGCACCTGTCACGAACTCGCGAATATTCTTATAATTTACATGAAGGCTGTTTGCAAAATTTAACGTAATACTTTTAACCTTGCAAACCTCTTTCGTTGTGCCATCAAGTTTTCGAACGATAAATGCGTAGAATTTTGGTCCACCTGATACAAACGAGGAAATATATGAACCACGACCATGTTCATTTAGCTCATCCGTGAGGTCACCAAGAAACTCACCTTTCGGAGGTTCGTATTCCCCGCTACCTTCGCGACTTACATAAATACACGAGTCAGTATCACAATACAATATTCTACGTCCAAGTCCCTCGAGATATGTGTACAATTTAAGACGCGCTTGCGCCGTCGTATAAGCAGCAATCACAACGTTTGATGTTAAGGACAGTCGCATAGCCGCACGCGTGCTTATATAATTGACATACATTACATGATGATTGATCGGTAACATGCCAACGACTTCGATTTCAGGGCTCGTAAGCAAATCCATGAGCTCGCTTCGCGTTGAAATAATCGCTGTAGGAGGCTGATTCTCGCGTTGGCCAAATTTACCCCAAAATGAATTTAACGCGAGTTTAGCGAGTGAGCGAAGACCCGGATTCGAATGCAAAGCACCTGGATCGAGCCGTATACCCTCGGCTTCCTCGTAAGATGCGATGAAGCGAGTAATCGCACTAGGATCATCAGCGCTATTCGACGGTGGCCCACTCGCTTCCTGCTTTATTTTCAAAAATGTGTTGATATACTCGGTAAATAAACCGCCATTTCGCGTTATGGGGTCATAACGCGCAATTTCGTATTGCCAAATTTCTTCGATCCGAGTGATCGTATACCCGAGAGAAACAGCTTTTCGCAATTCATCCACGACCCATGTACCGGAAAATGTGCGTTCGTTAGGATCATCGTGTATACAATTTTGATTATTATTCATACTTTCGCAGCATGCTCTGCACAATGCAAATAATAATTTTCCACGCACGCGATATGGTAACACAGGTAAGTATAAATTTCTTGGAGGTAGCACGACACATTTGACGAGACCCTCAACACGATCAAGCTCGTTATTTGGACCTATAATTTCACGACATTCATCTCCAACATATATGCTCGGATGTCCGACCGGAAATTTTCCCGTCTTACACACCCACGGATACAGCGAGCAAACATCCACGTATCTTATCTTTTCCCCGACTTCTATATCGTACAATTTTACAAAATTTTCCGTTCTCCCTCCGAAAAAAGCATCACGCGGATCGAGCGGATGAGGAATTACCATGGGATGACTTTCCACGTACTCACGCATCTCGTCATTATTTTTATCAATTCGTCATATTCACATTCCCACATTTCTTCCAATACATATCCTTGCGCTCTAATTCGTGCCGATATAGTTACAGTATGTTCGTATCGCTCATCCATCGTATCACCGAATTTTAATTGTTTGTCTCTGTTTATACGATAACATCGAGGGCAGCCGTGCCAAAAACAACCGTGAAATTGAAGCACGTGACGAATGCCGGCTTCGTTTTCTTCGTAGTATCCATCCACAGGGGGTAACCCCGCGGGAGGGCGATACTCTCTCGCACGTCCAGCATGTATGATAATACGATGACGTTCTCTTTCGAGCCATATGAGCCACGAAACGGCCTCGCGAGATTGCTTATCGCCCCAGCGGTATCCACCGGGTGGCAAAGTAGCTATGCAATCGCGTTGCAAAAATTTTTTACGAAATACAAGCGAGCATGCAGAAGCGATTGTACAGCTTTCAGCAAAAGGACAAACATGTGCGCTGAGCGACATAGGAAGATAATTTAAACTATCAAGAAAAGTAATATTTCCAACACGCATGGAGATAATTTTCGTACCATTCATTATTAACGTTGGCATTTGAGTCTTTTTATTCTCGATAAGATAACGAAGAATAAATTGGCCATCGAAGCCCCTTGCATTGTGCGCAATGCATATGATTTTTGAGAATTTTGAATTAATAGCTAGATCTACGAGAGCGGCAATGGGCTCGTTTGAAAATACGAATTCGCGTTGACCGCAAATAGAACACGGATTTTCTATATCAAGATCGAGACACGTCAAACATACTCGCTGCGCGACACAAAGATTTGGCTCGTGTACACGTGTCGAATTATCGCCTGGTAAACGAGAATGTTGCTGTGTTTCGAAATCATAAAAAATAAATTACAGTGATAGATTTTTTTCTTTTTTTGTCACAACAGGGTTTAAATCATTAGTTCCTTTAACAGGAGAAATATAGCACTGGTGCGAAGTTGAGCGCATAAATTTGCACGTAGTGCAAAAAATCATTCCACATACATGCTCACACTTGGATGAATTTTTAATTAGTTGATTACATGCACGGCATGCTTTTAAAGCCTGACATACGCTCAATTCGCGTTTAGCGCGACAACCTCGTCCTCTACTATTTTTCGGGAGCTTATGCAGCGCAAAACATTCATCCCCGAAAAACACGCGATTACAATCAGCACATTTCTTGAGCACGGCTCTATCGCTCCTGCATGCCACCGATTTACAACAAGGACATTGTTTGGAGCAGCGATGCTCGCGTACTCGCGTGTATTTGGTGTTACAATTCACGCAAAAACCTCGACTACCTAAAGCCCCGGCAAGATTAAGAATTGGTTGAAAATGCGATGAGCGTTCGTAATAAAGTATGTACAACTCATGCTCGATATACCCACGTGCATCGATAACAATTTCTCGTCCATCATAAAGAGCTTGAACGCGTTTTCCAAAAGTCAAAAATTCGTAAACTACAATCGCGATGGCTTCATGCGCCAAGTATTCTTGAAATTTACGAATTTCGCGTATAACGCATCCCCGCTCCGGTATTTTTACGTGGGCATTACGTACAAGTTCCAGAGCTTTGACGCGTTGATACTCTCGACGATCATCCCGAATTTTCTGCCAATTTTTCTGCAATTCACCCGATCGAACCTCGCCCCGTTGAGAGTAAACTAGCGAGGCAACGATCGAACGGGGTAAACACAAATTATCGCGATTATGAATTTGCAGAATCGAGCGTTTAGCGACACCCTCGTGCATGAGGCGATTACCCGCAGCCCCCTCGACACCGCGTACCACACTCACCGTCATTTCACACACACCCTCATCCAATCTAAATTCTCGAGCACTCTGCGCAATGTCATTTATGAGCGTCCAAATATTATCCGCTGAAAATTCACGCACCGGTCGAAAAGAAATCCAAGCTGGTCCATGAGTTAAAGCTGGTGCTGTGAAGGTCATCCCCGCGTAATCGTGCGGTTGACAAGAGTTCGTGAGATGCGTGAGTACATCTCGTATCGCGCCATCTAACCACGATAAGTGTTCGGTGTTCGCAGGGGGTGGTCGTACGCGAAAACTGACTCGCCGTCCACGGGTATTAAAACGGCGAAAATAGCACGTATCTTCAGAGACAATGATGAATCGCTGCCCCGGAGGTAAAATATCCCCCTCGTCGCGATCATTGTTATCGACAGCACCACCTCCAACTTGAATATCTGTAATAAAACGAAAAAATATATTTTTATTATGCAAATAGAATGTTAAATAACTTATCGAAATTAAACAATAAAAGATATATACTTCTACCACTCGAAGCCATCGGCAGCATCGGGGTAGCGATTTTGTATTGCGTATTCTTGCTCTACTGCTCTTCTGATCATTAAAGGATGATATCTTTGCAACACTTGATCACCCAATATTAACGGAGCTTCTTCCGAGGAATATCCTATATATATGTTAGGAAAATATTTATATAACCACGCCTCGTGTCAAATAATATTTACTCTTTTATGTAAATATTATTTTTTTTATATAAATTAAAAAAAAGATAAATATCAAACCTGAATCAACATCGGATTCTTCTTCTTCTTCCTCTTCTTCTTCTTCTTCTTCTTCCTCTTCTTCCATTTCCTCCGCGTTGTCTTCTTCTTCATCGTCCTCTAACATGACGACTTCAACCTCGCCGTCACTTTCGTAATTTGGAAAGGAACTTGTTGATGAGTCGCTTGAGGAAGGTGGTGGCGGTGGTGGAGAACTAGCCCATGATGGGCCTGCTAACGCAAGATTGCGCGGATGATGACATGAATCCTCTATCAATAAATCGTGAGGACGGTAGCGATTTTTCGACGCATCGAGCCAAAATTCTTTAGTCTCATCGGCTTCATCGCTCTCATGTTCCGAATCAGATTTACCTTCCGCGTTGAAATTGTATGTCTCCGCATCAACCAAACTCATATCTTCATACCGATACACTATTGAATTATATAAAATTCAAGTAAGAAAAAATCAACTGTCACACGCGTATAAATAATAGAAAAATTACAAAAAACTTACGGCGTTCTCTGAATATCGGTTGAAATAATGGATCGGAAGACCATCCCCGTCTTCGAATTACTCTCACCAACGAATCGATCAATGGTTGAGATTGAAAATACCCTGCGTTGAATGCCTCGAGAATTTGACTTTTCGAGCAATCGTATAATGCACCACGAATTTTTCGGAGAACAACACGAGCGAGCATATAATTAATCATCATTTTGTAATTTTCAAAAGGCCATTTTGTAGCCAAGCGCGGGTTTCGATCAATTAAATAGCGTAATAAATTAAGAAGGATGCTACGCTGTATAATCCGCACCATGATGAAAAAGAAACGTTTGCAATGTCGGTCGCAAATCAACTGTCGAGTTTTGATAGAGTCTCCAACATTTAATGGCAGGAATATCAGAGGAGAAATTTTATTTTATATACGTGTCCTTTCTTATTGTAAAGAAAAGAACGTGTTGGTAGGGCTATTCTTCAATGCTGAAATATAATCGTAAGCGAAGCATCTATAGCATGAAAATGAGCTCATTTCACTGCAGTTTCGAAGGTATCAAAATGTAACCTGAAGCATCAGTGTGAATAAAATTAAACTACGACACTCCTCTGTATTAAACTCGGGGAAAAATTATTATTTTTACAAGAATATTACCGATAAATCTTCATGAAGCCAAATAATCGGTTTCATTTTTATCGTAATTAATATTCGTAGCAAATGCGCAGACTATACAAACTTAATAATTACCATAAATTCCCCAATTGTATTATATTTTCATTCATGAATAACGATATTCATGTATTCGCGCATTTATAAGGCGTGGCAAATAAAAATGATGGCTGCGATCCTCGCATTTAAAAAACTACATGCGATAAGGGCTATCAGTTTCATGATGGCCGCTGACTAATTCACGGTGATGATTGGTACAGCGCATTATATACAAGAGAGTATAGTGCGATAACTTTTATCACTTCCATGATGGCCGACCGCAAATTCATTATGGCCGTGCATGTATTAAGAAAGGATATAGACGCGAGTGAGTGAGAAAGAGCGCGTGCGAGAGTCTGACGAAGAGAGAGAGAGAGAGCGAGCAGCGGCCACGGCTTCCCTCTCGATGATACTTTTCCTCACACCACAAAAGATGGTCGAGGAATGTTATCGTAATGTAGAGAAGGATAGCGAGGGCACTAGAGCGCTGCAAACGCTTTTTTGCTGAAAAAATACAAAAAATTACATTAAAAAATTCGAGTATTCGAAATGACACTTCCAATGGTTAGAGGAGGTTCTGGAGATATTATAACCCCAGGATTCAAAATCGATCCTGTTTGAACCCTGGAAGATACAGGGATTTTTCTCCCATTTTTGAAAATTCACCCCTCCTTTGAAAATAAGGATCGATAGCCCTGAATTAAGAATATCAATGGAAAGAGGATATATTGATGGTATTATAATCCCAGGATTCAAAATCGATCCCAGCCATAACCACGAAGATAGGGCCTTATTACCGAATTAAAAAAATTTGCTGCAGAGCGGAATATAAATTTTCAAGAACCAGAGACAATAGCAAACTTTGAATGATTTTGCGATGGTCTCGAGACGGTAATATGATAAATGCTGAGACAAGCATTTCTTTTGATTTATTGCCGCCATTGTACTTATTGTCCCTGAAAAAATATATGCACGTGTGACTGGCTAACTGTCTATAGTTATCGGCAGCAGCGGCGAAATTTATACATATCAAAGAAAATCGACAATTGCGAATAAAAATTTAAAAATATTATCGCGTGATATTCGAAGTAGAGGGGGAAATGATTTAAAAGCAGCGCAATTTGTCGATTTGATATCATTTACGAAATCACGAGCGAACGAAGAGCAACCTGAAATGGAAAATATCGTAGCATCGAACGTTGAAAGACGCGTTACTTCGCCGCATCTCGCACCAAGTACGCTATACGGATTAAATAGATCATACGGAAAAATAATAACATCGGGATTTGAATTATCGCTGGTGAGCGGTTATCTCACTCCGGTTGTCAAAATTTTGGCAAATTCTTTCGCCGGTGTGACGCTTGGAGTGGAGGATTGGGAAACATTTAAAAACGATTATCCCCGAATCGAACGATACTTCAATGCCTGGGGTATCGAAGCTGAAAGAATGTGTGGAACGAAGATGGATAATGGCGTATCCACCGTGCTATTGACCACGTGCTATCAGCAGAGAGCCGTGTGTTTTGCGTGCAGCGAGAGGGACAAGGAGGAAACAGGAAATTTGTCAGCAAAACGAGCACGGCCAAATTACTCGCCAAATATCACTTTGTTGCATCAAACATTCCAAACTCTCGTGGAAACGAGCAAGTGTATTGACATACACATACAACGATTACTACGAGACACCGCAGCGATAAACGACTGCATGAGTGAGGTGGTATCATATATCCGTGGACACCTGGGCGGAAGAGCAACCGAACGTGCGGCCGTGGAAGAGTTCTTGGGATCAAAAGACTGCGTATCTAAAATACTGATGGAAATCGGTGAGAAATTGAAAAAAGACTATCCCAAATTTGGAGAAAATTTTTTGGAATTAGCGCTCCGCGAAATAATAACATTGTATAAAGACAAAATCGTTGAAAGTGTAACAACTTTAATCGAGGATTTTGAATAACAATGTATAAATATTTTTTCTTCGATTTTATATGTAAACGACGTTGAGAAGTGAGCTGACAGCAAATAAAAAATTATCAATATGTGAAGAAAAAATTTGAAAACACCCACATCTTGTTTTTGTTGAATATAAGCGAAAGTATGTATTTTTCAATTTGCCATGAAAAATGAAATTATTTCATAAAATTTTTAGTCGAATGAGTATAGATTAATGCATACTATCGCTTATAAAATTCCTTTTTATTCTCATATTCATCCTGAGCAGCAGTAGTAATAATAAATTTCGCCGAACTCTTTGGGAAGAATGGTGACAAAAGTGCACTCTTCCGAATTCCTCGAATGATATGCACACTCACGTGTGAAATATGAATAATAATAATGATAAATTTTACATAGACTCGTATAAAAGTTTATGCGAGTGATTCTTTGTCAGTGTGTGGTTGGCCACGAAAAATATTAATAAATATGTGAAGAAAAAATTTGAAATACCCCCTGCATTGTTTTTATTGAATATAAGCGGAAAGTATGTATTTTTCGATTTGCTGCGAAAAAGTTTTAAACTGAACGAGCATGCATATTATCGCTTATGATTTTCCTTTTCATTCTTTCATATACATCCTAAGCGGCTCTTGTAATGATGACGCGCTCTCACGTTCAAATTCGTCGAATTATATGCGCCCATATTAAAAGATTGTAGGTGTGATTCTTTGTCTGCCTCGTGCTGTAAGTGCATTCGGAAAGTTGCACGTGCAATTCTGCTGACGAGGGTTTTTTGAGCATCTTTCAGCTGCATGATGCTTTGCCTACGAACATCAGTCTTAAATCGATCGCGCACGGTGCAGCTTCGTGCTTAAAAATTAAATTAAAAACCAAAAATTAAATTAAATTACGAAAAACGATCATGTTTCCGCGAATTTCTTTGGAATTCTTCCCGGAAAGTTTTTTCGCGTTTATCGTGAGTGTTATAAGCGGGTGCGGTGTAAATGTACGCACCGAAATTATGACGATAGCCTACGACGAGCTAGTGCATTATATGCAATCTTTCTACGTTTATGAGGGTCGGGGGCGGAACTTGAGGGATGATGAACGCGTAGAAGGTGTCTCGTGCATCATCTTGCAACATTTTTCGGTGTACTGCGGAGAAATAATATACAGCGACGATCAGGGGTACACGGAAGTGCGCCTCGTCGATTTGAACGAAACGGATTTTTTTTGGCCGTCGACAATTTACTTCGCGGAGCAGTTCTTCGCAATGACGCCTCCTCTAATAATCGAGTGCGAGTTGCGCGGGATGGAGGGGTACAGAGGAGACGAGCATGTCCAGGAAATACTCGAGTGCATTTGTCTCGGGCTGCATGCAATGGATGCAAAAATAATGTCCCGCGACCAAATACTCGGACTCCTTCGAATTCGGCTTTGGGACGATGCGAGGCAAGACATCGGCAGAATAGTGCATGTCATGCTTGACTCGGATGAGCCGTATGACGGTGGCGAGTCGGATGAGGGGGTGGAGTCGGAGCATGAGGAGTGAGTGCGCGTGATTGCGTGTGTGTGTGTGTGTGTGCGTGTGTGTTCATCATGGTCTTCATCCTTATCTTCATCATCATCGTCGTCATCACGTGGTGAGTAGTTTTTTAATTTTTCAGCAAAAATAAAAAAAGCGTTGGTACCCGTAAGGCATCCCTGCCTATCCCCACTTCTCCCCTCGCTGTCGTTCCCAACATCATGATAATATTTCTTTGCCGGGGGAAAATTATTGTGGTGGGGGAAGGAGTGGGGATGGGAAATTTTCACTATCATTATTATTATTAACAGATTATTATCATTATCACCACAAAATTGGTACTCGTGTGGCACCCCCCTTGTCCTCACCCTCCCCCGCCATCATCCTCACCTCATCGCTTTTTCCTCGGCCACCTGGATGTGGTGGGGGAAAAGTGGAGTGGTGGGGGAAGCCGCATGGTGGGGGAAGGAGTGGGGATAGGAGTGGGGGCGCCATACGGGTACCAATACTACTGAGGGGGCTTACATAAAAAAAAATGCACCCCAAATTGTGAGAGACGAGGGGACTCACATAAAAAAAACACCCCGAACAGTGAGAGGCGAGGGGACTCATAAAAAAAACACCCCAAATCGTGAGAGGCGAGAGGAATCACATAAAAAAAGCACCCCGAATCGTGAGAGGCGAGGGGACTTACATAAAAAAACACCCCGAATCGTGAGAGGCGAGGGGACTCACACTAAAAAAGCACCCCGGATCGTGAGAGGCGAAGGGACTTACATAAAAAAGCACCCCGAATTGTGAGAGGCGAGGGGACTCACACTAAAAAGCACCCCGAATTGTGAGAGGCGAGGGGACTCACACTAAAAAAGCACCCCGAATCGTGAGTGACTAGGGGACTCGCATAAAAAAGCACCCCAAAGCGTGATGGGCTCACGACTTGTGAGAAGCAGCGTAGTGATTACATGGACGAGGCGCCCTGAATCGTGGAGACTAGCGTAGAAAATGCACCCCAAATCATTATCGGAAAGGACACCGATCAAGATAAAAAAGCAATTTAAATAGTGAGTGGCGAGCGAATTAACAGCAAAAATAGCACCCTGAATTTAAAGAAGCAAGATAACTCACTTGGACAACGCACCTTCAATCGTAAAAGCGAATGAGAATCATTTTTAAAAAAGCCTTCAGAACCGTAAGAGTATAATGAATTCACGTGGAAAAAGCTCACAAAATTGTGAGTAGTGAGGGGACTCACTTAAAAAAAAGCATACCAAATTGTGAGAGACAAAATAACTAAACATAAAAAAAATAAATATAAGTAATATAATACGTTCGGTGACACAATTGAAGACGAAAAAGAATAAAAACAAAATTTTATTTATAAATTATTGAACTTCGATAATAAAATTATTATTTTTTATTTTTTTATGGGTGCAGGTTGGTTTACCTTCTCGTGGTGCACCTCGAAAACAAATATGTTTCAAGTGATTTATGAAAGATTTATTTTCAATATTTTAAGTTTTTGAAAAGTTAATTTTGCATGATTTTATTCAAATAAAATTTATCAGTTATTCCTCATTCATCGTAAATATGTTTGGCTAAAAACCAACACATGTATGAATTAATTGTTTAAATAATTTTTGTTTTAAATAATGTGTGAATAACTTTTTTTTCAATTTTTGAATCAATCATTATAATTAATTATTATTTGAATTTTAATGAATAATAATATTTATTTTTGATTAAATGAATTAAATTAATTAATTAACTCATTGAGAAGATTCATATTTATTTGGATATACCTGAACTCTTATGATACACACTGCCAGTATAACTAACAAACCTCGCGGCAGAGGCTCGATGCTCTCCGAGTTGACAAAAAAATCGGGAGTGTGCGCGTATGTATGTATGGCGCATTATATGTGTGGTGTCTACATTGGCACTGTTCCAAGCGTGTCGACTTCATTGCACTCTATCTATATATATGCACTTTAGTCATCGAACACACGTTCTGTTTATTATCATGAGAGTTCAATGAATAAATAAAGGAGAGGAAATAACCTCAATCATGAAAGGTACGAGAAAATTATGATAATAATAATTCAATGGGCATAAATTTCTAAATTTCATTTTTTTTTTAAATGCAAAGAGATTTGTTTAACAAGAAACAAAATTTAGCAAAAAGTTTGTAAGTTATCTAACTTTTGTAATTTTGCATAAATCGAGCTGGTTTTTTTTTTATGATACATTCAATGACAAAGAAAAAGATGTTGAATTTATAAAAAATAAATTGAGGATTGAAGTTTTGAAAAGTTTTGGAATTAAAAAAAAAATATTGTTCGTGCACCAGCTTCCGAAATTTCGCAAGTATAGACAAACAAATGTTCGAATAAAATGATTCGTGTGAAACGAGCGATTTAGTAAAAATCGCTCGAAAGGTTCGTTTTCAAAACATTTACTGAATTGTAAAAAATGATATCGAGTTCTATTATTTAACAAGATAGCACTAGATAACAAGAAAATGGATATTAAATGTGACCGGAACTACTGAAGGAATACAGTTTTTAAAAAAATATCAATTTTAAAATAATGATTGAATGGAAACTGACTGACAAAATTTTGCAGTCATTGAGCTTAGAAATTTTACTAGAATGCATGAGGGGATGAGTAAATTCATATTGAATGAGCAGCAAGAGATGATTGAAATTTTAGATTTTATTAAAATTATGAATAAATCGTGCAAATTAGAAATTTGCAGATAGCTTCCTCATGTGTTTCCGTCTCTCGTCAAGCTTCCTTTATGAGGAAGCAATGATAATAAACATACATGCCATAAAGATGGTAAAGGAGATCATCATAAAGGAGGCTTGACGAGAGGCGGAAACACATGAGGAAGCTATGTGCAAATTTTTTTATATTGTACCAATGAACATTTTGTAAAATATCTTCTTAATAATAAAAAACACTATTTTGATACATAAAATAAATAATTGAAACATTCATTCACATTTTTTCCCTCAAATGAACATGCCTGCGACTTTTGGGATTTATCTTCGTTCTTGAGTTTTCCCATATTGGGTAATTCTCGAGAAAAATACGTAAGGAGAAGGAACACGGTCGAGACAAGTGTCCATTCTTACCGTGTGGCCATATTCACACCAATTTTCTGCCTCTCAAATTACAAGCCATGAGGACAACGTCGACGCCTAGTTATTCGCGCACCAACTCGGACGAGAAGGTCTCATTCTCCGTTATTTCAAATGCCGTGCTGCTCAAACTCCGTGGTCAAATGCCGTGTGTATCAAACTCCGTTCTTCATTTTGCGGCGTTTCCCCCTTCTCCCTAATAATCCGAAAGGGTCGCCACTCGTTCCGAACTCGACCGTCGTACCTTTTTTTTTTAATCGCCCGTGTACCTGCTTTGTCTATACCCCATTACTAATAATACAGTTCGTGGCAACGACGAACTGGACGACCACGTGGTTCAGTTAACATCTCACGAAATGTCATCGCGCCGCACTGCCTCAGTGATTCTCAACACTCCAAGTCGCCGCCGTTTTTTCCAATTTTATAGATTAATATGTGAAGTAATATTATGATATTAATTATTCATAGATAATGATCGCTCGCTCGGATGTATTCATACACGGAATAATTCATGGTAGATTCTCTAAACTGAATTCTCGTAGTAAATTTTGTACCGCATGAAATAATCCCTCCGTGATTATTAACATTCATGTTCTTGTAAGAAGAATAGAATGAAAGACGCACTGTTTTTGTACATATATCACTGTTATAATTCTATCAGACCATACCATACTAACAGATATTCATATTATATGAGTGACAATCCTAGCCGAAACAACCACTTTAGAATCCAACCCCTTTCGATTTGGCTGAAACATTTTTATTTTTTTCTACCCTTTCAAAAACATTTTACAGAATTTTTTCAAATTTTTTCACCCAACCGGTAAAAAATTATGAACTCCTCAGGAAAAATAAGCTTTTTATTTTTCAAATATCTATAACTTTTTAAAAAATTGACATATCTGGATATTTTTTTTATGTGTGTTTTTCTATGTACTTTTTAGAAACAAAATAGAAAAAAACATTCGGGCCAATCTTCAACGTTTTTTTTTTCCGAATTATCAGAAAAAATAAATTTCTCGATTATTATCATTTTTAATTTTTCCTATCTTTTTTTTGATAGAAACTTTTCCATTTTCTGCAAATTCACTGAAATTTTCAGAGTGGGATTTTTTCGTTTTCTATTTCTTTTTTCAATTCAAAATTTTTTTTTTCACTCAGCTTATTTCTTATAATACCGCTCTAGGGATTTTTGAGGATGTCGAAAGTACCTCAAATTTTGAAAAAAAAAAATAATAAATGCAATCCAAAGTGGTATCCATCGAAAAGAAAATTCATTTTTCAAATATCTATAACTTTTTTGAAAGATGACTTTTCGTGACGTTGTTTTTTTGAAAATTTGTGTTTATCAATGTACTTTTCAGAAAAAAAACGGAAAAAAATATTCGGGCTGATCTTCAACGTTTGTTTTGCGAATTTTCAAAAAAAAAAAAAAGAATTTCTCGATTATTGACATTTTTAATATTTCTTATAGTTTTTTTTTATAAAAACTTTGCCATTTTCTGCAAATTCACTGAAATTTTCAGAGTAGGATTTTTTTTCAATTCAAAAAGTTTTTTTTCTACTCAGCTTATTTCTTATATTATCACTTTGGGAATTTTTGAGGATGTTGAGAGAATGTCAAAGTTTGAAAAAAAATAATAATAAATGGAATTGTAAGTGGTAATCATCGAAAAAATTTCAATGTTTTTTGAAAAAGTAGGACAAAAAATGGAAGATGATTCTGAATAATTTTTTTATTCAGAACTATTCAGACTTTTCAAAAGCGTCCACTTTATCATTGCACAATAATTTTCATCGTCCTTAATTTGGCATTGCGATTTTCACATTTATTAAGGGGTTATGGGCAAAAGAAATATTGAAAAAACAATAACTATCGTGTTTTACGGTATTCAGACTTTTCAAAAGCGTCCACTTTATCATTGCACAATGATTTTCATCGTCCTCAATTTAACATTGCGATTTTCGCAATTATTAAGGGGTTATGAGCAAAAGAAATATCGAAAAATCGATAACTACCGTGGTTCACGGTATTCAGACTTTTCAAAAGCCTCCACTTTATCAATGCACAATGATTTTCATCGTCCTTAATTTGACAGTGCGATTTTCACAATTATTAAGGGGTTATGGGCAAAAAAAATATTGAAAAATCAATAACTACCGTGGTTCACGGTATTCAGACTTTTCAAAAGCGTCCACTTTATCATTGCACAATGATTTTTATCGTCCTCAATTTGGCATTGCGATTTTTGCAATTATTCAGAGGTTATGGGCAAAAGAAATATTAAAAAATCAATTACTATCGTGGTTCACGGTATTCAGACTTTTTAAAAGCGTCCACTTTATCATTGCACAATGATTTTTATTGTCTTTAATTGAGCATTGCGATTTTTGCAATTATTAAGGCATTATGGGCAAAAAAAATATCGAAAAATCAATAACTACCGTAATTCACGGTATTCAGACTTTTCAAAAGCGTCCACTTTATCATTGCACAATGATTCTCATCGTCCTTAATTTGACATTACGATTTTCGCAATTATTAAGGGGTTATGAGCAAAAGAAATATTGAAAAATCGATAACTACCGTGGTTCACGGTATTCAGACTTTTCAAAAGCGTTCACTTTATCATTGCACAATGATTTTTATCGTCCTCAATTTGACATTGCGATTTTTGCTATTATTGGGGGTTATGGGCAAAAGAAATATTGAAAAATCAATTACTACCGTGGTTCACGGTATTCAGACTTTTCAAAAGCGTTCACTTTATCATTGCACAATGATTTTCATCGTCCTTAATTTGACATTACGATTTTCGCTATTATAAAGGGGTTATGAGCAGAAGAAATATTGAAAAATCGATAACTACCGTGGTTCACGGTATTCAGACTTTTCAAAAAAGTTCACTTCATCATTGCACAATGATTTTTATCGTCCTCAATTTGACATTGCGATTTTTGCAATTATTAAGGGGTTATGGGCAAAAGAAATATTGAAAAATCAATAACTACCGTGGTTCACGGTATTCAGACTTTTCAAAAGCGTCCACTTTATCATTGCACAATGATTTTCATTGTCCTCAATTTGACATTACGATTCTCGCAATTATTAAGGGGTTATGAGCAGAAGAAATATTGAAAAATCGATAACTACCGTAGTTCACGGTATTTAGACTTTTCAAAAGCGTTTACTTTATCATTGCACAATGATTTTCATCGTCCTCAATTTAACATTGCGATTTTTGCAATTATTAAGGGGTGATGGGGAAAAGAAATATTGAAAAATCAATAACTACCGTGGTTCACGGTATTCAGACTTTTCAAAAGCGTCCACTTTATCAATGCACAATAACTTTCATCGTCCTCAATTTGATATGGCGATTTTTGCAATTATTAAGGGGTTATGGGCAAAAGAAATATTGAAAAATCAATTACTACCGTGATTCACGGTATTCAGACTTTTCAAAAACGTTCACTTTATTATTGCACGATGATTTTTATCGTCCTTAATTTGGCATTGCGATTTTTGCAATTATTAAAGGGTTATGGGCAAAAGAGATATTGAAAAATCAATAACTACCGTGGTTCACGGTATCCAGACTTTTCGAAGGCGTCCACATCATGACTGCATAATACTTTTCATCGACCTCAATTTGGCATTGCGATTTTCGCCATTATTAAGGGGTTATGGGCAAAAGAAATATTGAAGAATCAATAACTACCATGGTTCACGGTATTTAGACTTTTCAAAAGCTCCCACTTTACCATTGCACAATGTTTTCAGTCATCCATAATTTGGCATTGTGATTTTTCAATTATTGAGGGGTTATCGACAAAAGAAATATTGAAAAATTAATAACCACCGCGTTTTACAGTATTGAGACTTTTCAAAAGCGTCCGCATTATCATTGCACAATGATTTTCATCGTCCTTAATTTAGCCTTGCGATTTTTGCAATTATTAAGGGGTTAAGGGAAAAATAAATATTGAAAAATCAATAACCACCGTGATTCATGGTATTCAGACGTTTCGAAAGCGTCTCCTTTATCATTGCACAATGGCTCTTATCGTCCCTAATTTGACATTGCGATGTTTGCAATTATTAAGGGGTTATGGGCAAAAGAAATACTGAAAAATCAATAACTACCGTGGTTCACGATATTCAGACTTTTTGAAAGCTTCCACTCCATCAATGCACAATGTTTTCAGTCATTCTTAATTTGGCATTGCGATTTTCGCAATAATTAAGGTGTTATCGACAAAAGAAATATTTGAAAATTAATTACTACCGTGTTTCACGGTATTCAGACTCTTCAAAAGCGTTCACTTTACCATTGCACAATGATTCTCATCATCCTTAATTTGGCATTGCGATTTTCGCAATTATTAAGGTGTTATCGACAAAATAAATATTAAAAAATCAATAACTACCGTGTTTATCGGGATTCGGACTTTTTGAAAGCGTCCACTTCATCATTGTACAATGATGTTCATCATTAATATGTTTGTAAATGTCTGAATCCCGATAAACACGGTAGTTATTGATTTTTCAATATTTATTTTGTCCATAACCCCTTAATAATTGCAAAAATCGCAATGCCAAATTGAGGAAGATAAAAATCATTGTGCATTGATAAAGTGGACGCTTTTAAAAAGTCTGAATACCGTAAACCACAGTAGTTATCGATTTTTCAATATTTCTTTTGCTCATAGCCCCTTAATAATTGCGGAAATCGCAATGCCAAATGAAGGACGATGGAAATCATTCTGCAATGATGAAGTGAACGCTTTTAAAAAGTCTAAATACCGTGAACCACGGTGGTTATTGGTTTTTCAATATTTCTTTTGCTCATAACCCCTTAATTATTGCAAAAATCGCGATGCCAAATTAAGGACGATGGAATCATTATGCATTGATAAATTGGACGCTTTTGAAAAGTCCAAATACCGTGAACCACAGTAGTTATCGATTTTTCAATATTTCTTTCGCTCATAACCCCTTAACAATTGCGAAAATCGCAATGCCAAATGAAGGACGATGAAGATCATTGTGCAATGATAAAGAAGACGCTTTTGAAAAGTCTAAATACCGTGGACCACGGTAGTTATTGATTTTTCAATATTTCTTTTGCCCATAATGCTTCAATAATTGCAAAAATCGCAATGTTAAAGTAGGGACGATGAAAATCATTGTGCAATGATGAAGTAGACGCTTTTGAAAAGTCTGAATACCGTGAACCACGGTAGTTATTGATTTTTCAATATTTCTTCTGCCCATAACCCCTTAATTATTGCAAAAATCGCAATGCCAAATTGAGGACGATGAAAACCATTGTGCATTGATAAAGTGGACGCTTTTTAAAAGTCTGAATACCGTGAACCACGGTAGTTATCGATTTTTCAATATTTCTTTTGCTCATAACCCCTTAATAATTGCGAAAATCGCAATGCCAAATTAAGAACGATGAAAATCATTGTGCAATGATAAAGTAGACGCCTTTGAAAAGTCTGAATACCGTGAACCACGGTAGTTATTGATTTTTCAATATTTATTTTGCCCATAACTCCTTAATAATTGCAAAAATCGCAATGTCAAATTGAGGACGATGAAAATCATCGTGCAATGATAAAGTGGACGCTTTTGAAAAGTCTGAGTACCGTAAGACACGATAGTTATCGTTTTTTCAATATTTCTTTTGCCCATAACCCCTTAATTATTATGGAAATCGTAATGCCAAATTGAGGACGATGAAAATCATTGTGCAATGATAAAGTGGACGCTTTTGAAAAGGCTGAATACCGTGAACCGCGGTAGTTATTGATTTTTCAATATTTCTTTTGCTCATATCCTCTAAATAATCGTAAAAATCGAACTGTCAAATTAAGAACGATGGGAATCATTGTGCATTGATAAAGTGGACGCTTTTCAAAAGTCTGAATACCGTGAACCACGGTAGTTATCGATTTTTCAATATTTCTTTTGCCCATAACCCCTTAATATTTGCGAAAATCGCAATGACAAATTAAGGACGATAAGAATTATTGTACAATGATAAAGTGGACGCTTTTGAAAAGTCTAAATACCGTGAACCACGGTAGTTATCGATTTTTCAATATTTCTTTTGCTCATAACCCCTTAATAATTGCGAAAATCGCAATGCCAAATGAAGGACGATGAAAATCATTGTGCAATGATAAAGTGGACGCTTTTGAAAAGTCTTAATACCGTGAACCACGGTAGTTATCGATTTTTCAATATTTTTTTTGCCCATAACCCCTTAATATCGCGAAAATCGCAACGCCAAAGTAAGGACGATGAGAATCATTGTGCATTGATGAAGTGGACGCTTTTGACAAGTCTGAATACCGTGAACCACGGTAGTTATCGATTTCTTAATATTTTTTTTGCCCATAACCCCTTAATTATTGCAAAAATCGCAATGCCAAATTAAGGACGATAAAAATCATTGTGCAATGATAAAGTGGACGTTTTTGAAAAGTCTGAATACCGTGAATCACGGTAGTTATTGATTTTTCAATTTTTTTTTTGCTCATAACCCCTCAATAATTGCAAAAATCGCAATGACAAATTGAGGACGATAAAAATCATTGTGCAATGATAGAGTGGACGCTTTTGAAAAGTCTGAATCCGTGAACCACGGTAGTTATTGATTTTTCAATATTTCTTTTGCCCGTCACTTCTTAATTATTGCGAAAATCGCAATGCCAAATTGAGGACGATCAAAATCATTGTGCATTGAAAAAGTGAACGCTTTTGAAAAGTCTGAATACCGTGAACCACGGTAGTTATCGATTTTTCAATATTTCTTTTGCTCATAACCCCTTAATAATTGCGAAAATCGCAATGCCAAATTAAGGACGATGAAGATCATTGTGCAATGATAAAGTGGACGCTTTTGAAAAGTCTGAATACCGGGAACCACGGTAGTTATTGATTTTTCAATATATCTTCCGCCCATAACCTCTTAACCATTGCAAAAATCGCAATGCTTAATTGAGGATGATAAAAATCATTATGCATTGATAAAGTGGACGCTTTTGAAGTCTGAATACCGTGAACCACGGTAGTTATCGATTTTTCAATATTTTTTTTGCTCATAACCCCTTAATAATTGCGAAAATCGCAATGCCAAATTAAGGACGATGAAAATCATTGTGCAATGATAAAGTGGACGCTTTTGAAAAGTCTGAATACCTTGAACCGCGGTAGTTATTGATTTTTCAATATTTCTTTTGCTCATAACCCCTTAATAATTGCAAAAATCGCAATGTTAAATTAATGACGATGAAAATCATTGTGCGTTGATAAAGTGGACGCTTTTTAAAAGTCTGAATACCGTGAACCACGGTAGGTATTGATTTTTCAATACTTTTTTTGCCCATAACCCCTTAATAATTGCAAAAATCGCAATGCCAAATTAAGGACGATGAAAATCATTGTGCAATGATAAAGTGGACGCTTTTGAAAAGTCTAAATAGTTCTGAATAAAAAATTTATTCAGAACTATCTTCCATTTTTTGTCCTACTTTTTCAAAAAACATTGAAATTTTTTCGATGATTATCACTTCCAATTTCATTTATTATTATTTTTTTTCGAACTTTGACATTCTCTCAACATCCTAAAAAATTCTCAAAGTGATAATATAAGAAATATGCTGAGTAAAAAAAAAAATTTTTGAATCGAAAAAAAATCCTACTCTGAAAATTTCAGTGAATTCGCAGAAAATGTCAAAGTTTTTATAAAAAAAACGACAAGAAAAATTAAAAATGACAATGTGCGAGAATTTTTTTTTTTTTTTTCTTTTGAAAATTCGCAAAACAAACGTTGAAGATCGGCCCGAATATTTTTTTCCGTTTTTTTTTCTGAAAAGTACATTGATAAACATAAATTTTCAAAAAAACAACGTCCCGAAAAGTCAATTCTCAAAAAAGTTATAGATATTTGAAAAATAAATTTTCTTTTCGATGGATACCACTTTCGATTGCATTTATTATCATTTTTTTTTTCAAAATTTGAGGTTCTTTCGACATCCTCAAAAATCCCCAGAGTGGTATTATAAGAAATAAGCTGAGTGAAAAAAAAATTTTGAATTGAAAAAATAAATAAAAAACGAAAAAATCCTACTCTGAAAATTTCAGTGAATTTACAGAAAATGGAAAAGTTTCTAGCAAAAAAAAGATAAGAAAAATCAAAAATGATAATAACCGAGAAATTTTTTTTTTCTGAAAATTCGCAAAAAAAACGTTGAAGATCGGCCCGAATATTTTTTTCTATTTTGTTTCTAAAAAGTACATAGAAAAACACACATAAAAAAAACATCCGGATATGTCGATTATCGAAAAAGTTATATATATTTGAAAAATAAAAAGCTTATTTTTCCTGAAAAGTTCATAATTTTTTACCGGTTGGGTGAAAAAATTTGAAAAAATTCTGTAAAATGTTTTTTGAAGGGTAGAAAAAAATAAAAATGTTTTAGCCAAATCGAAAGGGGTTGGATTCTAAAGTGGTTGATTTGGCGTGGAATGCCCCTCATATAATATGAATATCTGTTAGTATGGTGTGGTCTGATAGAATCATAACAGTGATATATGTACAAAAACAGTGCGTCTTTCATTCTATTCTCTTTACAATCACGGAAGGATTATTTCATGCGATACAAAATATACTACGGGAATTCAGTTTAGAGAATCTACCGTGAATTATTCCGTGTATGAATACATCCGAGCGAGCGATTATTATCTGTGAATAATTAATATCATAATTATATTTCACATATTAATCTATAAAATTGGGAAAAACGGCTGCGACTTGAAGTGTTGAGAATCACTGAGGCAGTGCGGCGCGATGATATTTCGTGAGATGTTACCTAAACCACGTGGCCGTCCAGTTCGTCGTTGCCACGAACCGTATTATTAGTAATGAGGTATAGACAAAGCAGGTACACGGGCGATTTAAAAATAAAGGTGCGAGGGTCGAGCTCGGGGCGAGTGGTGACCCGTTTGGATTATTAGGGAGAAGGGGGAAACACCGGAAAATGAAGAACGGAGTTTGATACACACGGCATTTGACCACGGAGTTTGAGCAGCACGGCATTTGAAATAACGGAGAATGAGACCTTCTCGACCTTCTCGAGTGAGAAGGTCTCATTCTCCGTTATTTCAAATGCCGTGTTGCTCAAACTCCGTGGTCAAATGCCGTGTGTATCAAACTCCGTTCTTTATTTTCCCGCGTTCCCCCCTCCTCCCTAATAATCCGAAAGGGTCGCTCCGAGCTCGACCCTCGCACCTTTTTTTTTAAATCGCCCGTGTACCTGCTTTGTCTATACCCTATTACTAATAATACGGTTCAAGGCAACGACGAACTGGACGGCCACGTGGTTTAGTTAACATCTCACGAAATGTCATCGCGCTGCACTGCCTCAGTGATTCTCAACACTTCAAGTCGCAGCTGTTTTTTCCAATGTTATAGATTAATGTGTGAAATATAATTATGATATTAATTATTCACAGATAATAATCGCTCGCTCGGATGTATTCATGCACGGAATAATTCACGGTAGATTCTCTAAACTGAATTCTCGTAGTATATCTTGTACCGCATGAAATAATCCCTCCGTGATTATTAACATTCATGTTGTTGTAAGGATAATAGAATGAAAGACGCACTGTTTCTTTACATATATCACTGTTATGATTCTTTTAGACCATACCATACTAACGGATGTTCATATTATATGAGGGGCATTCCACGCCAAATCAACCACTTTAGAATCCAACCCCTTTCGATTTGGCAAAAACATTTTTATTTTTTTCCACCCTTTTAAAAACATTTTACAGAATTTTTTCAAATCTTTTCACCCAACCGGTAAAAAATTATGAACTTTTCAGGAAAAATAAGCTTTTTATTTTTCAAATATCTACCCACACGGAACATTAGGGCCATGGGACGTCCAATATCCATACATGGTGGATGAATGCTCCATCCCAGGGACGTCTATAAGTATCCCTATCACTGCTAAAATAAGTGCGAAACGGCACCTGTTCTATGTACTGGGAACATCCCTTATACGTACCTTGAGACGGTTTTTAGACGGACTAGACCCCAAAAATCGACGTCTGATTTACGTATTTAAGACGAATAAACCAGTGACCCGAAAGATGCCCAATGATCATCGATTATACGTCCCTTTATTTTAATAATTTAATCGTTATTAACTACACATCATTAATTAACTATAAACTTTGTTACTGATTATATAATATTCGGGGCCTACGAGATATCCATATTTTACAGAAAAAAAGAAAAAAAAATAGTTATCGATTTTTCACACTGCGGTCACCCATCCAAGTATTGGATTCAAGGGGTGCTGCTTAACTTTTCTAATCTCCTACCTACCAACCTACCTACCTACACTAACTTGACTTATGAGAAACTTATGCATGTAAAAACCTTATACGATGTAGTTTGCTGATATACTTATATATCTTTGTTTCACAGGCCTTGAATAATGTATAATCGTAATGAAATTTATAATTAATGGATAATGTGTAATCAATAGCGTTTAAATTAAGGGACGTATAATAGATGATCATTAGATATCTTTTGCAATATTGGCATTCGTCTTAAATACGTACATTAAATGTCACTTTATGTGGTCTATAGGTACCTCTAAAAAATATCTAAGGGTACGTATACGAAACGTTTTCAGCACATAGAATCGCTGTCGTTTCGAATCTCCGATAATGGTTTAAGGAATGTCCCATGGACTTCCCCGGAATGAAATTTTTATCCAACTTAAATGATTATTGGACGTCCCCTGGCTGTTAAGTTACGCGCGGAATATATTTATAGCTCCAAAAATATGTGTCGTGGACGTCGAATAAACTTCCGCGTTATCCTTCGATATCACAGCTGCCCGAAATACTTAAATGTACATCTAAATGACGAATGCTTTTGATTGGACAACACGCGATGGATCTCACAGGACGTATATTGTATGTTCACACACGTACTATTTCTTAAGCTACAAATATACACAACACGGCCATCTATGGCATGTCTATAGGTAGACATTCAATAGCTTTTAATTCAGTATACTAATTGGACATCTATTGGACGTTCCAGGTTCACGTCTATATGAAATCCTACATGGAACATCCGATAGACGTTCAATTGACGTCCTCCGAATGTGATTTTCGTTTACGAACCTGGAACGTCCAATGGATGTTCAATTACTATCCTGAATTAAAAGCTATTTAATGTCTACCTATGGACATACCATGGATGGCCGAGTTGTGTATATTTGTAGCTCAAGAAATAGTACGTGTCGTGGTCATACAATATACGTCCTGTGTGATCCATTGCGTTTTGTCCAATTAAAAGTATACCATGGATGTTCAATGGATGTCCGCATTACGTCCATCGTGGATGTAGACGTGTTAAGGATCTATGGATGATAGATGGACGTCCAATGGACACTCGGTTCCGTGTGGGTATAACTTTTTCAAAAATTGACATTTCTGGATGTTTTTTTTTATGTGTGTTTTTCTATGTACTTTTTAGAAACAAAATAGAAAAAAATATTCGGGCCAATCTTCAACGTTTTTTTTTGCAAATTTTCAGAAAAAAAAAAATTCTTGATTATTATCAGTTTTAATTTTTCTTATCTTTTTTTTGATAGAAACTTTTCCATTTTCTGCAAATTCACTGGAATTTTCAGAGTGGGATTTTTTCGTTTTCTATTTCTTTTTTCAATTCACATTTTTTTTTCACTCAGCTTATTTCTCATAATACCACTCTGGGGATTTTTAAGGAAGTGAAAAGAGACTCAAATTTTGAAAAAAAAAAAAATAATAAATGCAATCGAAAGTGGTATCCATCGAAAAGAAAATTTGATTTTCAAATATCTATAACTTTTTTGAAAATTGACTTTTCGTGGCGTTGTTTTTTTGAAAATTTATGTTTATCAATGTACTTTTCAGAAAAAAACGGAAAAAAATATTCGGGCTGATCTTCAAAAAAAAAAAAAAAAAATTTCTCGGTTATTGTCATTTTTAATTTTTCTTATCGTTTTTTTTATAAAAACTTTGCCATTTTCGGCAAATTCACTGAAATTTTCAGAGTAGGATTTTTTTCAATTCGAAATTTTTTTTTTTACTCACCTTATTTCTTATATTATCACTTTGGGAATTTTTGAGGATGTTGAGAGAATGTCAAAGTTCGAAAGAAAATAATAATAAATGAAATTGAAAGTAGTAATCATCGAAAAAATTTCAATGTATTTTGAAAAAGTAGGATAAAAAATGGAAGATAGTTCAGAATAATTTTTTTCTTCAGAACTATTCAGACTTTCCAAAAGCGTCTACTTCATCATTGCACAATGATTTTTATCGTCCTTAATTTGGCATTGCGATTTTTACAATTATTAAGGGGTTATGGGCAGGAGAGATATTGAAAAATCAATAACTACCGTGCTTCACGGTATTCAGACTTTTCAAAAGCATCCACTTTATCATTGCACAATGATTTTCATCAATCTTAATTTAACATTGCGACTTTTGCAATTATTAAGGGGTTATGGGCAAGAGAAATATTGAAAAATCGATAACTACCGTGCTTCACGGTATTCGGACTTTTCAAAAGCGTCCACTTTATCATTGCACAATGATTTTCATCGTCCTCAATTTAGCATCGCGATTTTCGCGATTATTGAGGGGTTATGAGCAAAAAAAATATTGAAAAATCGATAACTACCGTGGTTCACGGTATTCAGACTTTTCAAACGCATCCACCTTATCATTGCACAATGATTTTTATCGTCCTCAATTTGACATTGCGATTTTTGCAATTATTAAAGGGTTATGAGCAGAAGAAATATTGAAAAATCAATAACTACCGTGGTTCACGGTATTCAGACTTTTTAAAAGCGTCCACTTTATCAATTCACAATTATTTTCATCGTCCTCAATTTGGCATTGCGATGTTTGCAATTATCAAGGGGTTATGGGCAAAAGAAATATTGAAAAATCAATAACTACCGTGATTCACGGTATTCAGACTTTTCAAAAGCGTCTACTTCATCATTGCACAATGATTTTTATCGTCCTCAATTTGGCATTGCGATTTTTACAATTATTAAGGGGTTATGGGCAAAAGAGATATTGAAAAATCAATAACTACCGTGCTTTACGGTATTCAGACTTTTCAAAAGCGTCCACTTTATCATTGCACAATGATTTTCATCAACCTTAATTTGGCATTGCGATTTTTGCAATTATTAAGGGGTTATGGGCAAAAGAATATTGAAAAATCAATAACTACCGTGATTCACGGTATTCAGACTTTTCAAAAGCGTCCACTTCATCATTGCACAATGATTTTCATCGTACTTAATTTGGCATTGCAATTTTTATAATTATCGAGGGGTTATGGGCAAAAGAAATATTGAAAAATCGATAACTATCGTGTTTTACGGTATTTAGACTTTTCAAAAGCGTCCACTTTATCATTGCATAATAGCTTTCATCGTCTCTAATTTGTCATTGCAATTTTTGCAATTTTCAAGGGGTTATGGGCGAAAGAAATATCGAAAAATCAATAACTACCGTGGTTCACGGTATTCAGACTTTTCAAAAGCGTCCACTTTATCAATGCACAATGATTCCCATCGTTTCCAATTTGGCATTGCGATTTTTGCGATAATAAAGGGGTTATGGGCAAAAGAAATATTGAAAAATCAATAACTACCGTGGTTCACGGTATTCAGACTTTTCAAAAGCGTCTACTTTATCATTGCACAATGATTCTTATCGTTCTTAATACGTCATTGCGATTTTTGCAATTATTAAGGGGTTATTGTCAAAAGAGATATTAAAAAATCAATAACTACCGTGGTTCACGGTATTTAGACTTTTAAAAAGCGTTCACTTCATCATTGCACAATCATTTTCATTGTCCTTAATTCGGCATTGCGATTTTCGCCATTATTAAGGGGTTATGAGCAAAAGAAATATTGAAAAATCGATAACTACCGTGGTTCACGGTATTCTGACTTTTCAAAAACGTCCACTTCATCATTGCACAATGATTTTTATCGTCCTCAATTTGTCATTGCGATTTTTGCAATTATTAAGGGGTTATGGGCAAACAAGATATTGAAAAATCAATAACTACCGTGGTTTACGGTACTCAGACTTTCCAAAAGCGTCCTTTTTTTCATTGCACAATGATTTTCATCGTCCCTAATTTGGCATTGAGATTTTCGCAATAATTAAGGGGTTATACGCAAAAGAAATATTTAGAAATCAATAACTACTGTGGTTCACGGTATTCAGACTTTTCAAAAGCGTCCACTTTATTAATGCACAATGATTTTTATCGTCCTTAATTTGGTATTGCGATTTTTGCAATTATTGACGGGTTATGTACAAAATAAATATTAAAAAACCAATAACTACCGTGTTTATCGAGATTCAGACATTTACAAACATAATGATGATAAACATCATTGTACAATGATGAAGTATACTCTTTTAAAAAGTCTGAATCCCGATAAACACGGTAGTTATTGATTTTTCAATATATGTTTTGTCGATAACACCTTAATAATTGCGAAAATCGCAACGCCAAATGAAGAATGATGAAAATTATTGTGCAATGGTAAAGCGAACGCTTTTAAAACGTCTGAATACCGTAAAACACGGTAGTTATTGATTTTCAAATATTCCTTTTGTCGATAACACCTCAATAATTGCGAAAATCGCAATGCCAAATTGAGAATGACTGGAAATATTGTGCAATGATGAAGTGAAAGCTTTTGAAAAGTCTGAATACCGTGAACCACGGTAGTTATTGATTTTTCAATATTTCTTTTGCTCATAACCCATTCATAATTGCGAAAATCGCAATGCGAAATTAAGGACGATAAAAGCCATTGTGCAATGATAAAGTGGACGCTTTTGAAAATTCTGAATACCATGAATCACGGTAGTTATTGATTTTTCAATATTTTTTTTTGCTTATAACCCCTTAATAATTGCAAAAATCGCAATGCTAAATTGAGAACGATGGAAATTATTGTGCAATGATAAAGTGGACGCTTTTAAAAAGTCTGAATACTGTAAAACGCGGTAGTTATTGATTTTCCAATATTTCTTTTGTCGATAACCCCTTAATTATTGCAAAAATCACAATGCTAAATTACGGATGACTGGAAACATTGTGCAGTGATAAAGTGGGAGCTTTCGAAAAGTCTGAATACCGTGAACCATGGTAGTTATTGATTTTTGAATATTTCTTTTGCTCATAACCCCTTAATAATTGCGAAAATCGCAATGCCGAATTAAGGATGATGAGAAGTATTATGCAGTAATGAAGTTAACGCTTTAAAAGGTCTGATCACCGTGAACCACGGTAGTTATTGATTTTTCAATACCTCTTTTGCCCATAATCCCTTAATAATTGCAAAAATCCCAATGCCAAATTAAGGACGATAAAAATCATTGTGCAATGATAAAGTGGACGTTTTTGAAAAGTCTGAATACCGTGAACCACGGTAGTTATTGATTTTTTAATATTTCTTTTGCCCATAACCCCTTAATAATTGCAAAAATCGCAATGCCAAATTAAGGACGATAAAAATCATTGTGCAATGATAAAGTGAACGCTTTTGAAAAGTCTGAATACCGTGAACCACGGAACTGATCGATTTTTCAATTTTTCTTTTGCTCATAACCCCTTAATAATTGCGAAAATCGCAATGCCAAATTGAGGACGATGAAAATCATTGTACAATGATAAAGTGGACGCTTTTGAAAAGTCTGAATACCGTGAACCACGGTGGTTATTGATTTTTCAAAATTTTTTTTGCCCATAACCCCTCAATAATTGCAAGAATCGCAATGCCAAATTAAGGACAATGAAAATCATTGTGCAATGATAAAGTGGACGCTTTTGAAAAGTCTGAATACCGTGAACCACGGTAGTTATTGATTTTTTAATATTTCTTTTGCCCATAACCTCTCAATAATTGCAAAAATCGCAATGCTAAATTAAGGACGATGAGAACCATTGTGCATTGATAAAGCGGACGCTTTTGAAACGTCTGAATACCATGAACCACGGTAGTTATTGATTTTTTAATATTTCTTTTGCCCATAACCCCTTAATAATTGCAAAAATCGCAATGCCAAATTAAGGACAATGAAAATCATTGTGCAATGATAAAGTGGACGCTTTTGAAAAGTCTGAATACCGTGAACCACGGTAGTTATTGATTTTTTAATATTTCTTTTGCCCATAACCTCTTAATAATTGCAAAAATCGCAATGCTAAATTAAGGACGATGAGAACCATTGTGCATTGATAAAGCGGACGCTTTTGAAACGTCTGAATACCATGAACCACGGTAGTTATTGATTTTTTAATATTTCTTTTGCCCATTACCCCTTAATAATTGCAAAAATCGCAATGCCAAATTAAGGACGATGAAAATAATTGTGCAATGATAAAGTGGACGATTTTGAAAAGTCTGAATAGTTCTGAATAAAAAAATTATTCAGAACTATCTTCCATTTTTTGTCCTACTTTTTCAAAAAACATTGAAATTTTTTCGATGATCACCACTTTCAATTTCATTTATTATTATTTTTTTTCGAACCTTGACATTCTCTCAACATCCTCAAAAATTCCCTAAGTGATAATATAAGAAATAAGCTGAGTAAAAAAAAAAAATATTTTTAATTGAAAAAAAATCTTACTCTGAAAATTTCAGTGAATTTGCAGAAAATGGCAAAGTTTTTATTCAAAAAACGATAAGAAAAATTAAAAATGACAATAACCGAGAAATTTTTTTTTTTTTTTTTTTTTGAAGATTGGCCCCAATATTTTTTTCCGTTTTTTTTCTGAAAAGTACATTGATAAACATAAATTTTCAAAAAAACAACGTCACGAAAAGTCAATTTTCAAAAAAGTTATAGATATTTGAAAAATAAATTTTCTTTTCCATGGATACCACTTTCGATTGCATTTATTATAATTTTTTTTTTTCAATTTGAGGTTTTCTCGACTTCCTTAAAAATCTTCAGAGTGGTATTATAAGAAATAAGCTGAGTAAAAAAAAAAATTTTGAATTGAAAAAAAAAATAGAAAACGAAAAAATCCCACTTCCAAAATTTCAGTGAATTTGCAGAAAATGGAAAAGTTTCTATCAAAAAAAAGATAAGAAAAATTAAAAATGATAATAATCGAGAAATTTTTTTTTTCTGAAAATTCGCAAAAAAAAACGTTGAAGATCGGCCCGAATATTTTTTTCTATTTTGTTTCTAAAAAGTACATAGAAAAACACACATAAAAAAAAACATCCAGATATGTCAATTTTTGAAAAAGTTATAGATATTTGAAAAATAAAAAGCTTATTTTTCCTGAAAAGTTCATAATTTTTTACCGGTTGGGTGAAAAAATTTGAAAAAATTCTGTAAAATGTTTTTGAAAGGGTAGAAAAAATCAAAAATGTTTTAGACAAATTGAAAGGGGTTGAATTCTAAAGTGGTTAATTTGGCGTGGAATGCCCCTCATATAATATGAATATCTGTTAGTATGGTATGGTCTGATAGAATCATAACAGTGATATATGTACAAAAACAGTGCGTCTTTCATTGTATTCTTTTTACAAGAACATGAATGTTAATTATCACGGAGGGATTATTTCATGCCGTACAAAATATACTACCTGAATTCAGTTTAGAGAATCTACCGTGAATTATTCCGTGTATGAATACATCCGAGCGAGCGATTATTATCTGTGAATAATTAATATCATAATATTATTTCACATATCAATCTATAAAATTGGAAAAAACGGCGGCGACTTGAAGTGTTTAGAATCACTGAGGCAGTGCGGCGCGATGACATTTCGTGAGATGTTAACTGAACCACGTGGCCGTCCAGTTCGTCGTTGCCACGAACCGTATTATTAGTAATGGGCTATAGACAAAGCAGGTACACGGGCGATTTAAAAAAAAGGTGCGACAGTCGAGCTCGGAACGAGTGGTGACCCTTTCGGATTATTAGGGAGAACGGGGAAACGCCGGAAAATGAAGAACGGAGTTTGATACACACGGCATTTGACCACGGAGTTTGAGCAGCACGGCATTTGAAATAACGAAGAATGAGACCTTCTCGAAAATATTTATTAAAAAAATTAATATAATCCAGTTTGGCACCATGTTAGCAACAAACTACGTGTCTGGCTGCTTAAACTAACAATTGAATAGAATAGTTGAGCAGATCTGGGAACGGACTATATTTGAATGACTTTAAAAAACGCGTTTTTTACCTGGGCCAGGGGTTCAAACGCAACCGCTTTGGGCTGGCTAAATCACGGATCCTACAATACGAGCCCCGCACCTAACGCCCCGCGATTTCTTAGCCATATAAGAGACGCTTAGTGAAATATGTCACCGGAGACATTTTTTCGAGGTTTAAGAATCGCCACAGAGATTTTTCTTGGTCAATTTCGCGAGAACGCAGGCCCACCAGGGTGAACAGTGGCAGGGGGTGACGCTTGGGACCAAACTGTACACTACTGTAAAAGGCTATCCCGAAATCAATTGCGTGCCTGGCAAGTTCCCCTTGTTAGGCACAGCTCAAATTAACGTCTCGATTGAGAGTTAGGTGGAGCAAAGATATTATACATCGTAATAGGGATTTGCGATGCGAAAAACTCGCCAAGCTAAGAAAAAAAATGAGCTGGAAACGAGGTCCAAGGACGAGAAAAAACCCGCGACATCATCAATATCTTTACAGCTACAGCACTAATTGTAGCCCTAATCGAAAAAGTACAATTAATGAGGAAATTAAGCAAGCAGAATAGTCTCCAAGATGCCGTGATGAATTAATAAGACAGGTCCACAAAAAAAACTTGTGTGTGCTGGGTGTTGAACTACATCATTCCAATGTATTTTTTTCTGCTGAACACAAATCTGAAGTCAGAATTAGGGGTTGATGAGGCAAATCTTGAGAAAATCCGTAAAAACTGATAAAATCCATGATCTAGTCATCTTTTCTGTATGAATTCTGTTGTGTAATATCTTCTAGACAACAATTTTTAGGAGCTACGGTTCTGACGAAATTTTAAGAAACTTTGGGACAGGAAAGGTTGTAATTTGAAACTAATATTATTCAGGACATTTAGAACGCGCTGGTAAAATTTCAAATATATTGACCATCCCGTTCCTGAGATACTTACAATTGAAATAGGCGTTTTCAACACGCTTTGCATAGGGTACGTACACATTTCGATTGATAATTAAAAAATGACGGGACAAAAGACGATGAAAAACTTACGCAAGAATAAACGGGAATTCGGCGATGATTTTGAAAAAAATCGTCCCATTTTATCACAAAGTTCGTGAGTTATAAATGTTTAAAGTATGAAACACGTGATAAAACGTGATCGCCTAAACCAGCGAACATAGAGGTACATGAAAGCGGAGGCCTTATAAGAGCGCTTGACAGAGTTCTGTTAGTTAGAACCTCGACCATGGCGAGTGCTGCTTGTAACGGTGTCAACGAACACATGCCACCTCACTAAGCTGCTTGGTGGGGAGAGCAGTAGCCGTGTGGGTCGAGCGCGGGTTCGCAAGTTGCGGACCCGGGTTCGATCCCGGTGACACCGCTGAAAAAATGTATTAGGTTTTTTCAAATGTTTTCGGCAGTGATCCCTGGTGGTATGGACACCACCTTAAATAAGTTTGTCCCAATACCTCATTGCGATGGGTGGGAGTCGTCACACGGTTTCGGGGGTGGCATCCGCGCGGTCCTCATCACGTGGATGTCTATCTCTTAACCGAGTGGACGGCCGACTCACCGGATCGCAATGGATAGCTGCCTAACCAACCGTTGGTAGTCGTGCGAGAGCGTTCTCACATTGCTATTAAAGGGAATTAGGTAGCCACCGGCTGTATCGGTGGAGGTCTTCTGCAGTCTCCCTCCACACTCGGCAAAATTGCGATACAGCTTGGAGTTAAGGAGTAATAGGATCGGGACTGCAGTCCGACCCAGAAATTGTTGATGTGAGTGGCACAGGCCTTCAAAGAGGGCGAGCCATACTAGGCTAAAAAAAAAGCTGCTTGGTAATGTAGCGATGTGTTCGTGCACTTCGTTACACGCAGTGCTTGCCGTGGTTGAGGTACTCACTAACAAAACTCTGCCAAGCGCTCCCATAAGGCCTACGCTTCCATGTATCTTTATGTTCGCTGCTCGAACGTTCGAAGTTGTGTGCGTTCAGTGCGTTCATTCATGTACACAATCTTTCAAAGTGTTCGTGTGCGCAGTGGACAGGTTTCACCAAAAAATTACTTTTGAATTGGACTGTCGGGCATGTACTACCTTAACCACTGATATCTCAGCAACCAATGGTCGTACAGAAATGCATTGGGCATTTTTGAAAACTGGAGTAAATTTCTTACAAGATTCCTTGGAGAGTTTTGGAATAATTTTTTTTCTACCCTTAATAGTGAGTTGAAAAAAGTACAAAAAGTGACTTTTTCCCTTGTTGTGGTAAATCAACTGCAGCTAATATTGATGGGAAGGCTAAGGTTTTGAAAATTTTTTACAGCTCAATGTACCCACAATAACCCTGTCAATCTGCAAATCGATCCATTGAACGGTTTTTCCAGACCGATTCATCAAAATTTCCAAAAAACTTAGAGGAGCAAGGTTTTTGTTTCTGAATATCAGATAATCTTCTTAAAAATGAATGATTGTGTCGTCATAAAGCATTTGAAGAAATTTTTTACACACTCAACATAGTGATCTATTCGGTCAAAACTAGTTTAAACTCCACAGAAATATAGATTTTTTGTCGTAAAAATTTAATATGATTTTCAGATGTTCAAAAAATGAGGTTTTCCAGTTATTCTTGATTTTCGTCAAAACGTAGTTTCACGATTGTGGTGGCATAAATGCACCAAATAAGGTTAATTTGTACTCATTTTGAAGAGTTTTGAATACAGTTACGATTTTTTGAAGTGAAATTCTCGAATTCCAAAATCCGGCGGAGTTATACAAAAAAGCAAAAAAGTTGTTTTCCGAGTCGTTAATAGTACGAAATTTTCAAAAAATCATAAATCGTACGAATGTTTTTATTTTGGGCTAGCGATTGAACAGCAACGTTTTCTCATGATAGAGAACACAGGAAAATATCGAGAGTATGGTCGGAGACCGATTTTTTTTGACCTGCTGGTTTAACGTGGAATCACTCTATGGGAGAATGGACTTTTTTCGACTTTTTTTTACAATTCTCCATCTGTTATGGGTTGAATATGAAAAAAAAATTCAAAAATTTGAAGAAAAAAATTTGTTCAAATAATTTTTGAATTTTTTTTTGTATGAGAAGGCTAATAATTCAGAAATTCTTACAGCTCAATGTACCTTTAATAACCCTGTAAGTTTGCAGATCGATCCATTGTACGCTTTTTCCAGACAGATGATCGAAATTTAAAAAAGATTAAAGGAGAAAGTTCTTGTTTGCTAAAAAACAGGTCATCTTCTCAAAAATGGACAAGTAAAAAAAAAGATGTTTAGAAAAACCTTGCTCCTTTAATTTTTTTGGAAATTTTGATCAATCTGTTACATCCCGACTTTTTCGAATTATAGCGACATTTTTCATAATTATTTCAAATCATTTTAATAATTCCTGAATATATTGGGTAGACCTGAAATTGCATTTTCATTGAAAATTGATTATTAATTTCGCTCTCGTGACCCGCTCTCACGGGAATAAGAAGCGCGTTTTCCGGTGCACAAGACATAATAATAAAATGCATTTCGTGAATCGTAACCTCGCGCGAGTTTCTCGGCGACGTTGCGGTTCGCGACCGTGGGATGCGCCTGCGGACTAGGTCTCCACGCACGAAACAGTTGAATCAGGGATTTTTGCACGTGGGGCTGATATCAGAATCCCTACAAAGAACCCCCGAAACCCTCCTTTTGCTCAGGAGAGGGAAAATATTCTTTTTGAGTCAGTAAAGAAATTCATTTGCAAATTAGTCTCAGATTAAACTCGAAAGAGTCAAAACTTCGGGATCTCGGACTCCGGGTCGTTCTGTGTCCTCCCTGCGCCGCGTTATCAATCTCGTCCGCGCGTAGGCGGGACGAGTATCGCATAGTGGGCTATTGTGTCGCCAGCGCCCGTAAAACCTATATAATTATTGAACTGTCTTTTGGCCGTGATTATTAAATATTTGTGACGCTGAGTGCCTCTTCTTCCTCCCTGCGCCGTATTATAAATCTGATCAGCGTGTAGGCGGGATCAGTATTGCATAGTGGGTACTTGTGTCGAGAGTACTCGCGAAAATTATATCAATTATTCCAACTGATTTGACCATTTCATTACTTAAAGATTGTGAATCCGGGATACTCTGCTTCCTCCTTGCGTCGTGTTGTAAACCTCATCCGTGTAGGCAGGATAAGTATCGCATAGTGGGCTATTGTGTCGGGAGAACCCGTGTGCAGCGAACTATTTATACAAACTGTGGGTGGCTGAAACAAATGTGATTGTGACTGTAAAGCAGCATTGGCTGTAAAGCAGCGAGGCTGATTTCAGCGATCCGACAATCCGACGGAGGAAAGGAAATTTGAAACCAAGGGTGAGCGAATCTGTGAATGTGTGTGTGTGTGTTAATTAGGTCAGTGATAAGATAGTCGCGTGCGGAATTTATATTTGCACTTTGTTTTATATCCCACTCCATTTTTAAACGAGTTTTCTACAACTAATAAAGAAGGAGATATTTTAATTGATTTCTTTTCATACTTTATTTTGACATAAAAGTCATAATTCAACGATCACCCATCTCGTGACGGGAACGGGCCTGTACAGGACGAGGTTAGGCAACCCAAAAATTCAGCGACGGTAAGTCGTGCGGGAAAATTATAATCTCGCGTTACGTTCGTACGTAACAAATCGGTCTGGAAGAAGCGTTCAATGGGTCGATTTGAAAATTTACAAGGTTATTAGGGGTACATAGGGGTTTAAAAATTCCTCAAAATATTAGCCTTCTCATCAATATTAGCAAAGCTGCAGTTGATTTGCCAAAACAAGAGAAAAAGTCACTTTTTTGTACTTTTTTTAAACTGATTATTGAGGGTAGAACAAAACATTCCAAAAACTCATGAAGAAATCTTTCAGGAAACTTATTCCAGTTTCCGAAACTGCCTCATCAATTTCTATACGACCATTGGTTACGGAGAAATCAGTGGTAAAAGACGAAAGAATCCTTTTTCATTCAACGACGGATCTCCGCGGAAAATCCATATAGAGAAAAGATAAAGAAGGGAAATTGAAGCTGGATAAACAGGCTACCTGGTCCATGCATTGGTTTCGCTGAAAAAAAAATTCCGAAAGGATCAAATGAGAACAACTTGCAAAAATTTTCTTTCGCGCCGATTCTAAAATTTTCGTGAGGACCGTAGCTCCTAAAGTTTTTTTATCAAAACATCAGAAAACAAGAATCTTGGAGCTTCAAAATCTTTTTTTATTACCTTGATATGTCCATTTTTCACTGAAAAACAGCCTGTCGAAAATCACCGAAAAATTTTGAATTTTTTCTTGCTCCCTCAATTATTGCGTAGTGTACTGTGACGTCGTATTTTTGCACGCGTCACAAATGACTCGATAACGTACGTGGAACAACCTCGCTCCACGGCTGAGTCCCTCTCGAACGCAACCAACAGGGCCAAACTGTAAATTTGTCGTTAGATTTTAATTCATGTTTGTATTTCCGAAAATTCTCTTGAGCGAACGACGGTTCCCGTCGTTACCGACATGACGTCATCGAGGATATTCTCACCGTCAAGGAAATCAAATAGGAGAGCATCGAGGCGAACGAGAGCAATATTCAACGCTCTCGGCACCAACACCACCGAGCCTCGCAGCTCATATACGTGAGCCTCTCTCACCACCATCGACGAGAGCCACGCATACCAACATCATTCTTCGTTGTCGCTCTCGGCATCATCGCTGAGAGAGCGCCAAAATCCATCGCCGTCGCACGGCTTCTCATCGCCGGAGAATTATCACCGTTCGGAGATTATTACTATTATTGTCACTCGTCCGTAATTTGGGAGAGAATCGATCGCGCTCTCGTTCTATCGCTCACGCCATCGATCTACCCGCCACCTCGAATCAATCGCGCAATCGATTATCAAATCGCGCTAACATTCGATACTTATTAACCAAGGGCGGGGGGAAACCGAGCTTACGAGGACGATCGTAGAAGTTCTCTCGAGGACTCCTGCCGAAGTGTTGAACGAGGAAGGACGTTGTTACCGTGGCGTTATCGAGGACCGTTGCTCAAGAAAGCGCATCCGCCGAATATATCAAAGATTGAGCTCCTGCTACCTTACGGGACCATTCTGCTGAAAACAAACCGGTAGGACTGTCGTTTTGCTCGTTTTGGTTGTGGAATTGAGGAAAATCGCGAGTAGAGGCATTTTCAAGGGTAAAAGAGTCCCAAAACGAAGCGATATTGTCGTGACGGCACGTTAACGCCCGCTAATTCGAGTCTTTACCGCGACCAATATCGTAGCGCGTTCCGTTCTGATTTATTTAAATGTTAGAATCGCCGAGAGGGATTCATTTTGGTTATTACGCGGAGGTGAGGGTCCACTAGGTTAATTAGTTCTAGTCCATGTTAAATTCTCGGTCCGGGGAATGCAGGAAAAGACGTTATCGAATAGTTGTGTTACTGATTATCGTGAAATTGGAAGTGATTTCCGGGAAATTCGGTCGTCGAGAGACAGACGGGTGGACGCGAGTTCAAAAGGGGAAGTCGCCGAGGTACGGTCACTTTCATGAGAATCGGTCGCACTGCGTGAGCTCTCGAGACGCGAAGTGAAGGGTAACAGAAAAATACGAGAATTGTTGTAAGAGAGTTAACGCGTCGTATTGAGATGTATCAGAGTTTTCGTGAGTAGAATAACGTGTTGTAAAATTGTATAGAAGCGAGACGCGAGCTTGTTATTAGAAATTAAGGATATGAGATGCAAAAAGGGAATTTTGGACATTTCGAATTTGTGAATTTCGTTTTCGCCTCGCCTTCTGCGAGACGACGTATTAATTTGAGTTAAATAAAGTAATGATTGTGTTTCCCGAAAGGTTCTGGAAAAGAGTATTTATTTGAGAAGATCCAACGGTCCCTAACCGCGCCCCTCTACCATCCTCAAGGGCAGCTAGCCAGGCAAAGAAAGAACTCGCGAGAAAGCTCAAGGAAATATAAATTTTGCTATCGTAATTTATTGCGATAGCTGGCGCCCAATTCTTGAGTGATCTCGTGAGCGTTTTGTGACCCGAAGAGTCGGCTTTTCATGCGTTAAGAAAAGTCACGTCACAGTACATATAGATCAGACATACATAGTTTATATATATTTTTTACATTAATTCAATTTCCAAATAATATCTGAAGTATATGAACAATATTTTGTCATATACCCACACAACTATAATACGTCCCAGGTACGTCTTTCGGACATCACGTCAATTATTTCGTGATAGTGATGGGATAGTCCCATGGGATTCCTATGGGCACTGAAATGACCGCAGTGAGTAACGCAATGGGACCGTCCCCCTCCCGTATCGAGACTTCTTCAAGACGTCACCAAGATATTCCATAATTATTAGACACATTAATCATACTTTCCAAGAACGTCTTTCGAACATCTCGTCAATTGTCCCGTGATGGTAATGAGATCGTCTCATGGGCTCTGAAATGTCCGCTGTGCTTACAGCAACGGGCCTGTTTCACTGCTATACCGGGATGTCTTCGGGACGTCTTTTGGACTGCCAACACTGCAATCGATAATAATTTTCATTTCGATTGAATTTTAATTAATTAAATTTCAATAAAGTGTGTACAGTACAGGGGGCGTCAGTCTTGTAATATGGCCTCTTTTGAGATCTGATTTCTTTCAATGTCGAATATCCGTGTTCACGCTTGTCTATATAAGCATACTATTCGCATACTCCGTATGTGAGTGAGCGTTTGCCATCTCGCGGCGAGTTATGGAACTAACGCCACGCGATGGCTGACCTCCTACAGACATCTCTAAAGAGGTCCACTGGGATCGTCTACACACGGTTACGGCAGGATATCCTCAAGACATCTTATTTTAATCTAGAATAGAATCGCGTAGGACAAGGACCTACCAGTACCTCCCACAGACATCTATAAGAGAGTGCTTGTAGATCGTCTAAACACGGTTGTGACAGTATATTAATCCCGGGTAGAACAATATCTTACTGGTTTCTCCTATAGACATCCATAAGACGTACTACCTTGGCAGGACACAAATGGGACTATCTCGGGATGGTCGGGGGATCGATTATGCTATGCGGGTATGCATAATATATGTGGAATGTATATCTGTACTCGGAAATAGGACTTTAATTTGTGAACACTTACAGCGATTTCAATTGTCACCAAAAATGTAATAGGCATAATAATGCGATGCGGAAAAGCAAGATCGGGCGAGAATCTCGAAATCTGTGGAAGAACGTTGTTCAAGCCTGTCATATATGTATCCAGCTCCACCAAATATCGGGGTACCATTCCACATTGAATGCTAGAACAATTTTTTTGCATATCGCTTATATACGATAAAAGTTATTATTTATAAAATTATATTCCTGTTGATCTATATGCTTCTGGAAAACATACATAATTTATCGATTTTACGAATAGCAATATCGACTTTATTCCCCAATTTTTTAATCCTTCCGTTGAGCTAACAAAAAACTAGCAAATATGCTTTGTGATGTCTAACTTTCAATCTCTTAATAAATAACGTTCATCGCGTTGTGAGAGTAACATTTACAGAATGAAGAAAGATTCGAGAACCTCTTCTATTTTTCAATATCAGTACCGTCGAAAAATAGGTCTTTATAGGTCTTTCTCGATGGAGTCAAAGAAAATATCGTTGCAAAAAATTTAATTTTCGAGATCCAAATTTTATTTGAAATTATTAACGAAAAATTGTTTACAAAAAAAATTAATCTTAAATTTCACGATTAATTTAACAATAACTACGTTTTGTACGTTTCCAATAATTCGTGGATTGCGGATGTTGAAGCAAAATAAATGAAAATTTTCAGACAGAAAATAATAACGAGGCAAAGGAAAATAAAATAGAATAAAACGAGATTCAACGTCTCCTCCGACATTCAAAGGCCAATTCGAAATTTCGAGAATTAAATAAAAGCAGATTTAATTGGATTTAGAATTCAAAATCGAAATTTTAAACCGAAAGAAACGAACTTCCTTTGAAAAATCGGCCGAAAATTCCAATTCCAAAAGCGAATTGATTTGGAAAAATCCAGAATCAAGAACGTCTCTGTCGAAGAATTTCACGAGTTCAACCCAAGAATTGACTCAGAGGGGACGATGAGTCTTGAAGTTTCCACGTCGGAAAAAATCAAAAAGTCCGGCGAAAGCCCTTTTTCCACGGTTTATATATCCAGAGATCCACGCCACCCCAATCGATTTTGATGGGGATGGGGTGACAAAGATAGAAGATGCATTTTCCCCTATGGCATCTATTCCCCGCTTTCGTGAGCTTCCCTTAGAGATTGGAGCGTGGTGAGGGCGCTAGCGTAGATTGCTGACAAAGGGAAGCAATCGACGTGCCCCCACCGATTCGATCCATATTCGTCAGGCGTGTATGCCTCGACTAGGAGTATAACAGGTGCAAATAGGAAGACCCGCTTCTCAACCGATTGCGAGAAATTCGACATCGAAATATTCCATTGCCTTCATGTACTTGTTACGTCAAGAAGTTTTCAAGGAGCGCGTGGCGTAGCGGCCAAGTGCTTCGTTTCATAAGCGCGATGTCGCTGGATCGAATCTCGCTGCTGGATACTTTTTTTTCCTTCTTCATATACTACGTTATTCTAAAAACACGTATATCACGATTGCACATAATATTAATTTTGAATAATAAGTTAGTTTAATTTTTCACGTCTCTTGTGCAGAATCGAACTTCCTACGAAAATATATAATACTTTATTCTTATCTAATGTCAATGATTTTAACAATAAGTATTCGATTCATAGTTGATCATGATTGCTCTATAACAGAGGATAATGCAGAATTGGGAATATTATTTTTTTTATGAAGAGATTGGAAATCAAGGAAATATACTCGAGAACTTGTGCAAAATCAATATTTCCATTTATTTTGTTTTATTATATTTACGGCGTACTGCACGAAGTAGGATGGTATCGCAGAAGCATTGAAAACAATAATTATTGGGGCATCTAGCACATGTAATGAATGCCGAATTGTTGCATGCACATGGTTTTTTTCAAAACGTCTGCTGCAAAGCAAGCTTGGTTTACATTCATAAACAGTTCTCGGTCATGACACAATTTGGCCGCGAACCACGCGGATCGGAGCATATCGCCGATATTGGCGCGGACAACTGATGATGAACGATGGATTGAATTTTTATACAATCTTCTCTTGAACTTATCTAGGGTGTCTAGTAAAATCAAACGGCGGAATTCTCCGATTTTTCCAGGTTTTCCAGGTCAGAAATCCTAATTTTCGATGACTATGTTTTATCGAACGTCCATGTTCACATCGAGATTATAGTCGAAAATAATCGAAGAGTGACGTGTTAGTAAAATACAGATCAATTAAATTATAATATACTCCATAATGAATGAAAAAATTGTTTCACTTACCAGGTATTTTATTTCTCGGATTTACATCACATACAACGCATGGCATGATCAACATCATTTGAGCATTAGGATTTCTGAATGCTCAGAATTCCTCTGAACCTTTTATCACTTTTCAATAAACTCTTTGATTCACGCTTTTTATTATGAATTCTGAAAATAATAAATTTTTTCAGTCAAAGAACGTTATAATATATCACACGTGACTCATATAATATAATTTTTGGAATTATAGCACACAGATAACATCATATTATAACTCTTCTACGCTAAGGTTTTTTAACAATCATAGTTTCTTTGAACCTTTTATAATTTTTAAATACACTCTTCGGTTTCAACTTTTTATGATGGAAACTAAGAATAATAATAAATGCGTTAGTCGAAGATCGTTAAGATATATCACACGTGGCTCGTATTACATACGATACTGGTTTAGCTAGACTACCTCAATTGGCAGACTAGAGAATGAAATAGTATGGAAATTAGAAGGCTTAACACAATGGTGAGCCAAGAAGAAAATTCGATATCACAAAACATTTGATGAAGTATCCTTATTGTACTAGGACTAATTATTACATTACTATAATAGTGATAAGGGCTCGTATGAGTGTTAAGCTTGTATCCGTATTAACGTTACAAAATCACAGTTTCTGTGCCTCTTTTATTTCATCGTCGATTTTTGCTGTTTCTGTCACGGCATTGTAAGCGTTCTCATTTTTTGTATATGGGTAAAATGGAACCAAATAATCGGATGGTCGCAATTTAAATATAAGTATGACTCGGTTTTATTTTATTACGTATACATTTCGTCTGTTCCGTTCGCGTGAATATCAACGACTAATCTGTCGAGGAATATTCCTTTTCTTATTCCTAACGGTAAATTATATTATTATTATTTCGACGAATATACGTCTCGTCTCGTTCGCGAATATTCGACAATCACAATGTCGAAGATCGAAATACCGGTTATCAGAATAGCAAGTACACGAATTACACATACACATATTAAACTAACAGAAATTTCTCACAGTTCGTCCATCCTGACTTTTGTCCGTCTCTGGACAATAAAACAAATAAAATACCTTGTTATAAGGTAACACGCTTACATTATAACGATGAACACAGTTTTTTTTTCTTCGGTTTTACTAGCTTATTATCTACTCTCGTAGCGATTCTCGCCAAAGCTTCATGTTACACGGCTCCCACACCTTCGTAGGGTCGTGGGGTTACTGGACAATTCTCTACGTCACCGACGACGTAACGCCCAAAACGAAGACATTTTTTTATTACATACGGCCCTTTGAAGCGAGGAATTAACTTTTTCGAGACGCCTGGTGTGCTCTCAAAGTTTTTCACCATAACATAATCTCCCTCTTTGTATTCGTATGGTTCTTTTCAATGCTCATCAACATATTCTTTATTATAACTTTGGCTTTTTATAATATTTTGCGCGGCTTTCACTCTACGCTCTTCGAAATTTTGGGGTTCAGCTGGTACAGTGTCCTCAAGGAAATCGCTTATTCCGTCAACGACTTCACCACGCTGCTTCACGCCAAAAAGGAGTTTACTGGGAGTTTCGTTCGTGGTCTTATGAACAGTGTTGTTCAACGCATGTTCAATGGTCGCAAGCGTTCGGTACCAATATTTTCCGGTCGAATTATCGGTAAGCTTCGCAAGCATCGGCCCTAATACGCGGTTTACCCGTTCTACTTGGCCATTGGCCCTTGGCGACGCTGTTGCTACTAACACGTGCCGAACATTATTTTCCTTCATAAAATCTTTAAACTCTTCTGACGTAAAACACGTACCTCGGTCAGACACTAGCATTCAAGGTCTGCTGTAGGTCGTGAAATATTCGGTGAGACAATTTATCGTCTCTTTACTCGTCGTCGATTTGACGCCATACAATTTCGTGAACTTTGTGAACGAGTCAACAATTACAAGTATGTGCTGCTTTAACCGATGTTTTCCTACGGGACCACAATGATCTACGTGGATCGTCTGAAATGGTGCATTTCCCTTTGGAATGTTATTCAACATACCCTTGATCTTTCCTGTGTTTGGTGAAAACGCCAAACACTTCAAGCAATTGCATATGTACGCTTTAATTTTATCGTTCATTCCCGGAAACCAATAATTTTGCTTGATCGCATCTAAAACTTTTTCAAAACTCAGATGCCCCATATCATCGTGGTACCACTGAATCACATGGTTTTCCATCGACGCAGGCACATAGAACAATATCCTGTCAGCTTTTTTCGGTAGACTACGCCATTTTTCATGTCGTACAATCTATCCTCCGAATTCTCAAGTTTTTCACTGATAGCCACAATATTCAGATCTTTATTTTGGCTCAGAGCAAGATTGAGCTCGATCGGATTATCGTGAACAACGTGAACAATATTATGCTCACGACTTAACGCATCGACGTGCTTCATACGCTCACCGCTTCGATGCTCGATCTGATAGTCGTAGTTTTCCATTTCTAACGCCCATCGAGATATTCGCGGATTGATATCCTTCTTATTTAACGTCATTGTCACAGCGTTACAATCGGTAATGATTTTAAAATTACGACCCTGCAGGTAGATTCGAAATCTGCGCAAGGCATAGATTATTGCAAGGGTTTCCAATTCAAAACTGTGCATTTTTCTCTCGCTTTCGGACGTTCTTTTTGAAAAGTAAAAGATAGGATGCAGCAGCTTGTCAGCTTTCCTTTGCAAGAGTATCGCGCCGAAACCTAACGAGCTTGCATCTGTATGCAACTCAGTTTCGTCACATGGACTATACATAGCCACGACTGGTTTACTTATCAGTTTGTTTTTAAGCATGTCAAAAGAATTAAGTTCCTCTTTTCCGAACTTGAATTCGACATTTTTCTTTAGCAACGCGTATAATGGAGCTGCAAAAATCGAAAATCCTTGCACAAACTTTCGAAAATACGAGCACATCCCGAGGAATGACTGTACACTCCTGACATTCTGAGGAATCGGAAAATTCGCAATCGCTGACACCCCTTCGTTAGTGGGGCTAACGCCTTCGCTCGACACATAATACCCCAAATAATTAATCCCGGTCTGTAAGAAATAACATTTGTCAACGCGAAGTTCAAGGTCGTTGTCGACGAGCAATTTGAAAACTTTTATTAGCACGTCGACGTGTTCTTCGATCGTTCTTGTGGCTACCAGGAAATCGTCCATGTACGCAACCATGCTCTCTCCCCTGATCAAATCTGACAACACTTCGTTGACATATCTCTGGAATTTTGAAGGAGTTGTCTTTAGCCCGAAAGGCATTTTTAAATATTCAAATTGACCTATCGGCGTCGTGAACGACGTGAATTTAATTGACTCCTCTGCCACCTTTATATGGTGAAAACCATCTCGTAGATCGAGTAAACTGAAATATCGTTTCCCGCCAAGTGCGTCTATCAAATCTTCGATCAGAGGAAGAGGATAGTTGTCACGCACAAGGACCTTGTTAAGCGTTCGATAATCGATGCATAGTCTGAATTCTCCTGTCTTCTTTTTTACGAGAACTACAGGCGAAGCAAAGTCTGAATTACTTTTCCGAATAATTCCTTTCGCCAACAGGTTATCGATAATCTCAGTCAGTTTTTTCTTCTCTTCATACGACAAGCGACGCGGCGCATAATGAAAGGGACTCGAATTTTTCAAATCTAACGTGATCGTTGCTTGAATCCTAGGCACTTCGGGCCTTCGCGGCGCGACATAATGATCTTCGAAAATCGTACGGACGTTATTACGAATTTCAAGTGGGATTTCCGGATTTATATTCAACTGATCGACGATTTTATTTTCATTAATATCATCGATATTCATGATCTCGTTTGTCGCGGTCTCAAATGAATTTGTCAACATGGTTAATTTCATATCGAACCTTCGCAATGTATCCCTTCCAATTACGGCAGCGCTCTGCATCGTCTCGTTTGATACAACGAAGAATTTAATATCGCTTCGTGTAACATTATCGAACGTGAGACTTACTTCCATGATACCTTTTATGTCGAGTCTCGCATTATTAATTCCACTATACTTGTTTGACAATTCGCAAGTCTTATACGTTACCCACGGAGGAACGACGGACATCTTCAGGAAACTTATTGGGCTGCCAGTAACACATAACGCCTCAAGAAAAATGGATCGAGCGATCCCTGACTCGTTGAACTGGATCTCAACCATTTTCCAAAATCCATCGGTACCTGGCTTCTCGTCGACGTTGTGAATTTCTCGAGCTTTCTTCTCCGCAGCTGAAGACTTCGATGGGCAATTTCTTGCGTAGTGTCCAGGCTCCTTGCACAAGAAGCAGGTTTTTTCTTTAGCCTTTTCCTTGCAGTCGGCAGCAACATGACCAGGAAGGTTGCAATTGTAGCAAGGTCCGACCCCGCGCTGGTCCTTTGTTTCCTTGTTTTTTTGACGATTACCTGAGAATTTCGGTTCGTTTTTCTCTCGTCTCGCTGGTGAATTTTTCCGTTCAGCACGTATCGATACATTTTCAAACGCTTCCAGGATCGCGTTCAAATTGCTGAACCTCTGCATACGTGCTTGGTTCCGTATACTCGTGATTGGTATTCCCTCAATCAAATGTGTAACCATCTCATCATCACTTATAGGGACTTTGTTGGCTAAAATGACTTTGTCATGTGCGTAGTCGCTAAAGGTTTCGTCTGATTTCCACACTCGCGTTTCGAACTGACGACGTCGAGTCACTCGGTCCACAGGAAAATCAAACATCGATTTTAGCTCACTCAAAAGAGTATCCACATCCATTTCGATATGATCTGGCTTCGAATGGAACCACCGATGAGCCTTGCCCTTGAGTTTCGATGCTACCAAGATTCTCGTAGAATTAACATCCAGATTGTAGGTTGCTCTCAATAGTCGCACCTGCTTTTCCCAGTTCTCAAACGTGTCGTTTTTCCCATCATATTCCGAGAGCAAATCACGAACTTTCGAGACGTTGCATTCCGGTCGCAGGCGCTCTTCTTGAACCGGATTAGCTATCGGGACTTCAAGAGGTTGGCCCCTCGCGTTTGACTGTAGTCGTAGAAACTCAATTGCTCGTCTCGCAAGCTCCAATTCTCGAGAAACAAGTGCTGATTCCCGACGTGTGAGCTCGAGTTCTTTTCGCAAAGCATCATTATCAGCTCTCGTCCGGTTCACATCCGAATCTCATGCATCGTCGTGCGAATTTTCGTCCATCGTCAAATCACCTGCACCCGCACCCAGTTGATCAAGCCAAGTGCACTTTGGATCGTACTCCATTAATCGAGCAACGAGTTCTGCTTTCGAGCCCGACGTTTTAAGATTATGTGCCGCTAATACCTCCTTGAGGATTACTACTTTTAGTTTACTTGGATCCATGATCTCAAACCGTCGAATACGTGTCACTCAAACCACCGAAATACTTGTTTATCACACAAATATGAGCTATAACGGAGTATACTATATTTCGTGTACAAACCGCACCAATGTTTACAGTTCTACGTACGAATTAATTATCTCTGAAATACACGCATATAATATATAGGCTCATATAATTTCACGCACACCGTTTTCCTCGACACCTCGAGCATCAATGTACCTATATATATACACGTATACACAATACCTCACGCAGGACTTGTGTACACTGTCTCACTCTCTGAGTCTCGATATAACGTTTCACACACACACACTGTGCGCTCAACCGACACAGGCGAAAACGTTCGAAAATCTTAACAGCTCGGCACAATCCCCGTACGTACACACACACACGTCCGAAAGTCTATCGTCCCGCCGACCGTTACTAGGTCACGAAATATTGAAATTTCACCCGATTTTCACACAGAAAACCACAGCAGTAAAAAGCAACCCCAAACGCCAGTGCGCGGCTTTTTACGCAATTTCCTCGACGGCAGCACCCAGCTTCCCGCCCTTTTCACAACGGAACTATTTTTCCCTCGTTGTAGCTTTTGCAGGGCATTCCTCATTTATAACTACCGTTACCGATCGCCATCTTCGCCTCGTGGTCGAGCTGTGATCTCGCCACTCACAATGATATTTTTGATTCACTTTGTGGGTGAATATTAGAAGAATCCCTCTTCTGAAGTTGTAAGCGTTCTCATTTTTTGGATATGGGTAAAATGGAACCAAATAATCGGATGGTCGCAATTTAAATATAAGTATGACTCGGTTTTATTTTATTACGTATACATTTCGTCTGTTCCGTTCGCGTGAATATCAACGACTAATCTGTCGAGGAATATTCCTTTTCTTATTCCTAACGGTGAATTATATTATTATTATTTCGACGAATATACGTCTCGTCTCGTTCGCGAATATTCGACAATCACAATATCGAAGATCGAAATACCGGTTATCAGAATAGCAAGTACACGAATTACACATACACATATTAAACTAACAGAAATTTCTCACAGCATCGTCGAGAATTTTTCTTTTCTTTGCCTCAAGCTCTCGTAAAACGTTCGCCGCTCGTTTTCATTCATCTCGGATCTCGTCTGCATCTTTCTTTTCTTGCCTTTCGCGCGCCAGCTCTTCTTTATACCACATGTGTGCATTACGAGCTGTGTGTATCAAATTTTTCGTACCGACAAAATTTCCAATTCCTCCCTTGGCATTGACTGTATCGTAGATCATTCTTTGTGCGACCAGTGACTTTTCTTTTTGATTTCCGACGAGACATTCCTTGTTTACGGAAAAACCTCATTCAAGGGCAGCATTTCCGTGAGAAAGATTCATAACACTTTTCACGAAACTCAACAAGTTTTCATAATCTCCCGTACTGAAACTCGTAATAAGACCAACCCAGAAACGATCTAACCGATTTTCAGAGCACTTGAAAGCTTTACACTTCTCCTGCACGATGGGAATTACAGAAAACTGTCTGTACTCGCGGTCAATTTTATCGGCTATAGTTCCCGATGCCAAATTATTCTCCATGTAAATCCGTAGTACGGAGGCCAAACGTTTATAAGAGACTTCCCCTCGACTTGCTATAGCTGGATCCCTCCAGGAAAGGGCTTTTGTTAAAGGAAATGTAAGAGGAGAGCGAACCATGACTTTTTCGACAAAGATCTGAAGACATTTGCGCGCTTGATTTTTAAATTGTATTATTTCGAGATCCGAAACGCCTTTTACGTGCTTCAGCGCAGCTTCAGTTGCATATCCAACTTTGGTATGTTTCGTAGTTGTCAAATGATCGTTTTTACTCACGTCAATTTTAGAAATATCGGTTTCTTTCAAAACATCTTCTTTCACAAATCTTCCCATGACAGATCTCACAAGTGCATAAGTTGCGTCGTAAAGGAATGGCGTTAAAGGATGATCCGATTGAAATTCGGTTAAAAACGGCTGTACATCACTTGCGAGAGCTTATAAAAAGACAATTTTGGAACGAGCAATTTGTCATCTAATGCGGTCAGAACCGTCTGGAAACTGTACACTTTGGATTTTTTTTTCTTTGGTAACTTTCGCTACGTATTTACGGACATTTGGTAGAATAGCCCGAGCTCGTTCCACAACAGCAATGTTCTCCAACCATCAGATTCCACAAAATTTCAAAGGAAAGTCTGCACAACCGGAAGCGCTTATGTAATCTGTTTTTCGAGCTGGGACGTTTTGGAATAGGTTGTGAAGAGCTCGAAGAAATTCTATTACGTTTCACTTCGTTGCATTTATACCGGCTTTAAACGCACAGTGCATAGTATGTAGTCCGCAACTTCCCGAATCAAGCAATTTCTTGTTGTCCGGATCGGAAGATAAATCGAGTTTTAGATCTCTTAAGAACTTGAAGTTGACGTTTGGCCCATCCATCGAAATTTGTGTTAGTTTCTTGAGCATGTCTGGTGGCACACAGCCTTTAAATGCTTCGAGCAAATCGATCGCTGTCGTGTGTCCGAGAAACGTTGAAGTTAAGTATCTCGTTGCAGTTTCATTTGCTTCGCTGTCCCAAAACCGGACCACAATGTCCCTCTGTTCCTTTTGGCATATTTTATTCAAGCTTTCATCGAACGATGTGACTAGATCGTTACATTGTTGGATTGATAGATGAAGTTCTTTTTCGAAGTGTTTCATTATCCCATACGTAATTGTGTACGATGCTTTATCCTTACTCAACGTCATTTTTTTTTATGATTTCACTATCGGTGAAAACAGTTTTCATCAGCGAGACACTACTTTAAATGTCTCTTAAAGAGTTGTGACGCATAACTGCGTTTAGACGACACATTATCTCCGCGTTTGATATTTCGTCGCTCAGTACAAAAGTCTTGATATTCGGGAATCTTGGTCTTTGTTCAATTCCAACAGAAATTTGGGTGCTACAATGTTCCCTGCAAGCATTTGTACACGATGCAAGCGGTAGATGATTTCCGGGTGACGATCCTAATAGAGCTGCATGCGCAGCTACGACGTTAGTATTTGTTTTTTTTTTTATCTTCAGTTGAGTTCGTATCAACGAAAAATGCTGAACTACTCGAGTTTTTGTACTTTACAATGTCCTGGTGTTTTTTGCTGTTCATATGACTGTGTAATGCTGCTCGACCCATATTGCTTAAAGAGAATGTTGAGTTGCAGAAAACGCATTCAGCTGCCGACTTGTCCTTTGGAGATTCCTTCAGCCATGATGAGAACGCAGCCTCACCAGTTCGATTTTTGTTGGAACTGCATTTTTAGATTTTGGGCCTCAGCATGGCGAATGCGTTGATGGTCGAAACCTTTAACGAAAAGTAAAAACTTTCGAATCACAAACAATAATAACATGAGATCACGTAGTAACGAGGAAGCGATGCGCAAGTTTCTCATTTGTACATTTTTTTTAAATTCGATCTTTTTTTTACAAGCTTCTATTTAGCATCTAGCTTCCAAGGATCGGCAAAAAAAATGACCATTTTCCATTTTTCAATTGACGAAAAATCGATAATTTAAAAAGATTAAATACCAATTGATGAGAAATTGAAATTATACGAAATTGTATTTTCAATTATCCAAAAAATCGGTCATTGGTTGAAAAATAATATCAATTACCCACCAATGATGAATAGGAAAAAATAAAGTTTCAATTATCCAAATAATCGGTAATTGGTCCAAAAATAATATCAATTACTCAGAAAATGGGTAATTGGTTTAAACCAGGGGTTGCGAGCGAAACGTTTTGCTCGATCGGGGATTTAATCCTTGAGCGATCACATTGCAGGTATACGAAGGGTAGCTCGTATCGCGAGAGGAACTTTATGGTATACCGGGACGATCGAATCGGAGAGGGAGCGCAAAGAGACTCAGGTAGTTTCCCTCTCCTCGCGAGTCGAGGAGACATTTATTTTTGGGGATCGTATCGCGAGCGAGTAAATAGTTCTCGGACGAGGTTTCCATCCTATCGCGAGTTATTGGGTGTCTCGAGTCCGTCGGATCGATCCTATGAGGATCGAAACGTCCGAGAACTCTTCCAGTAAAACTCGCCGAGGATCAAAACCTCGAGCGACGCAAAAGGGTTTCGATCTTTACCTGGCCCGATCTCGTTGGGCATAGGATGTTTCCCTCTTTGTTTTGCGTTACATTATATATGTACGATCTTGACTATTGGATGAAATATTGAAACGGCATTTTTACATGAAATAATAAAACATTGAACTTTAAAAAAATTGTCACTGCAAAAATCTCATAGATTACATATTATGATTAATGTAATCTTTTCAATGGAAAAGTATTATTTTTAAATATTTTACTATTGAAATGACGATTGTTTTTGAACGCTTCATTTTCTTTTGTGCATGCAACCGTTAATAGTTAATTACGTTGCGACAATCTTTTTTTTTTATTTTAAGCCGACAATTATTTTTTCATCTTTAAATTCTTGGGAAACAGGAGTATTGAAATACAAACTTTTGTTAACATGATTGATGTTTGCGAATTACCGTAATTTATTTCCGTTAATTTCGTTGTTTTTCTAAATTATCATTTCCTGTTATTCTTTTATTCGCATTTTTGCTTGACAATTATCACCAGTGATGAATGTAACGAAAAATTATGATACATACAGTCGATAGGTAAGCACTAACGCAAGCCGGGCTTTCGTAAACCGGATCAACAAATAATAACATATATCTATGAATATATATGTGGCATTCCACGGTATTTCGATCAAAATCTTACCTTGATAATTTCGATTTTCCTCTAAACTTTTTATATAAATAAGGACATTCAAAAAAATTTCCCAAATTTTTTCAGAATTTTTCAGCCACGCGTTTTTTGGATTTATTTATTTATTTTTTTTAAACAAAAGCGACAACTTTGTGAAATCTGAAAAAATGCGGAAAAATCTAAAAAAATATAACAAATTTTTTGGGCTTTGTTCCATAACGGAGATTTCAATACTCTATGAGTCAAATTCAAAAAATTAAAAAAAAAAGTTGACTCATAGAGTTTTGAAATCTCCATTTTGGAAAAAAGCCCGAAAATTTTGTTACATTTTATTAGATTATTTTTTATTTTTAATGTCCTTATTTATATAAAAAATTAAGAGGAAAATCAAAATCATGAAGGTAAGATTTTGATCGAAATACCGTGGAATGCCACATATATTTATATAATATATATATATAATGCATTCCGTGCGATTTCGAACGGTCAAAAAGTTGTCCACTCTAAAAAATTGACATTTTGTCAAATTATTTAATTATATAAAAAAGGGTAGTGTACATTTTTTCAAAATTGTGGGATCGCGATTTTTTGAGTTTTTGAGAATTTCATAATTGTCTGAGTACCGTTATATCTTGAAACTCTATATCTATATACATATATATCCATCATATGTACACCCCGTGATAATATATATAGGTATAGATATTGTAGCGATGACCGTACGGAGAGCAAAATTCAGGTAAGGATCGAAACCGCTCGACTCTCGACGAGTTTTGCTCCTCGAGGAGTTATACTCCATCGAGCCCATGCGCATTCGATCCTCGGCGATCGACCCGTTCAATGAGTTCCGACGGGAGATCCCATTGACTCAGTATACCTATATATATATATATCTGTATACGTATATATTTGACTGATTCGCGAAATTAGATTTTTTTTTTTTTTTTGAAATCTTTGATTAAATACTTTCGGGGAAGTGAAAAAGATGCCTGTTGAAAGCAGAGTTCTGAATATTGATATATTTAGAAGTCCCTCGCAGCAAATTTATATTTTAGATTTAAATGACACAGGACAAAAAAATTCAAACTTTGAAATTTTTAACCTCGACTTCCTGTGAACTACTGTTGGTCGTTTCTTTAAAAATTAGGTTCTTTACGATAATGCAATTCAAACTTTTTTTTCAAGAAAGATTTCACAATATTTAGTAATAAATTTTAACATTTTTCCGGAAACTAAAAAAAGGGAAATTTACTCAAAATTTAATTTTAACTTTGCATAACTTTCGAAGGAGTGAGTTTTTCAAAAAATCTTGTGAGACCTTTTTTGTAAAGCGTTTCATTCCCTATAAGAATATGTATCGCAGATTTCGGTACAGGGAATTGAAGTCGAGGTATGACATTTCAAAGTATAAACATTTTTTTTCCTGTATTATTTAAATGGAAATTCGTGATGAGAGATCTCAAAATATTAATATTAAGATCTCTGCTTATATACGTATATATACGCCCGTTCATTCCTGTGCGCCCCGTGTTAATGCATATAGGTATAGGTATAGTAATGATGACCATACGGAGAGCAAAATTCAGGTAAGGATCGAAACGTCTCGCCTCGTGAGAGGTTTCGATCCTCAGGCTTAGTATACCTATATATATCTCTGTCTCGCTCCCTCGCTCTATATCTCTCTCTCTATATCCATATACATATATATCCACGCTTATTCCTGTACACCCCGTGATAATATATATAGGTATAGACATTGTAGCGATGGCCGTACGGAGAGCAAAATTCAGGTAAGGATCGAGACCGCTCGACTCTCGACGAGTTTTACTCCTCGAGGAGTTATACTCCATCGAGCCCGTGCGCATTCGATCCTCGATGATCAACACGTTCAATGAGTTCCGACGGGGGATCCCATTGACTCAGTATATCTATATATATATCTCTGTATACGTATATATTAGACTGATTCACGAAATAAGATTTTTTTTTTTAAATCTCCGATTAAATACTTTCGGGGAAGTGAAGAAGATGCCTGTTGAAAGCAGAGCTCCGAATGTTGATATATTTAGAAGTCTCTCGTCGTTAATTTAAATTTTAGATTTAAATGACACAGGAAAAAAAAATTCAAACTTTGAAATTTTTTACCTCGACTTTGTGTGAACTTGAAATTAGGTTATTTACGATAATGGAATTCAAACTCTTTTTTCAAGAAAGATTTCACAATGTTTAGTAATAAATTTTAACATTTTTTCGGAAACTAAAAAAAAGGGAAATGTCCTCTAAATTTAATTTTAACTTTGCATAACTTTCGAAAGAGTGAGTTTTTCAAAAAAATCTTGGAAGACCTTTTTTGTAAAGCGTTCCATTCCCTATAAGAATATGTATCGCAGATTTTGGTACAAGGACGTGAAGTCGAGGTATGACATTTCAAAGTATAAACATTTTTTTTCCTGTATTATTTAAAAAGTTATGCAAAGTTAAAATTAAATTTAGAGGACATTTCCCTTTTTTTTAGTTTCCAAAAAAATGTTAAAATTTATTACTAAACATTGTAAAATCTTTCTTGAAAAAAAAGTTTGAATTGCATTATCGTAAAGAATCTAATTTTTAAAGAAACGACCAACAGTAAGAAACAGACACACGAAGTCGAGGTAAAAAATTTCAAAGTTTGAATTTTTTTTTCCTGTGTCATTTAAATCTAAAATATAAATTCGCTATGAGGGACTTCTAAATATATCAATATTCAGAGCTCTGCTTTCAACAGGCATCTTTTTCACTTCCCCGAAAGTATTTAATCAGAGATTTCAAAAAAAAAAAAATCTAATTCCGCGAATCAGTCTAATATATACGTATACAGAGAGATATATATAGGTATACTGAGTCAATGGGATCTCCCGTCGGAACTCATTAAACGGGTCGATCGCCGAGGATCGAATGCGCATGGGCTCGATGGAGTATAACTCCTCGAGGAGCAAAACTCGTCGAGAGTCGAGCGGTTTCGATCCTTACCTGAATTTTGCTCTCCGCACAGTCATCGCTACAATGTCTATACCTATATATATTATCACAGGGTGTACATGAATAAGCGTGGATATATATGTATATAGATATAGAGAGAGAGAGAGATATAGAGCGAGGGAGCGAGACAGAGATATATATAGGTATACTAAGCCTGAGGATCGAAACCTCTCACGAGGTAAGACGTTTCGATCCTTACCTGAATTTTGCTCTCCGTATGGTCATCATTACTATACCTATACCTATATACATTAACACGGGGCGTACAGGAATGAACGGGCGTATATATACATATATAAGCAGCGATCTCAATATTAATATTTTGAGATCTCTCATCCCGAATTTCCATTTAAATAATACAGGCAAAAAAATGTTTATACTCTGAAATGTCATACCTTGACTTCACGTCCTTCTACCAAAATCTGCGATACATATTCTTATAGGGAATGGAACGCTTTACAAAAAAGGTCTCAAGATTTTTTTGAAAAACTCACTCCTTCGAAAGTTATGCAAAGTTAAAATTAAATTTAGAGGACATTTCCCTTTTTTTTAGTTTCCGAAAAAATGTTAAAATTTATTAATAAACATTGTGAAATCTTTCTTGAAAAAAGAGTTTGAATTCCATTATCGTAAATAACCTAATTTTTAAAGAAATGACCAACAGTAGTTCACACAAAGTCGAGGTAAAAAATTTCAACGTTTGAATTTTTTTTCCTGTGTCATTTAAATCTAAAATTTAAATTAACGACGAGAGACTTCTAAATATATCAACATTCAGAGCTCTGCTTTCAACAGGCATCTTCTTCACTTCCCCGAAAGTATTTAATCGGAGATTTTAAAAAAAAAATCTAATTTCGTGAATCAGTCTAATATATACGTATACAGAGAGATATATATAGATATACTGAGTCAATGGGATCCCCCGTCGGAACTCATTGAACGTGTTGATCATCGAGGATCGAATGCGCACGGGCTCGATGGAGTATAACTCCTCGAGGAGTAAAACTCGTCGAGAGTCGAGCGGTTTCGATCCCTACCTGAATTTTGCTCTCCGTACGGTCATCGCTACAATGTCTATACCTATATATATTATCACGGGGTGTACAGGAATAAGCGTGGATATATATGTATATAGATATAGAGAGAGATATATAGAGCGAGGGAGCGAGACAGAGATATATATAGGTATACTAAGTCTGAGGATCAAAACCTCTCACGAGGCGAGACGTTTCGATCCTTATCAGAATTTTGCTCTCCGTATGGTCATCGTTACTATGCTTTTCAAAAATGAGACTATTTTTTTAATTCGCAATCTCCAATTAATTTCCTTCAGGGAAGTGAAAAAAGATTCCTGTTTAAAGCAGAGCTCTGAATATTAATATTTAGAGGTCTCTCGTCGCAAATTTATTTTTTATATTTAAATGACACAGGAAAAAAAAGTCAACCTTTGAAATTTTTCACCTCCGCTTTAAGTCAATACACCAAAACGAGCGATGCATGTTCTTGTAGGGAATTGAATGCTCTACAGAAAACGTTTCTCATGATTTTTTGATGAACACTCGCCTTCAAAAGTTATCCACGGTCTAATATATATGTATATTAGACTGTGAATATGTGTTAACTACTGTTGGCCATTTCTTTAAAAATTAGGTTATTTATGATAATGCAATTTGAACGTTTTTTTAAAGAAAGATTTCACGATATTTAGTAATAAGCTTTAACATTTTTCCGGAAACTAAAAATAAAAGGAAAATTTATTCTAAATTCAATTTTACCTTCGAACAATTTTCAAAGGAGTGAGTTTCTTCAAAAATTTCTAAACATTTTCAAACAAATTTTCCAAAAATTTTAAAATTTTATTTTCTTTTATAAATTTAAACGTTGTTTGCAATAAAAATGTGAAAAAAGCTCAAAAAAACATTTTCTCATTTTAATGGTGATAACGAAGTGTTTAGGGGCAATAAACATGATTCTTCAATTTTTTTCAAAAAATCGATTGCTTGAAACTTGAAACAAAAAAAAACATTCGATAGATCAAATTGAAACTTTACAGTGTCTTTGTGGGTATGTTGAGCTGTAAAAGTTACGCTTAACATTAGTCGTTTTATCAATATTTTTAATTTTGCCTTTAATTTACAAAAAAAAAAACAATAAATAGCCTTTTTTCTCCTGTTCTTTCAAATTCATGGCAAGAATGTTTTTTTCAAAAAACTATTGACAATTTTTCAGAGCATTAATTTAAGTTTGTGAGACGCTCCTTCTGATTGATGTGCGATCATTGGTTGCTGAGATGTTCTTTCATTAAAAGTCCAATATCTCAGCGAAAAATGGTCACAGCGAGGACTCAACAAAAAGCAAATTGAAGTTAAATAAACAAGCTATTTGGTTCATGTAATAGTTTAGCTGGAAAAAATTTTTCCAAGTAACTGCACAAAAAAAAAGATTGGTTTGTCTCACTATTTCAGATTTCTCAAGAGCGCGTAAAACCTATAGCTTCGAAATTTTTTTGGCTGAAAGATCTTAAAACTAGAAACTTGAAGCTTCAAAATACTTTTTCAAGACCTCGATCGGACAATTTTTCACTGAGATACGGCATTGTTGAAAACCACTAAAAATTGGAAAATTTGTTGATCTCTTAATTTTTTTCAGTAACGTATATATAAATACATATATATATATATATATATATGTACGCCCGTTTATGCCTGTGCGCTCCGTTTTCATATATATAGGTATATGCATAGTAGCGATGACCGTGCGGAGAGCCAAACTCAGGTAAAGATCGAAACCCTTTTGCTTAGCGAGCGGTTTTGCTCCTAGAGGAGTTATACTCCGTCGAGATCGTGGGGATCCGATCCTTGAAGAACTTTTACCTGTCGAGAGCGCCGGGATTCAATCGTTGAACGATTCAAACTGCCCGATCCTTCCGACTCGGCGCTCGTTCGAGGAGGGGATCGTCTCCCGAGTTTCGTGTGCCGTTCTTTCGAAGAGTTACATCGCGGGGGTATTAACTCGCCAACGAGTTATATAGCTACCTGCTCGGTGCGAGCATGCTCACTGAACGAGTAAGACTCGCAAGGATCGGAGATTTTACCTGTTCTTCGGCTCGCTCGCGATTCGCTCGCAATCCCTGGTTCAAACATATTTTCAATTATCCGAATAATCGGCACTTGGTCGAAAAATAATATCGATAATCAGAAAATGGGTAATTGGTTGGAAAATATTCTCAATTATCTGAATAATCGGTAATTGGTCGAAAAATAATATGAATTTTCGGAAAGATTATGAATTGGTTTGAAAATATTCTCAATTATCCGAATAATCGTCAGTTGATCGGAAAATAATGTCGATTTTTCAGAAAAATGGGCAATTGGTTTAAAAATATTCTCAATTACCCGAATAATCGTCAATTGATCGAAAAAGAATGTCGATTTTTCGGAAAAATGGGTAATTGGTTTGAAAATCGTGTTCGTAATCGTCAATTGGTCGAAAATAATAATATACCAAGTAATTAACTTCTCGCTTTCTGAAATGACCAGGTTGATCGCTGCGTATTTTTCGGATTCCAGGTTGACAGCTTCGTAGATGTCAGGTCCAGGTCGACCGCTACATAGTTTTCTGTGTCCAGGTCGACTGCTTCGTAGTTTTTAGTGTCCAGGTCGACAGCTTCGTAGTTGTCGGTGTCCAGGTCGACCTCTGCGTAGTTTTCGGTGTCCAGGTCGACAGCTTCGTGATTTTCAATGTCCAGGTCGACGGCTTCGTAGTTGTCGGTGTCCAGGTCGACCGCTGCGTAGTTTTTGGTGTTCAGGTCGACCGCTGCGTAGTTGTCGGGGTTCAGGTCGACCGCTACGTAGTTTTCGGTGTCCAGGTCGACAGCTTCGTAGTTGTCGGTGTCCAAGTCGACAGCATCGTAGTTGTCGGTGTCCAGGTCGACCGCTGCGTAGTTTTCGGTGTCCAGGTCGACCACTGCGTAGTTTTCGGTGTCCAAGTCGACAGATTCGTGATTTTTGGTGTCCAGGTCAACCGCTGCGTATTTGTCAGCGTCCAGGTCGACCGCCATGTAGTTTTCGGTGTCCAGGTCGACAGCTACGTAGTTGTCGGTGTCCAGGTCGACCGCCGCGTAGTTTTTGGTGGCCAGGTCGACCGCTTCGTAGTTGTCGGTGTGCAGGTAGACCGCTGCGTAGTTTTCGGTGTCCAGGTCGACCGCTGCGTATTTTTTGGCGTCCAGGTCGACCACTGCGTATTTGTCAGCGTCCAGGTCGACCGCGACGTAGTTTTTGGTGTCCAGGTCGAGAACTTCGTAGTTGTCGGTGTCCAGGTCGACCGCTGCGTAGTTTTCGGTAACCAGGTCGACCGCTGCGTAGTTGTCGGCGTCCAGGTCGACCGCCACGTAGTTTTCGGTGTCCAGGTCGACAGATTCGTAGTTGTCGGTGTCCAGGTCGACCGCTACGAAATTTTCGGTGTCCAGGTCGACCGCTGCGTAGTTGTTGGTGTCCAGATCGACCACTACGTAATTTTCGGTGTCCAGGTCGAAAGCTTCGTAGTTGTCGGTGTCCAGGTCGACCTTTGCGTAGTTTTCGGTGTCCAGGCGACAGCTTCGTGATTTTCGGTGTCCAGGTCGACCGCTGCGTATTTGTCAGCGTCCAGGTCGACCACTACGTAGTTCTCGGTGTTCAGGGCGACATCTTCGTAGTTGTCGGTGTCCAGGTCGACAGCTTCGTAGTTGTCGGTGTCCAGGTCGACCTCTGCGTAGTTTTCGGTGTCCAGGTGGACAGCTTCGTGATTTTCTGTGTCCAGTTCGACAGCTTCGTAGTTGTCGGTGTTCAGGTCGACCACTGCGTAGTTTTCGGTGTTCAGGTCGACCGCTACGCAGTTTTCGGTGTCCAGGTCGACAGCTTCGTAGTTGTCGGTGTCTAGGTCGACCTCTGCGTAGTTTTCAGTGTCCAGGTCGACGGCTTCGTAATTTTCTGTGTCCAGGTCGACAGCTTCGTAGTTGTCGGTGTCCAGGTCGACCGCTGCGTAGTTTTCGGTGTCCAGGTCAACCGCTGCGTGGTTGTCGGTGTCCAGGTCAACCGCTACGTAGTTTTCGGTGTCCACGTCGACAGCTTCATAGTTATCGGTGTCCGGGTCGACCTCTGCGTAGTTTTCGGTGTCCAGGTCGACAGCTTCGTGATTTTCTGTGTCCAGGTCGACAGCTTCGTAGTTGTCGGTGTCCAGGTCGACCACTGCGTAGTTTTCGGTGTCCAGGTCGACCGCTGCATAGTTGTCAGCGTCCAGGTCGACCGCTACGTAGTTTTCGGTGTCCAGGTCGGCAGCTCCGTAGTTGTCGGTGTCCAGGTCGACAGCTTCGTGGTTGTCGGTGTCCAGGTCGACCGCTGCGTAGTTTTTGGTGTCCAAATCGACAGCTTCGTGATTTTCGGTGTCCAGGTCGACCGCTGCGTATTTGTCGGCGTCTGGGTCGACCACTACGTAGTTTTCGGTGTCCAAGGCGACATCTTCGTAGTTGTCGGTGTCCAGGTCGCCAGCTTCGTAGTTGTCGGTGTCTAGGTCGACCTCTGCGTAGTTTTCGGTGTCCAGGTCGACAGCTTCGTGACTTACTGTGTCCAGGTCGACAGCTTCGTAGTTGTCGCTGTCCAGGTCGACCACTGCGTAGTTTTTGGTGTCCAGGTGGACAGCTTCGTAGTTGTCGGTGTCCAGGTTGCTTTCTGCGTAGTTTTCAGTGTCCAGTTCGACAGCTTCGTGATTTTCTGTGTCCAGGTTGACAGCTTCGTAGTTGTCGGTGTCCAGGTCGACCGCTGCGTAGTTTTCGGTGTCCAGGTCGACCGCTGCGGGGTTGTCGGCGTCCAGGTCGACCGCTAAGTAGTTTTCAGTGTCCAGTTCAACAGCTTTGTAGTTGTCAGTGTCCAGGTCGACCTCTGCGTAGTTTTCGGTGTCCAGGTCGACAGCTTCGGGATTTTCTGTGTCCAGGTCGACAGCTTCGTAGTTGTCGGTGTCCAGGACGACCGCTGCGTAGTTTTCGGTGTTCAGGTCGACCACTGCGTAGTTTTCGGTGTCCAAGTCGACAGATTCGTGATTTTTGGTGTCCAGGTCAACCGCTGCGTATTTGTCAGCGTCCAGGTCGACCGCCATGTAGTTTTCGGTGTCCAGGTCGACAGCTACGTAGTTGTCGGTGTCCAGGTCGACCGCCGCGTAGTTTTTGGTGGCCAGGTCGACCGCTTCGTAGTTGTCGGTGTGCAGGTAGACCGCTGCGTAGTTTTCGGTGTCCAGGTCGACCGCTGCGTATTTTTTGGCGTCCAGGTCGACCACTGCGTATTTGTCAGCGTCCAGGTCGACCGCGACGTAGTTTTTGGTGTCCAGGTCGAGAACTTCGTAGTTGTCGGTGTCCAGGTCGACCGCTGCGTAGTTTTCGGTAACCAGGTCGACCGCTGCGTAGTTGTCGGCGTCCAGGTCGACCGCCACGTAGTTTTCGGTGTCCAGGTCGACAGATTCGTAGTTGTCGGTGTCCAGGTCGACCGCTACGAAATTTTCGGTGTCCAGGTCGACCGCTGCGTAGTTGTTGGTGTCCAGATCGACCACTACGTAATTTTCGGTGTTCAGGTCGAAAGCTTCGTAGTTGTCGGTGTCCAGGTCGACCTTTGCGTAGTTTTCGGTGTCCAGGCGACAGCTTCGTGATTTTCGGTGTCCAGGTCGACCGCTGCGTATTTGTCAGCGTCCAGGTCGACCACTACGTAGTTCTCGGTGTTCAGGGCGACATCTTCGTAGTTGTCGGTGTCCAGGTCGACAGCTTCGTAGTTGTCGGTGTCCAGGTCGACCTCTGCGTAGTTTTCGGTGTCCAGGTGGACAGCTTCGTGATTTTCTGTGTCCAGTTCGACAGCTTCGTAGTTGTCGGTGTTCAGGTCGACCACTGCGTAGTTTTCGGTGTTCAGGTCGACCGCTACGCAGTTTTCGGTGTCCAGGTCGACAGCTTCGTAGTTGTCGGTGTGTAGGTCGACCTCTGCGTAGTTTTCAGTGTCCAGGTCGACGGCTTCGTAATTTTCTGTGTCCAGGTCGACAGCTTCGTAGTTGTCGGTGTCCAGGTCGACCGCTGCGTAGTTTTCGGTGTCCAGGTCAACCGCTGCGTGGTTGTCGGTGTCCAGGTCAACCGCTACGTAGTTTTCGGTGTCCACGTCGACAGCTTCGTAGTTATCGGTGTCCGGGTCGACCTCTGCGTAGTTTTCGGTGTCCAGGTCGACAGCTTCGTGATTTTCTGTGTCCAGGTCGACAGCTTCGTAGTTGTCGGTGTCCAGGTCGACCACTGCGTAGTTTTCGGTGTCCAGGTCGACCGCTGCATAGTTGTCAGCGTCCAGGTCGACCGCTACGTAGTTTTCGGTGTCCAGGTCGGCAGCTCCGTAGTTGTCGGTGTCCAGGTCGACAGCTTCGTGGTTGTCGGTGTCCAGGTCGACCGCTGCGTAGTTTTTGGTGTCCAAATCGACAGCTTCGTGATTTTCGGTGTCCAGGTCGACCGCTGCGTATTTGTCGGCGTCTGGGTCGACCACTACGTAGTTTTCGGTGTCCAAGGCGACATCTTCGTAGTTGTCGGTGTCCAGGTCGCCAGCTTCGTAGTTGTCGGTGTCTAGGTCGACCTCTGCGTAGTTTTCGGTGTCCAGGTCGACAGCTTCGTGATTTACTGTGTCCAGGTCGACAGCTTCGTAGTTGTCGCTGTCCAGGTCGACCACTGCGTAGTTTTTGGTGTCCAGGTGGACAGCTTCGTAGTTGTCGGTGTCCAGGTTGCTTTCTGCGTAGTTTTCAGTGTCCAGTTCGACAGCTTCGTGATTTTCTGTGTCCAGGTTGACAGCTTCGTAGTTGTCGGTGTCCAGGTCGACCGCTGCGTAGTTTTCGGTGTCCAGGTCGACCGCTGCGGGGTTGTCGGCGTCCAGGTCGACCGCTAAGTAGTTTTCAGTGTCCAGTTCAACAGCTTTGTAGTTGTCAGTGTCCAGGTCGACCTCTGCGTAGTTTTCGGTGTCCAGGTCGACAGCTTCGGGATTTTCTGTGTCCAGGTCGACAGCTTCGTAGTTGTCGGTGTCCAGGACGACCTCTGCGTAGTTTTTGGTGTCCAGGTCGACCACTGCGTAGTTGTTGGCGTCCAGGTCGACCGCTACGTAGTTTTCGGTGTCCAGGTCTACAGCTTCGTAGTTGTCGGTGTCCAGGTCGACTGCTACGTAGTTTTCGGTGTCCGAAACGACAGCTTCGTGATTTTCGGTGTAAAGGTCGACCGCCATGTAGTTTTCGGTGTCCAGGTCGATAGCTTCGTGATTTTCTGTGTCCAGGTCGACAGCTTCGTAGTTGTCGGTGTCCAGGTCGACCGCTGCAAAGTTTTCAGTGTCCGGGTCGCCCGCTGCGTAGTTGTCGGCGTCCAAGTCAACCGCTACGTAGTTTTCGGTGTCCAGGTCGACAGCTTCGTAGTTGTCGGTGTCCAGGTCGACCTCTGCGTAGTTTTCGGTGTCCAGGTCGACAGCTTCGTGATTTTCTGTGTCCAGGTCGACAGCTTCGTAGTTGTTGGTGTCTAGGTCGACCGCTGCGTAGTTTTCGGTGTCCAGGTCGACCGCTGCGTAGTTGTCGGCGTCCAGGTCGACCGCTACGTAGTTTTTGGTGTCCAGGTCGACAGCTTCGGAGTTGTCGGTGTCCAGGTCGACAGCCCCGTAGTTGTCGCTGTCCAGGTTGACCGCTGCGTAGTTTTTGGTGTCCAAGTCGATAGCTTCGTGATTTCCGGTGTCCAGGTCGACCGCTGCGTATTTGTCGGCGTTGAGGTCGACCGCCGTGTAGTTTTCGGTGTCCAGGTCGACGGCTTCGTAGTTGTTGGTGTCCAGGTCGACCGCTGCGTAGTTGTTGGCGTCCAGGTCGATTGCCACGTAGTTCCCGGTGTCCAGGTCGACAGCTTCGTTGTTGTCGGTGTCTAGGTCGACCACTACGTAGTTTTCAGTGTCCAAGTCTACCGCCACGTAGTTTTCGGTGCCCAGGCCAACAGCTTCGTAGTTGTCGGTGTCCAGGTCGGCCGCCGCGTAGTTTTTGGTGTCTTGGTCGACCGCTGCGTAGTTGTCGGCGTCCAGGTCGACCGCTACGTAGTTTTCGATGTCCGGATCGACAGCGTCGTAGTTGTTGGTGTCCAGGTCGACAGCTTCGTAGTTATCGGTGACCAGGTCGACTGCTGCGTAGTTTTCGGTGTCCAAGTCGACAGCTTCGTGATTTTCGGTGTCCAAGTCGACCGCCATGTAGTTTTCGGTGTCCAGGTCGACAGCTTCGTGATTTTCTCTGTCCAGGTCGACAGCTCCGTAGTTGTCGGTGTTTAGGTCGATCACTGCGTAGTTTTCGGTGTTTAGGTCGACCGCTGCGTAGTTATCGGCGTCCAGCTCGACGGTACGCAGTTTTCGGTGTCCGGGTCGACGGCTTCATAGTAGTCGGTGTCCAGGTCAACTGCTACGTAGTTTGTGGTGTCCAGGTCGACAGCTTCGGAGTTGTCGGTGTCCAGGTCGACAGCCCCGTAGTCGTCGGTGTCCAGGTTGACCGCTGCGTAGTTTTTGGTGTCTTGGTCGACCGCTGCGTAGTTGTCGGCGTCCAGGTCGACCGCTACGTAGTTTTCGATGTCCGGATCGACAGCGTCGTAGTTGTTGGTGTCCAGGTCGACAGTTTCGTAGTTGTCGGTGTCCAGGTCGACTGCTGCGTAGTTGTCGGTGTCCAGGTCGATAGCTTCGTGATTTTCTGTGTCCAGGTCGACAGCTCCGTAGTTGTCGGTGTCCAGGTCGACCGCTGCGTAGTTTTTGGTGTCCAGATCGACCGCTGCCTAGTTGTCGGCGTCCAGGTTGAGCGCTGCGTAGTTTTTGGTGTCCAGATCGACCGCTGCGTAGTTTTTGGTGTCCAGGTCGACAGCTTCATAGTTGTCGGTGTCCAGGACGACCTCTGCGTAGTTTTTGGTGTCCAGGTTGACCACTGCGTAGTTGTTGGCGTCGAGGTCGACCGCTACGTAGTTTTCGGTGTCCAGGTCTACAGCTTCGTAGTTGTCGGAGTCCAGGTCGACTGCTACGTAGTTTTCGGTGTCCACAACGACAGCTTCGTGATTTTCAGTGTAAAGGTCGACCGCCATGTAGTTTTCGGTGTCCAGGTCGATAGCTTCGTGATTTTCTGTGTCCAGGTCGACAGCTTCGTAGTTGTCGGTGTCCAGGTCGACCGCTGCAAAGTTTTCAGTGTCCGGGTCGCCCGCTGCGTAGTTGTCGGCGTCCAAGTCAACCGCTACGTAGTTTTCGGTGTCCAGGTCGAAAGCTTCGTAGTTGTCGGTGTCCAGGTCGACCTCTGCGTAGTTTTCGGTGTCCAGGTCGACAGCTTCGTGATTTTCTGTGTCCAGGTCGACAGCTTCGTAGTTGTTGGTGTCTAGGTCGACCGCTGCGTAGTTTTCGGTGTCCAGGTCGACCGCTGCGTAGTTGTCGGCGTCCAGGTTGACCGCTACGTAGTTTTTGGTGTCCAGGTCGACAGCTTCGGAGTTGTCGGTGTCCAAGTCGACAGCCCCGTAGTTGTCGGTGTCCAGGTTGACTGCTGCGTAGTTTTTGGTGTCCAAGTCGATAGCTTCGTGATTTTCGGTGTCCAGGTCGACCGCTGCGTATTTGTCGGCGTCGAGGTCGACCGCCGTGTAGTTTTCGGTGTCCAGGTCGACAGCTTCGTAGTTGTTGGTGTCCAGGTCGACCGCTGCGTAGTTGTCGGCGTCCAGGTCGATTGCCACGTAGTTCCCGGTGTCCAGGTCGACAGCTTCGTTGTTGTCGGTGTCTAGGTCGACCACTATGTAGTTTTCAGTGTCCAAGTCTACCGCCACGTAGTTTTCGGTGTCCAGGCCAACAGCTCCGTAGTTGTCGGTGTCCAGGTCGGCCGCCGCGTAGTTTTTGGTGTCTTGGTCGACCGCTGCGTAGTTGTCGGCGTCCAGGTCGACCGCTACGTAGTTTTCGATGTCCGGATCGACAGCGTCGTAGTTGTTGGTGTCTAGATCGACAGCTTTGTAGTTATCAGTGACCAGGTCGACTGCTGCGTAGTTTTCGGTGTCCAAGTCGACAGCTTCGTGATTTTCGGTGTCCAAGTCGACCGCCATGTAGTTTTCGGTGTCCAGGTCGACAGCTTCGTGATTTTCTGTGTCCAGGTCGACAGCTCCGTAGTTGTCGGTGTTTAGGTCCATCACTGCGTAGTTTTCGGTGTTTAGGTCGACCGCTGCGTAGTTATCGGCGTCCAGCTCGACGGTACGCAGTTTTCGGTGTCCGGGTCGACGGCTTCGTAGTAGTCGGTGTCCAGGTCAACTGCTACGTAGTTTTTGGTGTCCAGGTCGACAGCTTCGTAGTTGTCGGTGTCCAGGTCGACAGCCCCGTAGTTGTCGGTGTCCAGGTTGACCGCTGCGTAGTTGTCGGCGTCCAGGTCGACCGCTACGTAGTTTTCGATGTCCGGATCGACGGCGTCGTAGTTGTTGGTGTCCAGGTCGACAGTTTCGTAGTTGTCGGTGTCCAGGTCGACTGCTGCGTAGTTTTCGGTGTCCAAGTCGACAGCTTCGTGATTTTCGGTGTCCAAGTCGACCGCCATGTAGTTTTCGGTGTCCAGGTCGACAGCTTCGTGATTTTCTGTGTCCAGGTCGACAGCTCCGTAGTTGTCGGTGTTTAGGTCGATCACAGCGTAGTTTTCGGTGTTTAGGTCGACCGCTGCGTAGTTATCGGCGTCCAGCTCGACCGCTACGCAGTTTTCAGTGTCCGGGTCGACGGCTTCGTAGTTGTCAGTGTCCAGGTTGAACTCTGCATAGTTTTCAGTGTCCAGGTCGACAGCTTCGTGATTTTCTGTGTCCAGGTCGACAGCTTCGTAGTTGCCGTTGTCCAGGTCGACCACTGCGTAGTTTTTGGTGTCCAGGTCAACCGTTGCGTCGTTGTCGGTGTCCAGGTCGACCGCTACGTAGTTTTCGGTGTCCAGGTCGACAGCCCCGTATTTGTTGGTGTCCAGGTTGACCGCTGCGTATTTGTCGGCGTCCAGGTCGACCGCTGTGTAGTTTCCGGTGTCCAGTTCGACAGCTTTGTAGTTGTTGGTGTCCAGGTCGACCGCTGCGTAGTTTTCGGTGTCTAGGTCGACCGCTGCGTAGTTGTCGGCGTCCAGGTCGATTGCCACGTAGTTTTCGGTGTCCAGGTCGACAGCTTCGTAGTTGTCGGTGTCCAGGTCGACCACTACGTAGTTTTCAGTGTCCAAGTCTACCACCACGTAGTTTTTGGTGTCTAGGCCAACAGCTTCGTAGGTCTCAGTGTCCAGGTCGGCCGCCGCGTAGTTTTTGGTGGCTTGGTCGACCGCTGCGTAGTTGTCGTCCAGGTCGACCGCTACGTAGTTTTCGATGTTCGGATCGACAGCTTCGTAGTTGTTGGTGTCCAGGTCGACAGCTTCGTAGTTGTCGGTGTCCAGGTCGACTGCTGCGTAGTTTTCGGTGTGCAAGTCGACAGCTCCGTGATTTTCGGTGTCCAAGTCGACCGCCATGTAGTTTTCAGTGTCCAGGTCGACAGCTTCGTGATTTTCTGTGTCCAGGTCGACAGCTCCGTGGTTGTCGGTGTTTAGGTCGATCACTGCGTAGTTTTCGGTGTTTAGGTCGACCGCTGCGTAGTTATCGGCGTCCAGCTCGACCACTACGCAGTTTTCGGTGTCCGGGTCGACAACTTCGTAGTTGTCGGTGTCCAGGTCGAACTCTGCATAGTTTTCAGTGTCCAGGTCGACAGCTTCGTAGTTGCCGGTGTCCAGGTCGACCACTGCGTAGTTTTCGGTGTCCAGGTCAACCGTTGCTTCGTTGTCGGTGTCCAGGTCGACCGCTACGTAGTTTTCGGTGTCCAGGTCAACAGCTTCATAGTTGTCCGTGTCCAGGTCAACCTTTGCGTAGTTTTCGTTGTCCAGGTCGACAGCTTCGTGATTTTCTGTGTCCAGGTCGACAGCTTCGTAGTTGTCGGTGTCCAGATCAACTGCTGCGTAGTTTTCGGTGTCCAGGTCAACCGCTGCGTATTTGTCGGCGTCCAGGTCGACCGCTACATAGTTTTCGGTGTTCAGGTCGATAGGTTCGTAGTTTTCGGTGTCCAGGTCGACCTGTGCGTAGTTTACGGTGTCCAGTTCGACAGCTTCGTGATTTTCTGTGTCCAGGTCGACAGCTTCGTGATTTTCGGTGTCCAGGTCGACCGCTGCGTATTTGTCGGCGTCCAGGTCAACCTCTGCGTAGTTTTCGGTGTCCAGGTCGACAGCTTCGTGATTTTCTGTGTCCAGGTCGACAGCTTCGTAGTTGTCGTTTTCCAGTTCGACCACTGCGTAGTTTTCGGTGTCCAGGTCGACCGCTGCGTAGTTGTCGGCGTCCAGATCAACCGCTACGCAGTTTTCAATGCGCAGGTCGACAGCTTCGTAGTCGTCGGTGTCCAGGTTGCTCTCTGCGTAGTTTTCAGTGTCCAGGTTGACAGCTTCGTGATTTTCTGTGTCCAGGTTGACAGCTTCGTAGTTGTCGGTGTCCAGGTCGACCGCTGCGTAGTTCTCGGTATCCAGGTTGACCGCAGCGTGGTTGTCGGCGTCCAGGTCGACCGCTACGTAGTTTTTGGTATCCAGTTCGACAGCTTCGTAGTTGTCGGTGTCCAGGTCGACCCCTGCGTAGTTTTTGGTGTCCAGGTCGACAGCTGCGTGATTTTCTGTGTCCAGGTCGACAGCTTCGTAGTTGTCGGTGTCCAGGTCGACCGCTGCGTAGTTTTCGGTGTCCAGGTCGACCGCTGCGTAGTTGTCGGCGACCAGGTCAACTGCTACGTAGATTTCGGTGTCCAGGTCGACAGCTTCGTAGTTGTCGATGTCCAGGTCGACAGCTTCGTAGTTGTCAGTGTCCAGGTCGACTGCTGCGTAGTTTTCGGTGTCGAAGTCGACAGCTTCGTGATTTTTGGTGTCCAGGTCGACAGCTTCGTAGTTGTCGGTGTCCAGGTCGATAGCTTCGTGATTTTCTGTGTCCAGGTCGACAGCTCCGTAGTAGTCGGTGTCCAGGTCGACCGCTGCGTAGTTTTTGGTGTCCAGATCGACCGCTGCCTAGTTGTCGGCGTCCAGGTCGACCGCTGCGTAGTTTTTGGTGTCCAGATCGACCGCTGCGAAGTTTTTGGTGTCCAGGTCGACAGCTTCGTAGGTGTCGGTAACCAGGACGACCTCTGCGTAGTTTTTGGTGTCCAGGTCGACCACTGCGTAGTTGTTGGCGTCCAGGTCGACCGCTACGTAGTTTTCGGTGTCCAGGTCTACAGCTTCGTAGTTGTCGGTGTCCAGGTCGACTGCTACGTAGTTTTCGGTGTCCAAAACGACAGCTTCATGATTTTCGGTGTAAAGGTCGACCGCCGTGTAGTTTTCGGTGTCCAGGTCAATAGCTTCGTGATTTTCTGTGTCCAGGTCGACAGCTTCGTAGTTGTCGGTGTCCAGGTCGACCGCTGCAAAGTTTTCAGTGTCCGGGTCGCCCGCTGCGTAGTTGTCGGCGTCCAAGTCAACCGCTACGTAGTTTTCGGTGTCCAGGTCGACAGCTTCGTGGTTGTCGGTGTCCAGGTCGACCTCTGCGTAGTTTTCGGTGTCCAGGTCGACAGCTTCGTGATTTTCTGTGTCCAGGTCGACAGCTTCGTAGTTGTTGGTGTCTAGGTCGACCGCTGCGTAGTTTTCGGTGTCCAGGTCGACCGCTGCGTAGTTGTCGGCGTCCAGGTTGACCGCTACGTAGTTTTTGGTGTCCAGGTCGACAGCTTCGGAGTTCTCGGTGTCCAGGTCGACAGCCCCGTAGTTGTCGGTGTCCAGGTTGACCGCTGCGTAGTTTTTGGTGTCCAAGTCGATAGCTTCGTGATTTTCGGTGTCCAGGTCGACCGCTGCGTATTTGTCGGCGTCGAGGTCGACCGTCGTGTAGTTGTCGGTGTCCAGGTCGGCCGCCGCGTAGTTTTTGGTGTCTTGGTCGACCGCTGCGTAGTTGTCGGCGTCCAGGTCGACCGCTACGTAGTTTTCGATGTTCGGATCGACAGCGTCGTAGTTGTTGGTGTCCAGGTCGACAGCTTCGTAGTTATCGGTGACCAGGTCGACTGCTGCGTAGTTTCCGGTGTCCAAGTCGACAGCTCCGTAGTTGTCGGTGTTTAGGTCGATCACTGCGTAGTTTTCGGTGTTTAGGTCGACCGCTGCGTAGTTATCGGCGTCCAGCTCGACGGTACGCAGTTTTCGGTGTCCGGGTCGACGGCTCCGTAGTAGTCGGTGTCCAGGTCAACTGCTACGTAGTTTGTGGTGTCCAGGTCGACAGCTTCGGAGTTGTCGGTGTCCAGGTCGACAGCCCCGTAGTTGTCGGTGTCCAGGTTGACCGCTGCGTAGTTTTTGGTGTCTTGGTCGACCGCTACGTAGTTTTTGGTGTCCAGGTCGACAGCTTCGGAGTTGTCGGTGTCCAGGTCGACAGCCCCGTAGTTGTCGCTGTCCAGGTTGACCGCTGCGTAGTTTTTGGTGTCCAAGTCGATAGCTTCGTGATTTCCGGTGTCCAGGTCGACCGCTGCGTATTTGTCGGCGTCGAGGTCGACCGCCGTGTAGTTTTCGGTGTCCAGGTCGACGGCTTCGTAGTTGTTGGTGTCCAGGTCGACCGCTGCGTAGTTGTCGGCGTCCAGGTCGACCGCTACGTAGTTTTCGATGTCCGGATCGACAGCGTCGTAGTTGTTGGTGTCCAGGTCGACAGCTTCGTAGTTATCGGTGACCAGGTCGACTGCTGCGTGGTTTTCGGTGTCCAAGTCGACAGCTTCGTGATTTTCGGTGTCCAAGTCGACCGCCATGTAGTTTTCGGTGTCCAGGTCGACAGCTTCGTGATTTTCTCTGTCCAGGTCGACAGCTCCGTAGTTGTCGGTGTTTAGGTCGATCACTGCGTAGTTTTCGGTGTTTAGGTCGACCGCTGCGTAGTTATCGGCGTCCAGCTCGACGGTACGCAGTTTTCGGTGTCCGGGTCGACGGCTTCATAGTAGTCGGTGTCCAGGTCAACTGCTACGTAGTTTGTGGTGTCCAGGTCGACAGCTTCGGAGTTGTCGGTGTCCAGGTCGACAGCCCCGTAGTCGTCGGTGTCCAGGTTGACCGCTGCGTAGTTTTTGGTGTCTTGGTCGACCGCTGCGTAGTTGTCGGCGTCCAGGTCGACCGCTACGTAGTTTTCGATGTCCGGATCGACAGCGTCGTAGTTGTTGGTGTCCAGGTCGACAGTTTCGTAGTTGTCGGTGTCCAGGTCGACTGCTGCGTAGTTGTCGGTGTCCAGGTCGATAGCTTCGTGATTTTCTGTGTCCAGGTCGACAGCTCCGTAGTTGTCGGTGTCCAGGTCGACCGCTGCGTAGTTTTTGGTGTCCAGATCGACCGCTGCCTAGTTGTCGGCGTCCAGGTTGAGCGCTGCGTAGTTTTTGGTGTCCAGATCGACCGCTGCGTAGTTTTTGGTGTCCAGGTCGACAGCTCCATAGTTGTCGGTGTCCAGGACGACCTCTGCGTAGTTTTTGGTGTCCAGGTTGACCACTGCGTAGTTGTTGGCGTCGAGGTCGACCGCTACGTAGTTTTCGGTGTCCAGGTCTACAGCTTCGTAGTTGTCGGAGTCCAAGTCAACCGCTACGTAGTTTTCGGTGTCCAGGTCGACAGCTTCGTGGTTGTCGGTGTCCAGGTCGACCTCTGCGTAGTTTTCGGTGTCCAGGTCGACAGCTTCGTGATTTTCTGTGTCCAGGTCGACAGCTTCGTAGTTGTTGGTGTCTAGGTCGACCGCTGCGTAGTTTTCGGTGTCCAGGTCGACCGCTGCGTAGTTGTCGGCGTCCAGGTTGACCGCTACGTAGTTTTTGGTGTCCAGGTCGACAGCTTCGGAGTTGTCGGTGTCCAGGTCGACAGCCCCGTAGTTGTCGGTGTCCAGGTTGACCGCTGCGTAGTTTTTGGTGTCCAAGTCGATAGCTTCGTGATTTTCGGTGTCCAGGTCGACCGCTGCGTATTTGTCGGCGTCGAGGTCGACCGTCGTGTAGTTGTCGGTGTCCAGGTCGGCCGCCGCGTAGTTTTTGGTGTCTTGGTCGACCGCTGCGTAGTTGTCGGCGTCCAGGTCGACCGCTACGTAGTTTTCGATGTTCGGATCGACAGCGTCGTAGTTGTTGGTGTCCAGGTCGACAGCTTCGTAGTTATCGGTGACCAGGTCGACTGCTGCGTAGTTTCCGGTGTCCAAGTCGACAGCTCCGTAGTTGTCGGTGTTTAGGTCGATCACTGCGTAGTTTTCGGTGTTTAGGTCGACCGCTGCGTAGTTATCGGCGTCCAGCTCGACGGTACGCAGTTTTCGGTGTCCGGGTCGACGGCTCCGTAGTAGTCGGTGTCCAGGTCAACTGCTACGTAGTTTGTGGTGTCCAGGTCGACAGCTTCGGAGTTGTCGGTGTCCAGGTCGACAGCCCCGTAGTTGTCGGTGTCCAGGTTGACCGCTGCGTAGTTTTTGGTGTCTTGGTCGACCGCTGCGTAGTTGTCGGCGTCCAGGTCGACCGCTACGTAGTTTTCGATGTCCGGATCGACAGCGTCGTAGTTGTTGGTGTCCAGGTCGACAGTTTCGTAGTTGTCGGTGTCCAGGTCGACTGCTGCGTAGTTTTCGGTGTCAGAGTCGACAGCTTCGTGATTTTCGGTGTCCAAGTCGACCGCCATGTAGTTTTCGGTGTCCAGGTCGACAGCTTCGTGATTTTCTGTGTCCAGGTCGACAGCTCCGTAGTTGTCGGTGTTTAGGTCGATCACTGCGTAGTTTTCGGTGTTCAGGTCGACCGCTGCGTAGTTATCGGCGTCCAGCTCGACCGCTACGCAGTTTTCGGTGTCCGGGTCGACGGCTTCGTAGTTGTCGGTGTCCAGGTTGAACTCTGCAAAGTTTTCAGTGTCCAGGTCGACAGCTTCGTGATTTTCTGTGTCCAGGTCGACAGCTTCGTAGTTGCCGGTGTCCAGGTCGACCACTGCGTAGTTTTCGGTGTCCAGGTCAACCGTTGCGTCGTTGTCGGTGTCCAGGTCGACCGCTACGTAGTTTTCGGTGTCCAGGTCAACAGCCTCGTATTTGTCGGTGTCCAGGTTGACCGCTGCGTATTTGTCGGCGTCCAGGTCGACCGCTGCGTAGTTTTCGGTGTCCAGGTCGACAGCTTTGTAGTTGTTGGTGTCCAGGTCGACCGCTGCGTAGTTTTCGGTGTCCAGGTCGACCGCTGCGTAGTTGTCGGCGTCCAGGTCGATTGCCACGTAGTTTTCGGTGTCCAGGTCGACAGCTTCGTAGTTGTCGGTGTCCAGGTCGACCACTACGTAGTTTTGAGTGTCCAAGTCTACCACCACGTAGTTTTTGGTGTCCAGGCCAACAGCTTCGTAGGTCTCGGTGTCCAGGTCGGCCGCCGCGTAGTTTTTGGTGGCTTGGTCGACCGCTGCGTAGTTGTCGACGTCCAGGTCGACCGCTACGTAGTTTTCGATGTCCGGATCGACAGCTTCGTAGTTGTTGGTGTCCAGGTCGACAGCTTCGTAGTTGTCGGTGTCCAGGTCGACTGCTGCGTAGTTTTCGGTGTGCAAGTAGACAGCTCCGTGATTTTCGGTGTCCAAGTCGACCGCTATGTAGTTTTCAGTGTCCAGGTCGACAGCTTCGTGATTTTCTGTGTCCAGGTCGACAGCTCCGTGGTTGTCGGTGTTTAGGTCGATCACTGCGTAGTTTTTGGTGTTTAGGTCGACCGCTGCGTAGTTATCGGCGTCCAGCTCGACCACTACGCAGTTTTCGGTGTCTGGGTCGACAACTTCGTAGTTGTCGGTGTCCAGGTCGAACTCTGCATAGTTTTCAGTGTCCAGGTCGACAGCTTCGTAGTTGCCGGTGTCCAGGTCGATCACTGCGTAGTTTTCGGTGTCCAGGTCAACCGTTGCTTCGTTGTCGGTGTCCAGGTCGACCGCCACGTAGTTTTCGGTGTCCAGGTCGACAGCTTCATAGTTGTCGGTGTCCAGGTCAACCTCTGCGTAGTTTTCGTTGTCCAGGTCGACAGCTTCGTGATTTTCTGTGTTCAGGTCGACAGCTTCGTAGTTGTCGGTGTCCAGATCAACTGCTGCGTAGTTTTTGGTGTCCAGGTCAACCGCTGCGTATTTGTCGGCGTCCAGGTCGACCGCTACATAGTTTTCGGTGTTCAGGTCGATAGGTTCGTAGTTTTCGGTGTCCAGGTCGACCTGTGCGTAGTTTTCGGTGTCCAGTTCGACAGCTTCGTGATTTTCTGTGTCCAGGTCGACAGCTTCGTGATTTCCGGTGTCCAGGTCGACCGCTGCGTATTTGTCGGCGTCAAGGTCAACCTCTGCGTAGTTTTCGGTGTCCAGGTCGACAGCTTCGTGATTTTCTGTGTCCAGGTCGACAGCTTCGTAGTTGTCGTTGTCCAGTTCGACCACTGCGTAGTTTTCGGTGTCCAGGTCGACCGCTGCGTAGTTGTCGGCGTCCAGATCAACCGCTACGCAGTTTTCAATGTGCAGGTCGACAGCTTCGTAGTCGTCGGTGTCCAGGTTGCTCTCTGCGTAGTTTTCAGTGTCCAGGTCGACAGCTTCGTAATTTTTCTGTGTCCAGGTTGACAGCTTCGTAGTTGTCGGTGTCCAGGTCGACCGCTGCGTAGTTCTCGGTGTCCAGGTTGACCGCAGCGTGGTTGTCGGCGTCCAGGTCGACCGCTACGTAGTTTTTGGTATCCAGTTCGACAGCTTCGTAGTTGTCGGTGTCCAGGTCGACCTCTGCGTAGTTTTTGGTGTCCAGGTTGACAGCTGCGTGATTTTCTGTGTCCAGGTCGACAGCTTCGTAGTTGTCGGTGTCCAGGTCGACCGCTGCGTAGTTTTCGGTGTCCAGGTCGATTGCTGCGTAGTTGTCGGCGACCAGGTCAACTGCTACGTAGATTTCGGTGTCCAGGTCGACAGCTTCGTAGTTGTCGGTGTCCAGGTCGACAGCTTCGTAGTTGTCGGTGTCCAGGTCGACTGCTGCGTAGTTTTCGGTGTCGAAGTCGACAGCTTCGTGATTTTTGGTGTCCAGGTCGACAGCTTCGTAGTTGTCGGTGTCCAGGTCGACCGCTGCGTAGTTTTCGGTGTCCAGGTAGACAGCTTTGTAGTTGTCAGTGTCCAGGTCGACCTCTGCGTAGTTTTCGGTGTCCAGGTCGATAGCTTCGTGATTTTCTGTGTCCAGGTCGACAGCTCCGTAGTTGTCGGTGTCCAGGTCGACCGCCACGTAGTTTTCGGTGTCCAGGTCGACAGCTTCATAGTTGTCGGTGTCCAGGTCAACCTCTGCGTAGTTTTCGTTGTCCAGGTCGACAGCTTCGTGATTTTCTGTGTTCAGGTCGACAGCTTCGTAGTTGTCGGTGTCCAGATCAACTGCTGCGTAGTTTTTGGTGTCCAGGTCAACCGCTGCGTATTTGTCGGCGTCCAGGTCGACCGCTACATAGTTTTCGGTGTTCAGGTCGATAGGTTCGTAGTTTTCGGTGTCCAGGTCGACCTGTGCGTAGTTTTCGGTGTCCAGTTCGACAGCTTCGTGATTTTCTGTGTCCAGGTCGACAGCTTCGTGATTTCCGGTGTCCAGGTCGACCGCTGCGTATTTGTCGGCGTCAAGGTCAACCTCTGCGTAGTTTTCGGTGTCCAGGTCGACAGCTTCGTGATTTTCTGTGTCCAGGTCGACAGCTTCGTAGTTGTCGTTGTCCAGTTCGACCACTGCGTAGTTTTCGGTGTCCAGGTCGACCGCTGCGTAGTTGTCGGCGTCCAGATCAACCGCTACGCAGTTTTCAATGTGCAGGTCGACAGCTTCGTAGTCGTCGGTGTCCAGGTTGCTCTCTGCGTAGTTTTCAGTGTCCAGGTCGACAGCTTCGTAATTTTTCTGTGTCCAGGTTGACAGCTTCGTAGTTGTCGGTGTCCAGGTCGACCGCTGCGTAGTTCTCGGTGTCCAGGTTGACCGCAGCGTGGTTGTCGGCGTCCAGGTCGACCGCTACGTAGTTTTTGGTATCCAGTTCGACAGCTTCGTAGTTGTCGGTGTCCAGGTCGACCTCTGCGTAGTTTTTGGTGTCCAGGTTGACAGCTGCGTGATTTTCTGTGTCCAGGTCGACAGCTTCGTAGTTGTCGGTGTCCAGGTCGACCGCTGCGTAGTTTTCGGTGTCCAGGTCGATTGCTGCGTAGTTGTCGGCGACCAGGTCAACTGCTACGTAGATTTCGGTGTCCAGGTCGACAGCTTCGTAGTTGTCGGTGTCCAGGTCGACAGCTTCGTAGTTGTCGGTGTCCAGGTCGACTGCTGCGTAGTTTTCGGTGTCGAAGTCGACAGCTTCGTGATTTTTGGTGTCCAGGTCGACAGCTTCGTAGTTGTCGGTGTCCAGGTCGACCGCTGCGTAGTTTTCGGTGTCCAGGTAGACAGCTTTGTAGTTGTCAGTGTCCAGGTCGACCTCTGCGTAGTTTTCGGTGTCCAGGTCGATAGCTTCGTGATTTTCTGTGTCCAGGTCGACAGCTCCGTAGTTGTCGGTGTCCAGGTCGACCGCTGCGTAGTTTTTGGTGTCCAGATCGACCGCTGCCTAGTTGTCGGCGTCCAGGTCGACCGCTGCGTAGTTTTTGGTGTCCAGATCGACCGCTGCGTAGTTTTTGGTGTCCAGGTCGACAGCTTCGTAGTTGTCGGTGTCCAGATCGACCGCTGCGTAGTTTTTGGTGTCCAGGTCGACCGCTGCGTAGCTGTCGGCGTCCAGATCGACCGCTACGCAGTTTTTGGTGTGCAGGCGACAGCTTCGTAGTTTTCGGTGTCCAGGTTCCTCTCTGCGTAGTTTTCAGTGTCCAGGTCGACGTCTTCGTGATTTTCTGTGTCCAGGTTGACAGCTTTGTAGTTGTCGGTGTCCAGGTCGACCGCTGCGTAGTTTTCGGTGTCCAGGTCGACCGCTGCGTGGTTGTCGGCGTCCAGGTCGACCGCTATGTAGTTTTCGGTATCCAGTTCGACAGCTTCGTAGTTGTCGGTGTCCAGGTCGACCTCTGCGTAGTTTTCGGTGTCCAGGTCGACCGCTGCGTGATTTTCTGTGTCCAGGTCGACAGCTTCGTAGTTGTCGGTGTCCAGGTCGACCGCTGCGTAGTTTTCGGTGTCCAGGTCGACCTCTGCGTAGTTGTCGGCGACCAGGTCGACTGCTACGTAGTTTTCGGTGTCCGGGTCGACAGTTTCGTAGTTGTCGGTGTCTAGGTCGACAGCTTCGTAGTTGTCGGTGTCCAGGTCGACTGCTGCGTAGTTTTCGGTGTCCAAGTCGACAGCTTCGTGATTTTCGGTGTCCAGGTCGACAGCTTCGTAGTTGTCGTTGTCCAGGTCAACCGCTGCGTAGTTTTCGGTGTCGAAGTCGACAGCTTCGTGATTTTTGGTGTCCAGGTCGACAGCTTCGTAGTTGTCGGTGTCCAGGTCGACCGCTGCGTAGTTTTCGGTGTCCAGGTAGACAGCTTTGTAGTTGTCGGTGTCCAGGTCGACCTCTGCGTAGTTTTCGGTGTCCAGGTCGATAGCTTCGTGATTTTCTGTGTCCAGGTCGACAGCTTCGTAGTTGTCGGTGTCCAGGTCAACTGCTACGTAGATTTCGGTGTCCAGGTCGACAGCTTCGTAGTTGTCGGTGTCCAGGTCGACAGCTTCGTAGTTGTCGGTGTCCAGGTCGACTGCTGCGTAGTTTTCGGTGTCGAAGTCGATAGCTTCGTGATTTTTGGTGTTCCGCTCGACAGCTTCGTAGTTGTCGGTGTCCAGGTCGACCGCTGCGTAGTTTTCGGTGTCCAGGTAGACAGCTTTGTAGTTGTCGGTGTCCAGGTCGACCTCTGCGTAGTTTTCGGTGTCCAGGTCGATAGCTTCGTGATTTTCTGTGTCCAGGTCGACAACTTCGTAGTTGTCGGTGTCCAGGTCGACCGCTGCGTAGTTTTTGGTGTCCAGATCGACCGCTGCCTAGTTGTCGGCGTCCAGGTCGACCACTGCGTAGTTTTTGGTGTCCAGATCGACCGCTGCGTAGTTTTCGGTGTCCAGGTCGACAGCTTCGTAGTTGTCGGTGTCCAGGTCGACCGCTGCGTAGTTTTTGGTGTCCAGGTCGACCACTGCGTGGTTGTCGACGTCCAGATCGACCGCTACGCAGTTTTCGGTGTGCAGGTCGACAGCTTCGTAGTTGTCGGTGTCCAGGTTGCTCTCTGCGTAGTTTTCAGTGTCCAGGTCGACGTCTTCGTGATTTTCTGTGTCCAGGTTGACAGCTTCGTAGTTGTCGGTGTCCAGGTCGACCGCTGCGTAGTTTTCGGTGTCCAGGTCGACCGCTGCGTGGTTGTCGGCGTCCAGGTCGACCGCTGCGTGGTTGTCGGCGTCCAGGTCGACCGCTATGTAGTTTTCGGTATCCAGTTCGACAGCTTCGTAGTTGTCGGTGTCCAGGTCGACCTCTGCGTAGTTTTCGGTGTCCAGGTCTACAGCTGCGTGATTTTCTGTGTCCAGGTCGACAGCTTCGTAGTTGTCGGTGTCCAGGTCGACCGCTGCGTAGTTTTCGGTGTCCAGGTCGACCTCTGCGTAGTTGTCGGCGACCAGGTCGACTGCTACGTAGTTTTCGGTGTCCAGGTCGACAGTTTCGTAGTTGTCGGTGTCTAGGTCGACAGCTTCGTAGTTGTCGGTGTCCAGGTCGACTGCTGCGTAGTTTTCGGTGTCCAAGTCGACAGCTTCGTGATTTTCGGTGTCCAGGTCGACAGCTTCGTAGTTGTCGTTGTCCAGGTCAACCGCTGCGTAGTTTTCGGTGTCCAGTTCGACAGCTTTGTAGTTGTCGGTGTCCAGGTCGACCTCTGCGTAGTTTTTGGTGTCCAGGTCGACAGCTTCGTGATTTTCTGTGTCCAGGTCGACAGCTTCCTAGTTGTCGGTGTCCAAGTCGACCGCTGCGTAGTTTTCGGTGTCCAGATCGACCACTTCGTAGTCGTCGGCGTCCAGGTCGATTTCCACGTCGTTATTGGTGTCCAGGTCGACAGCTTCGTAGTTTTTGGTGTCCAGGTCGACCGTTACGTAGTTTTCAGTGTCCAGGCCAACAGCTCCGCAGTTGTCGGTGTCCAGGTCGACCGCCGCGTAGTTTTTGGTGTCTTGGTCGACCGCTGCGTAGTTGTCGTCGTCCAGGTTGACCGCTACGTTGTTTTTGGTGTTCGGGTCGACCACCACGTAGTTTTCGGTGTCCAGGGCGACATCCTCGTAGTTGTCGATGTCCAGGTCGACCACCGCGTAGTTTTTGGTGTCAAGGTCGACCGCTGCGTAGTTGTCGGCGTCCAGGTCGACCGCCACGTAGTTTTCGGTCTCCAGGTCAACAGCTTCGTAGTTGTCGGTGTCTAGGTCGACCGCTGAGTATTTTTTGGTGTCCAGGTCGACCGCTGCGTAGTTGTCGGCGTCTCGGTCGACCGCTACGTAGTTTTCGGTGTCCAGATCCACAGCTTCGTAGGTGTCGATGTCCAGGTCGACCGCTACGTAGTTTTCGGTGTCCAGGTCGACAGCTTCGTAGTTCTCGGTGTTCATGTCGACCTCTGCGTAGTTGTCGGTGTCCATGTCGACCTCTGCGTAGTTTTCGGTGTTCAGGTCGACAGCTTCGTGATTTTCGATGTCCACGTAGACAGCTTTGTAGTTGTCGGTGTCCAGGTCGACCGCCGCGTAGTTTTTGGTGTCCAGGTCGAATGCTTCGTAGTTGTCGGCGTCCACGTCGACCGCTACGGAGTTTTCGGTGTCCAGGTCGACAGCTTTTCAGTTGTCGGTGTGCAGATCAACCGCCGCGTAGTTTTTGGTGTCCAGGTCGACCGCTGCGTAGTTGTCGGCGTCAAGGTCGACCGCTACGTAGTTTTCGGTGTTCAGGTCGACAGCCCCGTATTTGTCGGTGTCCAGGTTGACCGCTGCGTATTTGTCGGTGTCCAGTTCGACAGCTTTGTAGTTGTTGGTGTCCAGGTCGACCGCTGCGTAGTTTCCGGTGTCCAGGTCGACCGCTGCGTAGTTGTCGGCTACCAGGTCGATTGCCACGTAGTTTTCGGTGTCCAGGTCGACAGCTTCGTAGTTGTCGGTGTCCAGGTGGACCACTACGTAGTTTTCAGTGTCGAAGTCTACCACCACGTAGTTTTTGGTGTCCAGGCCAACAACTTCGTAGGTCTCGGTGTCCAGGTCGGCCGCCGCGTAGTTTTTGGTGGCTTGGTGGACCGCTGCGTAGTTGTCGACGTCCAGGTCGACCGCTACGTAGTTTTCGATGTTCGGATCGACAGCTTCGTAGTTGTTGGTGTCCAGGTCGACAGCTTCGTAGTTGTCGGTGTCCAGGTCGACTGCTGCGTAGTTTCCGGTGTGCAAGTCGACAGCTCCGTGATTTTCGGTGTCCAAGTCGACCGCCATGTAGTTTTCAGTGTCCAGGTCGACAGCTTCGTGATTTCCTGTGTCCAGGTCGACAGCTCCGTGGTTGTCGGTGTTTAGGTCGATCACTGCGTAGTTTTCGGTGTTTAGGTCGACCGCTGCGTAGTTATCGGCGTCCAGCTCGACCACTACGCAGTTTTCGGTGTCCGGGTCGACAACTTCGTAGTTGTCGGTGTCCAGGTCAAACTCTGCATAGTTTTCAGTGTCCAGGTCGGCAGCTTCGTAGTTGCCGGTGTCCAGGTCGACCACTGCGTAGTTTTCGGTGTCCAGGTCAACCGTTGCTTCGTTGTCGGTGTCCAGGTTGACCGCTACGTAGTTTTCGGTGTCCGGATCGACAGCTTCATAGTTCTCGGTGTCCAGGTCAACCTCTGCGTAGTTTTCGTTGTCCAGGTCGACAGCTTCGTGATTTTCTGTGTCCAGGTCAACAGCTTCGTAGTTGTCGGTGTCCAGATCAACTGCTGCGTAGTTTTCGGTGTCCAGGTCAACCGCTGCGTATTTGTCGGCGTCCAGGTCGACCGCTACATAGTTTTCGGTGTTCGGGTCGATAGGTTCGTAGTTTTCGGTGTCCAGGTCGACCTGTGCGTAGTTTTCGGTGTCCAGTTCGACAGCTTCGTGATTTTCTGTGTCCAGGTCGACAGCTTCGTGATTTTCGGTGTCCAGGTCGACCGCTGCGTATTTTTCGGCGTCCAGGTCAACCTCTGCGTAGTTTTCGGTGTCCAGGTCGACAGCTTCGTGATTTTCTGTGTCCTGGTCGACAGCTTCGTAGTTGTCGTTGTCAAGTTCGACCACTGCGTAGTTTTCGGTGTCCAGGTCGACCGCTGCGTAGTTCTCGGTGTCCAGGTTGACCGCAGCGTGGTTGTCGGCGTCCAGGTCGACCGCTACGTAGTTTTTGGTATCCAGTTCGACAGCTTCGTAGTTGTCGGTGTCCAGGTCGACCTCTGCGTAGTTTTTGGTGTCCAGGTCGACAGCTGCGTGATTTTCTGTGTCTAGGTCGACAGCTTCGTAGTTGTCGGTGTCCAGGTCGACCGCTGCGTAGTTTTCGGTGTCCAGGTCGACCGCTGCGTAGTTGTCGGCGACCAGGTCAACTGCTACGTAGATTTCGGTGTCCAGGTCGACAGCTTCGTAGTTGTCGGTGTCCAGGTCGACAGCTTCGTAGTTCTCGGTGTTCAGGTCGACTGCTGCGTAGTTTTCGGTGTCGAAGTCGACAGCTCCGTGATTTTTGGTGTCCAGGTCGACAGCTTCGTAGTTGTCGGTGTCCAGGTCGATAGCTTCGTGATTTTCTGTGTCCAGGTCGACAGCTCCGTAGTTGTCGGTGTCCAGGTCGACCGCTGCATAGTTTTTGGTGTCCAGATCAACCGCTGCCTAGTTGTCGGCGTCCAGGTCGACCGCTGCGTAGTTTTTGGTGTCCAGATCGACCGCTGCGAAGTTTTTGGTGTCCAGGTCGACAGCTTCGTAGTTGTCGGTGTCCAGGTCGACCGCTGCAAAGTTTTCAGTGTCCGGGTCGCCCGCTGCGTAGTAGTCGGCGTCAAAGTCAACTGCTACGTAGTTTTCGGTGTCCAGGTCGACAGCTTCGTAGTTGTCGGTGTCCAGGTCGACCTCTGCGTAGTTTTCGGTGTCCAGGTCGACAGCTTCGTGATTTTCTGTGTCCAGGTCGACAGCTTCGTAGTTGTTGGTGTCTAGGTCGACCGCTGCGTAGTTTTCGGTGTCCAGGTCGACCGCTGCGTAGTTGTCGGCGTCCAGGTTGACCGCTACGTAGTTTTTGGTATCCAGGTCGACAGCTTCGGAGTTGTCGGTGTCCAGGTCGACAGCCCCGTAGTTGTCGGTGTCCAGGTTGACCGCTGCGTAGTTTTTGGTGTCCAAGTCGATAGCTTGGTGACTTTCGGTGTCCAGGTCGACCGCTGCGTATTTGTCGGCGTCGAGGTCGACCGCCGTGTAGTTTTCGGTGTCCAGGTCGACAGCTTCGTAGTTGTTGGTGTCCAGGTCGACCGCTGCGTAGTTGTCGGCGTCCAGGTCGATTGCCACGTAGTTCCCGGTGTCCAGGTCGACAGCTTCGTTGTTGTCGGTGTCTAGGTCAACCACTACGTAGTTTTCAGTGTCCAAGTCTACCGTCACGTAGTTTTCGGTGTCCAGGCCAACAGCTTCGTAGTTGTCGGTGTCCAGGTCGGCCGCCGCGTAGTTTTTGGTGTCTTGGTCGACCGCTGCGTAGTTGTCGGCGTCCAGGTCGACCGCTACGTAGTTTTGGATGTCCGGATCGACAGCGTCGTAGTTGTTGGTGTCCAGGTCGACAGTTTCGTAGTTGTCGGTGTCCAGGTCGACTGCTGCGTAGTTTTCGGTGTCCAAGTCGACAGCTTCGTGATTTTCGGTGTCCAAGTCGACCGCCATGTAGTTTTCGGTGTCCAGGTCGACAGCTTCGTGATTTTCTGTGTCCAGGTCGACAGCTCCGTAGTTGTCGGTGTTTAGGTCGATCACTGCGTAGTTTTCGGTGTTTAGGTCGACCGCTGCGTAGTTATCGGCGTCCAGCTCGACCGCTACGCAGTTTTCGGTGTCCGGGTCGACGGCTTCGTAGTTGTCGGTGTCCAGGTTGAACTCTGCATAGTTTTCAGTGTCCAGGTCGACAGCTTCGTGATTTTCTGTGTCCAGGTCGACAGCTTCGTAGTTGCCGGTGTCCAGGTCGACCACTGCGTAGTTTTCGGTGTCCAGGTCAACCGTTGCGTCGTTGTCGGTGTCCAGGTCAACCGCTACGTAGTTTTCGGTGTCCAGGTCGACAGCCCCGTATTTGTCGGTGTCGAGGTTGACCGCTGCGTATTTGTCGGCGTCCAGGTCGACCGCTGCGTAGTTTTCGGTGTCCAGGTCGACAGCTTTGTAGTTGTTGGTGTCCAGGTCGACCGCTGCGTAGTTTTCGGTGTCCAGGTCGACCGCTGCGTAGTTGTCGGCGTCTAGGTCGATTGCCACGTAGTTTTCGGTGTCCAGGTCGACAGCTTCGTAGTTGTCGGTGTCCAGGTCGACCACTACGTAGTTTTGAGTGTCCAAGTCTACCACCACGTAGTTTTTGGTGTCCAGGCCGACAGCTTCGTAGGTCTCGGTGTCTAGGTCGGCCGCCGCGTAGTTTTTGGTGGCTTGGTCGACCGCTGCGTAGTTTTCGGTGTCCAGGTCGACCGCTACGTACTTTTCGATGTCCGGATCGACAGCTTCGTAGTTGTTGGTGTCCAGGTCGACAGCTTCGTAGTTGTCGGTGTCCAGGTCGACTGCTGCGTAGTTTTCGGTGTGCAAGTTGACAGCTCCGTGATTTTCGGTGTCCAAGTCGACCGCCATGTAGTTTTCAGTGTCCAGGTCGACAGCTTCGTGATTTTCCGTGTCCAGGTCGACAGCTCCGTGGTTGTCGGTGTTTAGGTCGATCACTGCGTAGTTTTCGGTGTTTAGGTCGACCGCTGCGTAGTTATCGGCGTCCAGCTCGACCACTACGCAGTTTTCGGTGTCCGGGTCGACAACTTCGTAGTTGTCGGTGTCCAGGTCGAACTCTGCATAGTTTTCAGTGTCCAGGTCGACAGCTTCGTAGTTGCCGGTGTCCAGGTCGACCACTGCGTAGTTTTCGGTGTCCAGGTCAACCGTTGCTTCGTTGTCGGTGTCCAGGTCGACCGCCACGTAGTTTTCGGTGTCCAGGTCGACAGCTTCATAGTTGTTGGTGTCCAGGTCAACCTCTGCATAGTTTTCGTTGTCCAGGTCGACAGCTTCGTGATTTTCTGTGTTCAGGTCGACAGCTTCGTAGTTGTCGGTGTCCAGATCAACTGCTGCGTAGTTTTCGGTGTCCAGGTCAACCGCTGCGTATTTGTCGGCGTCCAGGTCGACCGCTACATAGTTTTCGGTGTTCAGGTCGATAGGTTCGTAGTTTTCGGTGTCCAGGTCGACCTGTGCGTAGTTTTTGGTGTCCAGTTCAACAGCTTCGTGATTTTCTGTGTCCAGGTCGACAGCTTCGTGATTTTCGTCGTCCAGGTCGACCGCTGCGTATTTGTCGGCGTCCAGGTCAACCTCTGCGTAGTTTTCGGTGTCCAGGTCGACAGCTTCGTGATTTTCTGTGTCCAGGTCGACAGCTTCGTAGTTGTCGTTGTCCAGTTCGACCACTGCGTAGTTTTCGGTGTCCAGGTCGACCGCTGCGTAGTTGTCGGCGTCCAGATCAACCGCTACGCAGTTTATAATGTGCAAGTCGACAGCTTCGTAGTCGTCGGTGTCCAGGTTGCTCTCTGCGTAGTTTTCAGTGTCCAGGTCGACAGCTTCGTGATTTTCTGTGTCCAGTTTGACAGCTTCGTAGTTGTCGGTGTCCCGGTCGACCGCTGCGTAGTTCTCGGTGTCCAGGTTGACCGCAGCGTGGTTGTCGGCGTCCAGGTCGACCGCTACGTAGTTTTTGGTATCCAGTTCGACGGCTTCGTAGTTCTCGGTGTCCAGGTCGACCTCTGCGTAGTTTTTGGTGTCCAGGTCGACAGCTGCGTGATTTTCTGTGTCCAGGTCGACAGCTTCGTAGTTGTCGGTGTCCAGGTCAACCGCTGCGTAGTTTTCGGTGTCCAGGTCGACCGCTGCGTAGTTGTCGGCGACCAGGTCAACTGCTACGTAGATTTCGGTGTCCAGGTCGACAGCTTCGTAGTTGTCGGTGTCCAGGTCGACAGCTTCGTAGTTGTCGGTGTCGAGGTCGACTGCTGCGTAGTTTTCGGTGTCGAAGTCGACAGCTTCGTGATTTTTGGTGTCCAGGTCGACAGCTTCGTCGTTGTCGGTGTCCAGGTCGACCACTGCGTAGTTTTCGGTGTCCAGGTAGACAGCTTTGTAGTTGTCAGTGTCCAGGTCGACCTCTGCGTAGTTTTCGGTGTCCAGGTCGATAGCTTCGTGATTTTCTGTGTCCAGGTCGACAGCTTCGTAGTTGTCGGTGTCCAGGTCGACCGCTGCGTAGTTTTCGGTGTCCAGGTCGACCTCTGCGTAGTTGTCGGCGACCAGGTCGACTGCTACGTAGTTTTCGGTGTCCGGGTCGACAGTTTCGTAGTTGTCGGTGTCTAGGTCGACAGCTTCGTAGTTGTCGGTGTCCAGGTCGACTGCTGCGTAGTTTTCGGTGTCCAAGTCGACAGCTTCGTGATTTCCGGTGTCCAGGTCGACAGCTTCGTAGTTGTCGTTGTCCAGGTCAACCGCTGCGTAGTTTTCGGTGTCGAAGTCGACAGCTTCGTGATTTTTGGTGTCCAGGTCGACAGCTTCGTAGTTGTCGGTGTCCAGGTCGACCGCTGCGTAGTTTTCGGTGTCCAGGTAGACAGCTTTGTAGTTGTCGGTGTCCAGGTCGACCTCTGCGTAGTTTTCGGTGTCCAGGTCGATAGCTTCGTGATTTTCTGTGTCCAGGTCGACAGCTTCGTAGTTGTCGGTGTCCAGGTCAACTGCTACGTAGATTTCGGTGTCCAGGTCGACAGCTTCGTAGTTGTCGGTGTCCAGGTCGACAGCTTCGTAGTTGTCGGTGTCCAGGTCGACTGCTGCGTAGTTTTCGGTGTGGAAGTCGACAGCTTCGTGATTTTTGGTGTCCAGGTCGACAGCTTCGTAGTTGTCGGTGTCCAGGTCGACCGCTGCGTAGTTTTCGGTGTCCAGGTAGACAGCTTTGTAGTTGTCGGTGTCCAGGTCGACCTCTGCGTAGTTTTCGGTGTCCAGGTCGATAGCTTCGTGATTTTCTGTGTCCAGGTCGACAACTCCGTAGTTGTCGGTGTCCAGGTCGACCGCTGCGTAGTTTTTGGTGTCCAGATCGACCGCTGCCTAGTTGTCGGCGTCCAGGTCGACCGCTGCGTAGTTTTTGGTGTCCAGATCAACCGCTGCGTAGTTTTCGGTGTCCAGGTCGACAGCTTCGTAGTTGTCGGTGTCCAGGTCGACCGCTGCGTAGTTTTTGGTGTCCAGGTCGACCACTGCGTGGTTATCGACGTCCAGATCGACCGCTACGCAGTTTTCGGTGTGCAGGTCGACAGCTTCGTAGTTGTTGGTGTCCAGGTTGCTCTCTGCGTAGTTTTCAGTGTTCAGGTCGACGTCTTCGTGATTTTCTGTGTCCAGGTCGACAGCTTCGTAGTTGTCGGTGTCCAGGTCGACCGCTGCGTAGTTTTCGGTGTCCAGGTCGACCGCTGCGTGGTTGTCGGCGTCCAGGTCGACCGCTATGTAGTTTTCGGTATCCAGTTCGACAGCTTCGTAGTTGTCGGTGTCCAGGTCGACCTCTGCGTAGTTTTCGGTGTCCAGGTCGACAGCTGCGTGATTTTCCGTGTCCAGGTCGACAGCTTCGTAGTTGTCGGTGTCCAGGTCGACCGCTGCGTAGTTTTCGGTGTCCAGGTCGACCTCTGCGTAGTTGTCGGCGACCAGGTCGACTGCTACGTAGTTTTCGGTGTCCGGGTCGACAGTTTCGTAGTTGTCGGTGTCTAGGTCGACAGCTTCGTAGTTGTCGGTGTCCAGGTCGACTGCTGCGTAGTTTTCGGTGTCCAAGTCGACAGCTTCGTGATTTCCGGTGTCCAGGTCGACAGCTTCGTAGTGGTCGTTGTCCAGGTCAACCGCTGCGTAGTTTTCGGTGTCCAGGTCGACAGCTTTGTAGTTGTCGGTGTCCAGCTCGACCTCTGCGTAGTTTTTGGTGTCCAGGTCGACAGCTTCGTGATTTTCTGTGTCCAGGTCGACAGCTTCGTAGTTGTCGGTGTCCAAGTCGACCGCTGCGTAGTTTTCGGTGTCCAGATCGACCGCTGCGTAGTTGTCGGCGTCCAGGTCGATTTCCACGTCGTTATTGGTATCCAGGTCGACAGCTTCGTAGTTTTTAGTGTCCAGGTCGACCGTTACGTAGTTTTCAGTGTCCAGGCCAACAGCTCCGCAGTTGTCGGTGTCGAGGTCGACCGCCGCGTAGTTTTTGGTGTCTTGGTCGACCGCTGCGTAGTTGTCGTCGTCCAGGTTGACCGCTACGTTGTTTTTGGTGTTCAGGGCGACCACCACGTAGTTTTCGGTGTCCAGGTCAACAGCTTCGTAGTTGTCGGTGTCCAGGTCGACCGCTGAGTATTTTTTGGTGTCCGGGTCGACCGCTGCGTAGTTGTCGGCGTCTCGGTCGACCGCTACGTAGTTTTCGGTGTCCAGATCCACAGCTTCGTAGGTGTCGATGTCCAGGTCGACCGCTACGTAGTTTTCGGTGTCCAGGTCGACAGATTCGTAGTTCTCGGTGTTCATGTCGACCTCTGCGTAGTTGTCGGTGTCCATGTCGACCTCTGCGTAGTTTTCGGTGTTCAAGTCGACAGCTTCGTGATTTTCGATGTGCACGTCGACAGCTTTGTAGTTGTCGGTGTCCAGGTCGACCTCTGCGTAGTTTTTGGTGTCCAGGTCGACAGCTTCGTGATTTTCTGTGTCCAGGTCGACAGCTTCCTAGTTGTCGGTGTCCAAGTCGACCGCTGCGTAGTTTTCGGTGTCCAGATCGACCACTTCGTAGTCGTCGGTGTCCAGGTCGATTTCCACGTCGTTATTGGTGTCCAGGTCGACAGCTTCGTAGTTTTTGGTGTCCAGGTCGACCGTTACGTAGTTTTCAGTGTCCAGGCCAACAGCTCCGCAGTTGTCGGTGTCCAGGTCGACCGCCGCGTAGTTTTTGGTGTCTTGGTCGACCGCTGCGTAGTTGTCGTCGTCCAGGTTGACCGCTACGTTATTTTTGGTGTTCAGGTCGACCACCACGTAGTTTTCGGTGTCCAGGGCGACATTCTCGTAGTTGTCGATGTCCAGGTCGACCACCGCGTAGTTTTTGGTGTCAAGGTCGACCGCTGCGTAGTTGTCGGCGTCCAGGTCGACCGCCACGTAGTTTTCGGTCTCCAGGTCAACAGCTTCGTAGTTGTCGGTGTCCAGGTCGACCGCTGAGTATTTTTTGGTGTCCGGGTCGACCGCTGCGTAGTTGTCGGCGTCTCGGTCGACCGCTACGTAGTTTTCGGTGTCCAGATCCACAGCTTCGTAGGTGTCGATGTCCAGGTCGACCGCTACGTAGTTGTCGGTGTCCAGGTCGACTGCTGCGTAGTTTTCGGTGTCCAAGTCGACAGCTTCGTGATTTTCGGTGTCCAGGTCGACAGCTTCGTAGTTGTCGTTGTCCAGGTCAACCGCTGCGTAGTTTTCGGTGTCCAGGTCGACAGCTTTGTAGTTGTCGGTGTCCAGGTCGACCTCTGCGTAGTTTTTGGTGTCCAGGTCGACAGCTTCGTGATTTTCTGTGTCCAGGTCGACAGCTTCGTAGTTGTCGGTGTCCAAGTCGACCGCTGCGTAGTTTTCGGTGTCCAGATCGACCGCTGCGAAGTTGTCGGCGTCCAGGTCGATTTCCACGTCGTTATTGGTGTCCAGGTCGACAGCTTCGTAGTTTTTAGTGTCCAGGTCGAATGTTACGTAGTTTTCAGTGTCCAGGCCAACAGCTCCGCAGTTGTCGGTGTCCAGGTCGACCGCCGCGTAGTTTTTGGTGTCTTGGTCGACCGCTGCGTAGTTGTCGTCGTCCAGGTTGACCGCTACGTTGTTTATGGTGTTCGGGTCGACCACCACGTAGTTTTCGGTGTCCAGGGCGACATCCTCGTAGTTGTCGATGTCCAGGTCGACCACCGCGTAGTTTTTGGTGTCAAGGTCGACCGCTGCGTAGTTGTCGGCGTCCAGGTCGACCGCCACGTAGTTTTCGGTCTCCAGGTCAACAGCTTCGTAGTTGTCGGTGTCTAGGTCGACCGCTGAGTATTTTTTGGTGTCCAGGTCGACCGCTGCGTAGTTGTCGGCGTCTCGGTCGACCGCTACGTAGTTTTCGGTGTCCAGATCCACAGCTTCGTAGGTGTCGATGTCCAGGTCGACCGCTACGTAGTTTTCGGTGTCCAGGTCGACAGCTTCGTAGTTCTCGGTGTTCATGTCGACCTCTGCGTAGTTGTCGGTGTCCATGTCGACCTCTGCGTAGTTTTCGGTGTTCAGGTCGACAGCTTCGTGATTTTCGATGTCCACGTAGACAGCTTTGTAGTTGTCGGTGTCCAGGTCGACCGCCGCGTAGTTTTTGGTGTCCAGGTCGAATGCTTCGTAGTTGTCGGCGTCCACGTCGACCGCTACGGAGTTTTCGGTGTCCAGGTCGACAGCTTTTCAGTTGTCGGTGTGCAGATCAACCGCCGCGTAGTTTTTGGTGTCCAGGTCGACCGCTGCGTAGTTGTCGGCGTCAAGGTCGACCGCTACGTAGTTTTCGGTGTTCAGGTCGACAGCCCCGTATTTGTCGGTGTCCAGGTTGACCGCTGCGTATTTGTCGGTGTCCAGTTCGACAGCTTTGTAGTTGTTGGTGTCCAGGTCGACCGCTGCGTAGTTTCCGGTGTCCAGGTCGACCGCTGCGTAGTTGTCGGCTACCAGGTCGATTGCCACGTAGTTTTCGGTGTCCAGGTCGACAGCTTCGTAGTTGTCGGTGTCCAGGTCGACCACTACGTAGTTTTCAGTGTCCAAGTCTACCACCACGTAGTTTTTGGTGTCCAGGCCAACAACTTCGTAGGTCTCGGTGTCCAGGTCGGCCGCCGCGTCGTTTTTGGTGGCTTGGTGGACCGCTGCGTAGTTGTCGACGTCCAGGTCGACCGCTACGTAGTTTTCGATGTTCGGATCGACAGCTTCGTAGTTGTTGGTGTCCAGGTCGACAGCTTCGTAGTTGTCGGTGTCCAGGTCGACTGCTGCGTAGTTTCCGGTGTGCAAGTCGACAGCTCCGTGATTTTCGGTGTCCAAGTCGACCGCCATGTAGTTTTCAGTGTCCAGGTCGACAGCTTCGTGATTTTCTGTGTCCAGGTCGACAGCTCCGTGGTTGTCGGTGTTTAGGTCGATCACTGCGTAGTTTTCGGTGTTTAGGTCGACCGCTGCGTAGTTATCGGCGTCCAGCTCGACCACTACGCAGTTTTCGGTGTCCGGGTCGACAACTTCGTAGTTGTCGGTGTCCAGGTCAAACTCTGCATAGTTTTCAGTGTCCAGGTCGGCAGCTTCGTAGTTGCCGGTGTCCAGGTCGACCGCTGCGTATTTTTCGGCGTCCAGGTCAACCTCTGCGTAGTTTTCGGTGTCCAGGTCGACAGCTTCGTGATTTTCTGTGTCCTGGTCAACAGCTTCGTAGTTGTCGTTGTCCAGTTCGACCACTGCGTAGTTTTCGGTGTCCAGGTCGACCGCTGCGTAGTTCTCGGTGTCCAGGTTGACCGCAGCGTGGTTGTCGGCGTCCAGGTCGACCGCTACGTAGTTTTTGGTATCCAGTTCGACAGCTTCGTAGTTGTCGGTGTCCAGGTCGACCTCTGCGTAGTTTTTGGTGTCCAGGTCGACAGCTGCGTGATTTTCTGTGTCTAGGTCGACAGCTTCGTAGTTGTCGGTGTCCAGGTCGACCGCTGCGTAGTTTTCGGTGTCCAGGTCGACCGCTGCGTAGTTGTCGGCGACCAGGTCAACTGCTACGTAGATTCCGGTGTCCAGGTCGACAGCTTCGTAGTTGTCGGTGTCCAGGTCGACAGCTTCGTAGTTGTCGGTGTTCAGGTCGACTGCTGCGTAGTTTTCGGTGTCGAAGTCGACAGCTCCGTGATTTTTGGTGTCCAGGTCGACAGCTTCGTAGTTGTCGGTGTCCAGGTCGATAGCTTCGTGATTTTCTGTGTCCAGGTCGACAGCTCCGTAGTTGTCGGTGTCCAGGTCGACCGCTGCATAGTTTTTGGTGTCCAGATCAACCGCTGCCTAGTTGTCGGCGTCCAGGTCGACCGCTGCGTAGTTTTTGGTGTCCAGATCGACGGCTGCGTAGTTTTTGGTGTCCAGGTCGACAGCTTCGTAGTTGTCGGTGTCCAGGTCGACCGCTGCAAAGTTTTCAGTGTCCGGGTCGCCCGCTGCGTAGTAGTCGGCGTCAAAGTCAACCGCTACGTAGTTTTCGGTGTCCAGGTCGACAGCTTCGTAGTTGTCGGTGTCCAGGTCGACCTCTGCGTAGTTTTCGGTGTCCAGGTCGACAGCTTCGTGATTTTCTGTGTCCAGGTCGACAGCTTCGTAGTTGTTGGTGTCTAGGTCGACCGCTGCGTAGTTTTCGGTGTCCAGGTCGACCGCTGCGTAGTTGTCGGCGTCCAGGTTGACCGCTACGTAGTTTTTGGTATCCAGGTCGACAGCTTCGGAGTTGTCGGTGTCCAGGTCGACAGCCCCGTAGTTGTCGGTGTCCAGGTTGACCGCTGCGTAGTTTTTGGTGTCCAAGTCGATAGCTTGGTGACTTTCGGTGTCCAGGTCGACCGCTGCGTATTTGTCGGCGTCGAGGTCGACCGCCGTGTAGTTTTCGGTGTCCAGGTCGACAGCTTCGTAGTTGTTGGTGTCCAGGTCGACCGCTGCGTAGTCGTCGGCGTCCAGGTCGATTGCCACGTAGTTCCCGGTGTCCAGGTCGACAGCTTCGTTGTTGTCGGTGTCTAGGTCGACCACCACGTAGTTTTCAGTGTCCAAGTCTACCGTCACGTAGTTTTCGGTGTCCAGGCCAACAGCTTCGTAGTTGTCGGTGTCCAGGTCGGCCGCCGCGTAGTTTTTGGTGTCTTGGTCGACCGCTGCGTAGTTGTCGGCGTCCAGGTCGACCGCTACGTAGTTTTCGATGTCCGGATCGACAGCGTCGTAGTTGTTGGTGTCCAGGTCGACAGTTTCGTAGTTGTCGGTGTCCAGGTCGACTGCTGCGTAGTTTTCGGTGTCCAAGTCGACAGCTTCGTGATTTTCGGTGTCCAAGTCGACCGCCATGTAGTTTTCGGTGTCCAGGTCGACAGCTTCGTGATTTTCTGTGTCCAGGTCGACAGCTCCGTAGTTGTCGGTGTTTAGGTCGATCACTGCGTAGTTTTCGGTGTTTAGGTCGACCGCTGCGTAGTTATCGGCGTCCAGCTCGACCGCTACGCAGTTTTCGGTGTCCGGGTCGACGGCTTCGTAGTTGTCGGTGTCCAGGTTGAACTCTGCATAGTTTTCAGTGTCCAGGTCGACAGCTTCGTGATTTTCTGTGTCCAGGTCGACAGCTTCGTAGTTGCCGGTGTCCAGGTCGACCACTGCGTAGTTTTCGGTGTCCAGGTCAACCGTTGCGTCGTTGTCGGTGTCCAGGTCAACCGCTACGTAGTTTTCGGTGTCCAGGTCGACAGCCCCGTATTTGTCGGTGTCGAGGTTGACCGCTGCGTATTTGTCGGCGTCCAGGTCGACCGCTGCGTAGTTTTCGGTGTCCAGGTCGACAGCTTTGTAGTTGTTGGTGTCCAGGTCGACCGCTGCGTAGTTTTCGGTGTCCAGGTCGACCGCTGCGTAGTTGTCGGCGTCTAGGTCGATTGCCACGTAGTTTTCGGTGTCCAGGTCGACGGCTTCGTAGTTGTCGGTGTCCAGGTCGACCACTACGTAGTTTTGAGTGTCCAAGTCTACCACCACGTAGTTTTTGGTGTCCAGGCCGACAGCTTCGTAGGTCTCGGTGTCTAGGTCGGCCGCCGCGTAGTTTTTGGTGGCTTGGTCGACCGCTGCGTAGTTGTCGACGTCCAGGTCGACCGCTACGTACTTTTCGATGTCCGGATCGACAGCTTCGTAGTTGTTGGTGTCCAGGTCGACAGCTTCGTAGTTGTCGGTGTCCAGGTCGACTGCTGCGTAGTTTTCGGTGTGCAAGTTGACAGCTCCGTGATTTTCGGTGTCCAAGTCGACCGCCATGTAGTTTTCAGTGTCCAGGTCGACAGCTTCGTGATTTTCCGTGTCCAGGTCGACAGCTCCGTGGTTGTCGGTGTTTAGGTCGATCACTGCGTAGTTTTCGGTGTTTAGGTCGACCGCTGCGTAGTTATCGGCGTCCAGCTCGACCACTACGCAGTTTTCGGTGTCCGGGTCGACAACTTCGTAGTTGTCGGTGTCCAGGTCGAACTCTGCATAGTTTTCAGTGTCCAGGTCGACAGCTTCGTAGTTGCCGGTGTCCAGGTCGACCACTGCGTAGTTTTCGGTGTCCAGGTCAACCGTTGCTTCGTTGTCGGTGTCCAGGTCGACCGCCACGTAGTTTTCGGTGTCCAGGTCGACAGCTTCATAGTTGTTGGTGTCCAGGTCAACCTCTGCATAGTTTTCGTTGTCCAGGTCGACAGCTTCGTGATTTTCTGTGTTCAGGTCGACAGCTTCGTAGTTGTCGGTGTCCAGATCAACTGCTGCGTAGTTTTCGGTGTCCGGGTCAACCGCTGCGTATTTGTCGGCGTCCAGGTCAACCGCTACATACTTTTCGGTGTTCAGGTCGATAGGTTTGTAGTTTTCGGTGTCCAGGTCGACCTGTGCGTAGTTTTTGGTGTCCAGTTCAACAGCTTCGTGATTTTCTGTGTCCAGGTCGACAGCTTCGTGATTTTCGTCGTCCAGGTCGACCGCTGCGTATTTGTCGGCGTCCAGGTCAACCTCTGCGTAGTTTTCGGTGTCCAGGTCGACAGCTTCGTGATTTTCTGTGTCCAGGTCGACAGCTTCGTAGTTGTCGTTGTCCAGTTCGACCACTGCGTAGTTTTCGGTGTCCAGGTCGACCGCTGCGTAGTTGTCGGCGTCCAGATCAACCGCTACGCAGTTTATAATGTGCAAGTCGACAGCTTCGTAGTCGTCGGTGTCCAGGTTGCTCTCTGCGTAGTTTTCAGTGTCCAGGTCGACAGCTTCGTGATTTTCTGTGTCCAGTTTGACAGCTTCGTAGTTGTCGGTGTCCCGGTCGACCGCTGCGTAGTTCTCGGTGTCCAGGTTGACCGCAGCGTGGTTGTCGGCGTCCAGGTCGACCGCTACGTAGTTTTTGGTATCCAGTTCGACGGCTTCGTAGTTCTCGGTGTCCAGGTCGACCTCTGCGTAGTTTTTGGTGTCCAGGTCGACAGCTGCGTGATTTTCTGTGTCCAGGTCGACAGCTTCGTAGTTGTCGGTGTCCAGGTCGACCGCTGCGTAGTTTTCGGTGTCCAGGTCGACCGCTGCGTAGTTGTCGGCGACCAGGTCAACTGCTACGTAGATTTCGGTGTCCAGGTCGACAGCTTCGTAGTTGTCGGTGTCCAGGTCGACAGCTTCGTAGTTGTCGGTGTCGAGGTCGACTGCTGCGTAGTTTTCGGTGTCGAAGTCGACAGCTTCGTGATTTTTGGTGTCCAGGTCGACAGCTTCGTCGTTGTCGGTGTCCAGGTCGACCGCTGCGTAGTTTTTGGTGTCCAGGTAGACAGCTTTGTAGTTGTCAGTGTCCAGGTCGACCTCTGCGTAGTTTTCGGTGTCCAGGTCGATAGCTTCGTGATTTTCTGTGTCCAGGTCGACAGCTTCGTAGTTGTCGGTGTCCAGGTCGACCGCTGCGTAGTTTTCGGTGTCCAGGTCGACCTCTGCGTAGTTGTCGGCGACCAGGTCGACTGCTACGTAGTTTTCGGTGTCCGGGTCGACAGTTTCGTAGTTGTCGGTGTCTAGGTCGACAGCTTCGTAGTTGTCGGTGTCCAGGTCGACTGCTGCGTAGTTTTCGGTGTCCAAGTCGACAGCTTCGTGATTTCCGGTGTCCAGGTCGACAGCTTCGTAGTTGTCGTTGTCCTGGTCAACCGCTGCGTAGTTTTCGGTGTCGAAGTCGACAGCTTCGTGATTTTTGGTGTCCAGGTCGACAGCTTCGTAGTTGTCGGTGTCCAGGTCGACCGCTGCGTAGTTTTCGGTGTCCAGGTAGACAGCTTTGTAGTTGTCGGTGTCCAGGTCGACCTCTGCGTAGTTTTCGGTGTCCAGGTCGATAGCTTCGTGATTTTCTGTGTCCAGGTCGACAGCTTCGTAGTTGTCGGTGTCCAGGTCAACTGCTACGTAGATTTCGGTGTCCAGATCGACAGCTTCGTAGTTGTCGGTGTCCAGGTCGACAGCTTCGTAGTCGTCGGTGTCCAGGTCGACTGCTGCGTAGTTTTCGGTGTGGAAGTCGACAGCTTCGTGATTTTTGGTGTCCAGGTCGACAGCTTCGTAGTTGTCGGTGTCCAGGTCGACCGCTGCGTAGTTTTCGGTGTCCAGGTGGACAGCTTTGTAGTTGTCGGTGTCCAGGTCGACCTCTGCGTAGTTTTCGGTGTCCAGGTCGATAGCTTCGTGATTTTCTGTGTCCAGGTCGACAACTCCGTAGTTGTCGGTGTCCAGGTCGACCGCTGCGTAGTTTTTGGTGTCCAGATCGACCGCTGCCTAGTTGTCGGCGTCCAGGTCGACCGCTGCGTAGTTTTTGGTGTCCAGATCGACCGCTGCGTAGTTTTCGGTGTCCAGGTCGACAGCTTCGTAGTTGTCGGTGTCCAGGTCGACCGCTGCGTAGTTTTTGGTGTCCAGGTCGACCACTGCGTGGTTATCGACGTCCAGATCGACCGCTACGCAGTTTTCGGTGTGCAGGTCGACAGCTTCGTAGTTGTCGGTGTCCAGGTTGCTCTCTGCGTAGTTTTCAGTGTTCAGGTCGACGTCTTCGTGATTTTCTGTGTCCAGGTCGACAGCTTCGTAGTTGTCGGTGTCCAGGTCGACCGCTGCGTAGTTTTCGGTGTCCAGGTCGACCGCTGCGTGGTTGTCGGCGTCCAGGTCGACCGCTATGTAGTTTTCGGTATCCAGTTCGACAGCTTCGTAGTTGTCGGTGTCCAGGTCGACCTCTGCGTAGTTTTCGGTGTCCAGGTCGACAGCTGCGTGATTTTCCGTGTCCAGGTCGACAGCTTCGTAGTTGTCGGTGTCCAGGTCGACCGCTGCGTAGTTTTCGGTGTCCAGGTCGACCTCTGCGTAGTTGTCGGCGACCAGGTCGACTGCTACGTAGTTTTCGGTGTTCGGGTCGACAGTTTCGTAGTTGTCGGTGTCTAGGTCGACAGCTTCGTAGTTGTCGGTGTCCAGGTCGACTGCTGCGTAGTTTTCGGTGTCCAAGTCGACAGCTTCGTGATTTCCGGTGTCCAGGTCGACAGCTTCGTAGTGGTCGTTGTCCAGGTCAACCGCTGCGTAGTTTTCGGTGTCCAGGTCGACAGCTTTGTAGTTGTCGGTGTCCAGCTCGACCTCTGCGTAGTTTTTGGTGTCCAGGTCGACAGCTTCGTGATTTTCTGTGTCCAGGTCGACAGCTTCGTAGTTGTCGGTGTCCAAGTCGACCGCTGCGTAGTTTTCGGTGTCCAGATCGACCGCTGCGTAGTTGTCGGCGTCCAGGTCGATTTCCACGTCGTTATTGGTGTCCAGGTCGACAGCTTCGTAGTTTTTAGTGTCCAGGTCGACCGTTACGTAGTTTTCAGTGTCCAGGCCAACAGCTCCGCAGTTGTCGGTGTCGAGGTCGACCGCCGCGTAGTTTTTGGTGTCTTGGTCGACCGCTGCGTAGTTGTCGTCGTCCAGGTTGACCGCTACGTTGTTTTTGGTGTTCAGGGCGACCACCACGTAGTTTTCGGTGTCCAGGTCAACAGCTTCGTAGTTGTCGGTGTCCAGGTCGACCGCTGAGTATTTTTTGGTGTCCGGGTCGACCGCTGCGTAGTTGTCGGCGTCTCGGTCGACCGCTACGTAGTTTTCGGTGTCCAGATCCACAGCTTCGTAGGTGTCGATGTCCAGGTCGACCGCTACGTAGTTTTCGGTGTCCAGGTCGACAGCTTCGTAGTTCTCGGTGTTCATGTCGACCTCTGCGTAGTTGTCGGTGTCCATGTCGACCTCTGCGTAGTTTTCGGTGTTCAGGTCGACAGCTTCGTGATTTTCGATGTGCACGTCGACAGCTTTGTAGTTGTCGGTGTCCAGGTCGACCGCCGCGTAGACTTTGGTGTCCAGGTCAAATGCTGCGTAGTTGTCAACGTCCACGTCGACCGCCACGGAGTTTTCAGTGTCCAGGTCGACAGCTTCGTAGTTGTCGGTGTGCAGATCAACCGCTGCGTAGTTTTCGGTGTCTAGGTCGACCGCTGCGTAGTTGTCGGCGTCCAGGTCAATCACTACGGAGTTTTCGGTGTCCAGGTCGACCGCTGCGTAGTTTTCGGTGTCCAGGTCGACAGCTTCGTAGTTGTCGGTGTCCAGGTCGACCGCTGCGTAGTTTTCGGTGTCCTGGTCGACCGCTGCGTAGTTGTCGGCGTCCAGGTCGATTTCCACGTCGTTTTCGGTGTCCAGGTCGACAGCTTCGTAGTTTTTAGTGTCCAGGTCGACCGTCACGTAGTTTTCAGTGTCAAGGCCAACAGCTCCGTAGTTGTCGGTGTCCAGGTCGACCGCTGCGTAGTTTTTGGTGTCTTGGTCGACTACTGCGTAGTTGTCGTCGTTCAGGTTGACCGCTACGTTGTTTTTGGTGTTCAGGTCGACCACTACGTAGTTTTCGGTGTCCAGGGCGACATCTTTGTAGTTGTCGATGTCCAGGTCGACCACTGCGTAGTTTTTGGTGTCCAGGTCGACCGCTGCGTAGTTGTCGGCGTCCAGGTTGACCGTCACGTAGTTTTCGGTCTCCAGGTCAACAGCTTCGTAGTTGTCGGTGTCCAGGTCGACCGCTGAGTATTTTTTGGTGTCCGGGTCGACCGCTGCGTAGTTGTCGGCGTCTCGGTCGACCGCTACGTAGTTTTCGGTGTCCAGATCCACAGCTTCGTAGGTGTCGATGTCCAGGTCGACCGCTACGTAGTTTTCGGTGTCTAGGTCGACAGCTTCGTAGTTCTCGGTGTTCATGTCGACCTCTGCATGGTTGTCGGTGTCCATGTCGACCTCTGCGTAGTTTTCGGTGTTCAGGTCGACAGCTTCGTGATTTTCGATGTCCACGTAGACAGCTTCGTAGTTGTCGGTGTCCAGGTCGACCGCCGCGTAGTTTTTGGTGTCCAGGTCGAATGCTTCGTAGTTGTCGGCGTCCACGTCGACCGCTACGGAGTTTTCGGTGTCCAGGTCGACAGCTTTTCAGTTGTCGGTGTGCAGATCAACCGCTGCGTAGTTTTCGGTGTCTAGGTCGACCGCTGCGTAGTTTTCGGCGTTCAGGTCAATCACTACGTAGTTTTTGGTGTCCGGGTCGACCGCTTCGTAGTTGTTGGTGTCTAGGTCGACCTCTGCTTTGTTTTTGGTGTCCAGGTCGATTACCGCGTAGTTGTCGGCGTCCAGGTTGACCGCTACGTAGTTTTCGGTGTCCAGGTCGACATCTCCGTAGTTGTCGGTGTCCAGGTCGACCGCCGCGTACCTTTTGGTGTCCAGGTCGACCGCTGCGTAGTTGTCGGCGTCCAGGTCGACCGCCACGTAGTTTTCGGTGTCCAGGTCGACATCTCCGTAGTTGTCGGTGTCCAGGTCGACCGCCGCGTAGTTTTTGGTGTCCGGGTCAACCGTCGCGTAGTTGTCGGCGTCCAGGTCGACCGCTACGTAGTTTTCGGTGTCCAGGTTCACAGCTGCGTGATTGTCGGTGTTTAGGTCGATCGCTGCGTAGTTTTCGGTGTTCAGCTCGACCGCTGCGTAGTTGTCGACGCTCAGTTCGACCGGCTACGTAGTTTCGATATCATAAACTTGACTTCAGTCTAACATAAACTCGATAACATAAACTTGATGTCAGTTTGATTCAATTTCTTTTTTCTTTCTTTAGAAATTCTGTCTAATCAAGACAGCTATCAAATATTTTATCAGAAATAACTCCTACAGAAAGAAAGAAGAATTATTATCAAATCCATATTAAATTGAATATCAAGTCGATTAAAAAGTGGATTATTAGAGAAATGAAAAAATTCTCTTTTAATTAGAGAATTTCTCAAAAATAATAAATTTTTGATGAAATGTGATATGAACCTGCCCAAATTTTAAATCAGAGACAATTAAAAAAAAAATGAAAGAAGGATTCCATCAAATCATCGATTAAAGCGAATTTTCGAAAAAAGAAAAAAAGGAAGAAAATTTCCTATGAAATAGATATTTATTTTGATATTAAATTTGATATCAGCTCTATATCAAATTTGATATCCACTTGATATGAATTTAATGAAAATTTCTTTTTTTCCTCTCTAGAAATTCTCTCTAATAAAATAGTTTTTCAAAAAGAATAAATTTTTGATTATTTGTGATAAGCTCTATGTTAAGTTTTTTTTTCTGAAAAATTATGTAATTAGAAAGAATTTCTACAGAAAAAACAAAGAATTTCATTTAGTTCATATCAAATTGGCCATTAAGTTTATGAGACGCGAAATTTTTAATTTGTCTTCTAATTAGATAATTTCGCAAAAATAATAAATTCTTGATGAAATTTGGATTCAACTTCATCAAATTTTTAATTGGAAAGAATTTGAAAAAAAAACAAACAAGATTTTTCATGAAATTGATATCAAATTCGATATCAGCTTCATATTAAATTTGACAAAAACTTTATATTAAATTTGATATTAACTTGATATCATATTTGATATTAGCTTCTTATCAAATTTGATATTCACTTGTTATTGAATTTGATATCAACTTGATACCCGATTTGATATCAATTTAATAAGAATTCTCCTTTCTCTCTGCAGAAATTCATTCGAATTAAATATTTCTCTTCTAATTGAATAGTTTTTTAAAAAGAATAACTTATCATAGAATAACTTATCAAATTTCATGAAAAATTCATTCTTTTTGAGAAATTATTTAATTCGAGGGAATTTCTAAAGAAGGAAAGAAAGAAAAATTGATGTCTATTTTACAAAAATACTTCTTTCGTTTCTTTTCTTTACAAATTCTCTTCAATTAAAAGTTCGATCGAGTTGATATTATATTTCATAAAAAATTCATTATTTTTGAGAAATCATTTAATTAGAGGGAATTTCTAAAGGAAGAAAGAAAGAGGAATTCATATCAATTTTAGAAAAATTCTTCTTTCGTGCTTTTTTTTTTAAATTCTCTCCAATTAAATCCAATCAATTTCTCAAAAATAATAATTTTTTTATGAAGTTTGATATCAGCTTCATATCAAATTTAATACAAACTTGATACAAACTTGATATCAACTTGATATCAATTCGATACAAATCCTTTTTTCTTTCTTACTTTCTTTTTTTATTTCTCTACAAATTCTCTCTAATTAAATAATTTCTCTAAAAGAATAGATTTTTGATAAAATACGATATTAATTTGATCCAATTCTTAATTGAAGTGAATAAAAAAAAAGAAAAAACGAAAGAATAAGTTTTATGAAATTGATATCAAATTTGATATCAATTTCATTCGAATTCTTCTTTCGTTCTTTCTTTTATTTGAAATTCTTTCTAATAAAAATTTAATATCATGAAATTTGATATCAACTTGATCAAATTTTCAAATAGAGAGAATTTTTGAAAAATATTCTTTCGTTCTTTCTTTTATTTTAAATTTTTTCTAATTAAAAATTTTATCGAGTTGATATTAAATTTCATCAAAAATTTATTATTTTTGAGAAATTATCTATTTGGAAGAGAAATTTCTTATTTCTGTTCTAATCTATTTTTTTAATCGACTTGACATCCAATCTGATATCAATTTAATGAGAATTCTTCTTTCTCTCGGGAGAAATTCTTTCTAATTAAAAATTTATTTAATTAGAAGAAAAATGAATTTTTTTTTTCTGGAGAAATGATTTAATTGGAGAGAATTATTGAAGAAAGAAAGAAAGAAAGAAAGAATAATTTTTATTGAATTGATATGAAATTGGATATCAAATTTAATATCAATATCATTGAAAAAATTCTTTCTTTTTTCTTGTCTTTCTTTCTTTTAAAATCCTCTTTACAGATTTCTTTCATCAGAAGAAAAATTAAAAAATGTCTCTTCTAATTCAATAGTTTCTCACGAAGAACAAATTAAGAATGAAATTTTGTTTATCATTTAGGACGTTATTAAAACTTGATACCAAATTTGATATCAAACTTGAAGAAACTTGAAAAAAAATTTAATCGGAGAGAATTTTTTCTTTCAAAATTCTCGCGAATTCGAAATTTCTTCCGCTAGATGTAAAATATCTGTATACCCGTATATACCTGAATATACTTGTATATACCAGTATTTTCGATAAGATTGTGTCGCGTAAACATCATCATCATCATCACCACATTACATAATCATCATAATTCTACATTATCATCATCATTTCATTTAATTGTTTGCACCTTTTACATTTAATCGATTGGATCATTTTACACAATCATCGCTCTTTTACATTATCATCATCATATTACACTGAGAGAAAAAACCATGGTGTGCTCAAAGATCCGCTATGGTAAAAGGGGTTATAGTATGGTTAACCATATTCCATGGTTGGCATAGCAATAATATAATAAGCGCTACCATACTTGTACAGTTGGTTGTACCATACCACTGGAATGGTCCCTACAAACATACAGCATAACTGATCGTGATGTGTACTATTGCAAAGAACTTTACAAAACGTGTATGGTTGGCCAAATACATCCATTGAGTCGTAAAGAAGACTCAAACATTGACACTCGCAGTATATTTTTGTGTTAATTAAAAATTACGTTATTGTATTTTATTTTTAACTATCTGTATGGTTACTATGAACGGCTACTTAATAACGCTTACGAGAAGCAGTTGCTATCTATTTAATGCTACACCGAGAGAAAAGTATGGTGTGTGTAAAACCATATTTTACCATATAATATGTTTCTCACAGGGGTCGTCGATAATTTATGGTAACCATAGGGTTTACCATACGATGTGGTTATTCGCTGAACCCGCTTGTTCTATTTTACACATTCTATCGTGCACTTCACTTCTGTACATAGTACATCCTACCATATTCATCCTGTTGCCGTGGACATGACAAATATATACTTTATAAGATTATAACGACTGTTCGAAGTAAATCGAAATAAATGTCTAACTGCACCCAGAAAAAAGATCTAGTACATTTAACTGAATCCTAGTCAAGCCAAATAAATTTTTTTAGTTGTAGGCCGGCCTAATACAACTCTATTCATGTCAACGAATTTTTGTTTTTTGAATGACCTACTAGAAAATTATATTGCGATCTAATACATTTTTATTTAATATTAATGAATATTATTTCAAACTGAACAAATATGTATTAAAAAAATCCTTTTTTTAATATTTACACAATGTATATTTTTAAACATTTCAATCTTTAAATGTATAGCTACAAATGTGAAGTCTACAATTTCGTAAAGCTTCGTCTTTTCATTAACAGAAGGGAAAAGAAAAAATACTCTTTTTTATGGAAATCCTTTTCGGGGATTCGACCATCTTGCGTTTTGCCGCAATGTTCAATGTATTAAATATCCATACTGAAAAATAAAGATACCAAACATAGACGAACTTGGAAAGGATATAGGCGTCGAGAGGCAGGTTCACTTGTGCGAGAGGTAGCCACGTGGCGGATTTTTGAGGTACTGGCAAATCTGCAGATAAAACCATGGCGAGCTCAAAGATCGCACGTCATGGTAAAAGGGGTTATAGTATGGTTAACTATTTTCTCTAATTGGACAAATAATAATGTGATAGCGCTTATTATATTATTGCTTGTCCAGTCGTAGAATATAATAAGCGCTACCATATGATTGCTTGTCCAGTCATAGAATATGGTTAACCATACTATAACCCCTTTTACCATGACGGATCTTTGAGCTCACCGTGGTTGTCAGTACCCTAAAAATCCGCCAGGTGGCTACCTCTCGCACAAGCGAACCTGCCTCTCGACGCCTATATCGTTTCCAAGCTCGTCTATGTTTGATATCCTTATTTTTCAGTATGGATATTTAATACATTGAACATTGCGGAAGAATGCAAGATGGTCGAATCCCCGAAAAGGATTCCCATAAAAAAGGTTCTTTTTTCTTTTCCCTTCTGTTAAAGAAAAGACGAAGCCTTACGAAATTGTAGACTTCATATGTGTAGCTATACATTCAAAGATTGAAATGTTTAAAATATATATTGTGTAAATATTGAATAAAAAAATAATTTCATTTAAATACATATTTGATCAGTTTGAAATAATATTTATTAATATTCGGATGAATAAGGTAAGATGTACCATGTACGGAAGTGTAGTGCACGATAGAATGTGTAAAATAGAACAAACGGGCTAAGCGAATAACCATATCGTATGGTAAACCCTACTATCATGTAGTGCATTTTTCGAAATACGGTATGTATGTTACAACTACGTGTGCTACGTGAATCAATTTCTTGCTCTTTTGATACCATATGGTGGGTGACGGCAAAGTCGCAATGAATTTTCTAAGAATTCATTTTCATTCGATAGTTTCACGCACCATACGTTTAGTTGCTCGATACATTGTCTGCTCAAACATAAGGAGATGTTGGGTGGAACCCAGAAAATTCGGTTACCCGTACTATAATTTTATAGGTTGAGGTTACCATAAATTATTGACAAACCCTGTGGGATACATATTTTATGGTAAAATATGGTTTCACATACCATACTTTTCTCTCGGTGTACACTATTATCTTATTTTACATCATAATGTTAGAAGCCGAGAGGCCTTGAGCCTTAAGCACTGAAAACTACGGAGCGGTCTACCTGGACATCTTACACTACGGAACGGTCGACCTGGGAATAATCACTATGAAGGTGTCAACCTAGATTCCGACAACTACGAAGCTGTTGACCTGGACACCAAAAACTACGCGACGGTTGACCTGGACACCGACAACTACGAAGCTATTGACCTGGACACCGACAACTATGAAGCTGTCGACCTGGACACCAAAAACTACGTAGCGGTCGACCTGGACACCGGAAACTATGCAGCGGTCGACCTAGACACCGCAAAATACGCAGCGGTCGACCTGGACACCGACAACCGCGAAGCTGTCGACCTGGACACCGAAAACTACTTAGCAGTCAACCTGGACGCCGACAGATACGCAGCGGTCGACCAAGACATCAAAAACTACGCGGCGGTCGACCTGGACACCGACAACTACGAAGCTGTTGGCCTGGACACCGAAAACTACGTAGCGGTTGACCTGTACACCGAAAACTATGCAGCGGTCGACCTGCACATTGACAACTACGAAGCTGTCGACCTGGACACTGAAAACTACGTAGCGGTCGACCTGGGCGCCGACAACTACGCAGCGGTCGACCTGGACACCAACAACTGCGAAGCTGTCAACCTGGATACCGAAAACTACGTAGCGGTCGACCTGGACGCCGACAACTACGCCGCGGTCGACCTGGACACCGAAAACTACGTCGCGGTCGACTTGGACACTGACAACTACGAAACTGTTTTTCTGAAAAATCGACAGTATTTTTCGATCAATTGACGATTATTCGGGTAATTGAGAATATTTTCAAACCACTTACCCATTTTTCTGAAAAAATCGACATTATTTTCCGATCAATTGGGTATTATTCGGGTAATTAAGAATACTTTCAAACCAATTAATAATTTTTCTAAAAGTTCAAATTATTTTTCGACCAATTACCGATTATTCAGATAATTGAGAATATTTTCAAACCAATTACCCATCCTGATTAATTGATATTTTTATTTTACCAATTGCCGATTATTCGGATAATTGGAAATATTTTCAAACCAATTACACATTTTCTGATTAATTGATATTATTTTTTGACTAATTACCGATTACTGAGATAATTGGGAATTTATTTTTTCCCATTAATCATTGGCGAATAATTGATATTATTTTTCGACCAATTATCGATTATTTGGATGATTGAAATTTTTTTTTTCCATTAAGCATTTTCGGGTAATTGAAAATTCGGATTTTTAAATTATCAATTTTCAAAAAATTGATAATATTTACCGAAAATGCGCTTGAAAATATTATTACTGCCGATCTCTGCTAGCTTCTAGCTTGAGTTAAATTTCACTCACTTTCCGGTTTCCAATTGAGTTAAAATTTTGCATGCGTATATACATAGGATGACAATGCAATATTATCACAAAAAATTGTTTTGCAAAATTTTGGTCACAAAATGGTTTTACACAATTGATTTGCAACGTTTCACTACAAAAATTATGCGCAAGTCTTTTGCCAAAAAATTGCGTAAACAATTTTTTTGCATAAATTTTGCAGAAAAATGCTGCAAATTAATTGTGTGAAACAATTTTATCTAACAAAATTTGCAAATTAATTTTTGTGCAAAAAATTTGGTGAAACATTTTTTTCTGCAAAAAATTATGCAAAACCAGCTATAAATTACTAAACTAGTTATTGAACATCATAAATACTAAAAACTAAAAAATACATAAACGAAATTTTTTTTTAAACAAGCTTTTATTAGTTATTTATAAAAAATAACTAAAAAGATAAAAATAATTTCATTCCATATATTAAATCTTTCTGTCCTTACCATAGTGTCAAGTTTTCAAATTCAAGCGTGTTCCATTAACAGCAAGAGAAAAAAGAGGTTGTAACACGCATTCATTTGAAAACTTTATACTGTGATAAGTACACAAAGATTTTTTATATGGAAAAAAATTATTTTCAACTTGTTAGTCATTTTTTGTTAACAACTAATAAAAGTTGGAAAAAAAAATTCGTTCATTTCTTATTAATAAATTTTGAAATGGTCAAAAAAGATTTGAAACACACACACACGCACACACACACACACTCACACTCACGCACACATACGCACACACACACACACACACCAAATTTTCACCTCCACAAAACTTCCTTTATGAGGAAGGATACGTTAAAAATTTAATCAGATCTGAACGCTTTCACAGATGGTATGACAATTTCGATTTCATTTTGAATCGTAGATACATCAAAACCTCATTTAACTACATATTTTCATTGTCGGGGAACTGCATGCATAGTATGAAATAAAGTTCAGTACTTACCGTCGTTGAACAAACGTCTTGAACTCACACCTTTGATTAGTATTATTAGGAAAGTAATCGTCAAGCCAGCAACGCATCACGATTCCCTCAAATAGTAGTAGTACATTGCGTACGTGTATCACAGAGAAAAAGAGGGAACGATGATTTTAGTCTGAGTCGCAAATAAACTCGCCCGCCTACCGCCCCGGTCTACCACTCATACTGACGTCTAGGGTTTTTAATTAATACGCTATTTTTATGAGGATTTGAGAATGTCGATAAGCTAGGCTGGCGCGGTCTGATTTACATCAGCCGGTTAACCTGTCATGGCCGGCGGCGGGGTCCGACTCTGGGCAAGGGGGTCGAGCGCGGAAGCACGCTACTGCGCAGTGCGAACTAAAGCTATGTCTCAACATATGCAAGATCACGGCCGCGGTCCGGTCTTTGTGTGTGTATATACACACACACACACGCATGCGCGCACACACGCACGCACACACACACGCACACACAAAGGCCGGACCGCGGAATTCATAGGAGTGTCAGGGGGCTGGTCAGAAAGCGGCAGAGTGCTACGATATTTTTTTTAAGGCAAATCTGAAACTCCAGAAAAGTTACAAAATCCCCTGACCATTTCATGACTTTTCCCGACATCGAAAATCCCCTGACATTTCCAGGTTATCCAGGTTTCCATGACCACTAGACACCCTGTTATCTCCCTATTCTGTTCGATTATATACGCGCAATTTTTAAATAAGATTCTTCACCTGCCTGTAAAATATACGTCGCAAGGCTGCACTAGCGGAGTACATTTCGGCGGAATAACTCGAATGCTGCACGATGACAGACCCTCTTCATCTGACATTGGAGACGAATAAAGTATTGTATATTTTCGTAGGAAGTTCGATTCTGCACAGGAAACGTGAAAAATTAAATTAATTTTTTTCTTGACTAAACTGGATTATTAAAAATTCATAATATGCGCAATCGTGATATATGTGTTTTTAAAATAACGTAAAAGATAAAAAAGGAAAAAAAATGCCAGTAGCGGGACTCGATCCAGCGACCTCGCGCTTATGAAACGAAGCGCTTAACCGCTACGCCACGAGCTCCTTGACAACTTCTTAACGTAATAAGTATATGAAGGCAACGGAATATTTCGATGTCAAATTTCTCGCAATTGGTTGAGAAGCAGGTCTTACTATTTGCACCTGGTATACTCCTAGTCGAGGCCTACACGCCTGACAAATATGGATCGAATGGGTGAGGGCGCGTTGATGGGTTCCCCATGTGAGTGGGCCCTATGCGTGTATCTGTACACAAATACATGCATAAGGTACCCGCGGGTAATAAGGCCTGTCAGGTCATAAGGCCTAGTCGCCAAAAATCATATTTACAATGATCGCTTTCGCGCAAGGCTACACTGACTAAAGCATAATGCATAAAAATGTCGCTACAAGTTCGCGGAAGCGCGATACGCCATTCTCCGCCTCCAGTGTTGCATCATCTATCATATGACGCGGCCGCGCAGCACGATTACTAAAAAAACAGTCCACGTAAATCGTAAGTATTTTTGATAATACTAGACTTAACGATCAAAAATCGTAGTCTCTATCTTCATGAATATCTACTTCGATGATCTTGACGATATAAATAACGTATCATGGTCCAAATATTTGTCATTTATTGTTTTTCTGAAATATGTGGTCGGCGGTTATTAAGCCCTACTTAATTTCACCATAAGAAAAACGCGTTGAAATTTTTTTTTTAATTATGTTGTTTTTTACATTATAGGGAAGTGTATCCTCCACTTGATTTAATTTATGATTAATTGATTATTGATTTCAATGACTCGATACAGATGCCTCCTAAACCAGCGTTGTGGTCAGATAACGACCTGGTATCAGCTGTCAGAGCAGTGTGAAGGAGAATTTCAAGTTTTTATAAAGCTACAAAGAGGTATTGATATGATTATTGATCACAAATACCAAATATATTAAGTATAGCTTAATTATTTAAGCATATTAAAGCCGTAGGCCTTATTACCCTCCTATAGTAAAATGAGGCCTACTGATATATTTTTTATTTTATTACAAATCTCCCTTAGCTAGGCCTTATTACCCGCAGGTACCTTGTGTGACGCGATCCGAGAAAAGGGACCTACGAGGCAAAAGAGAAAGTTCACAGGGCGGGCGATTGAGGAAATGCTGCCGCGTCGGAACTGGTCGAAACGCTTCTGGAGAATCTTTTTGAAAACTTCAGATCTTGTAAAGTAATTGAGATAGAAAATTTCTGGTTGTACTTCAAGAAAGACCAGTTAATGAACTTAGAGAATCACTCATAATCAGAAAATTGATTTCTTGCCTCGTAGGTCCCTTTTCTCGGATCACGTCACGTATTTATCAGACATTTCTAGCTATAGTGCCTTCACTCTTATGACGAATGAGACCAAGAAATTGAAAGAACGCCACAATATCAAAAATTTAAATGACATTCGCGTGAACGAAGATCGAGTGAGGTGCACATGAATGAACTCAATTGCTTAGAAGGATAATTTTTATCCGGGATCTATATTTTTTTGTCGATTCTTCTTCATTACGTACCCACACGGAACCGAGTGTCCATTGGACGTCCATCTATCATCCATAGATCCTTAACACGTCTACATCCACGATGGACGTAATGCGGACATCCATTGAACATCCATGGTATACTTTTGATTGGACAAAACGCAATGGATCACACAGCACGTATATTGTATGTCGACGACACGTACTATTTCTTGAGCTACAAATATACACAACTCGGCCATCCATGGTATGTCCATAGGTAGACATTAAATAGCTTTTAATTCAGGATAGTAATTGAACATCCATTGGACGTTCCAGGTTCGTAAGCGAAAATCACATTCGGAGGACGTCAATTGAACGTCTATCGGATGTTCCATGTAGGATTTCATATAGACGTGGACCTGGAACGTCCAATAGATGTCCAATTACTATACTGAATTAAAAGCTATTGAATGTCTACCTATGGACATGCCATAGATAGCCGTGTTGTGTATATTTGTAGCTTAAGAAATAGTACGTGTGTGAACATACAATATACGTCCTGTGTGATCCATCGCGTGTTGTCCAATCAAAAGCATTCGTCATTTAGATGTACATTTAAGTATTTCGGGCAGCTGTGATATGGGTACGCCGATTGACCGTCGTATGTACGTACAAATTACGTCTATCGAAGGATAACGCGGAAGTTTATTCGACGTCCACGACACATATTTTTGGAGCTATAAATATATTCCGCGCGTAACTTAACAGCCAGGGGACGTCCAATAATCATTTAAGTTGGATAAAAATTTCATTCCGGGGAAGTCTATGGGACATTCCTTAAACCATTATCGGAGATTCGAAACGACAGCGATTCTATGTGCTGAAAACGTTTCGTATACGTACCCTTAGATATTTTTTAGAGGTACCTATAGACCACATAAAGTGACATTTAATGTACGTATTTAAGACGAATGCCAATATTGCAAAAGATATCTAATGATCATCTATTATACGTCCCTTAATTTAAACGCTATTGATTACACATTATCCATTAATTATAAATTTCATTACGATTATACATTATTCAAGGCCTGTGAAACAAAGATATATAAGTATATCAGCAAACTACATCGTATAAGGTTTTTACATGCATAAGTTTCTCATAAGTCAAGTTAGTGTAGGTAGGTAGGTAGGTAGGTAGGAGATTAGAAAAGTTAAGCAGCACCCCTTGAATCCAATACTTGGATGGGTGACCGCAGTGTGAAAAATCGAAAACTATTTTTTTTTCTTTTTTTCTGTAAAATATGGATATCTCGTAGGCCCCGAATATTATATAATCAGTAACAAAGTTTATAATTAATTAATAATGTGTAGTTAATAACGATTAAATTATTTAAATAAAGGGACGTATAATGGATGATCATTGGACATCTTTCGGGTCACTGGTTTATTCATCTTAAATACGTAAATCAGACGTCGATTTTTGGGGTCTAGTCCGTCTAAAAACCGTCTCAAGGTACGTATAAGGGATGTTCCCAGTACATAGAACAGGTGCCGTTTCGCACTTCTTTTAGCAGTGATAGGGATACTCATAGACGTCCCTGGGATGGAGCATTCATCCACCATGTATGGATATTGGACGTCCCATGGCCCTAATGTTCCGTGTGGGGTAGTGCTAACAACGATTTTTTTTTGTATCTTTCTTTAATCCAATTTTTTTCAAGGACTTTTTAATTTTTTTCCATGTTACTTATGGTGTAGTAACACTTTTTTAAATAAAAATAATATTTTTTGGTACAAAACATGATAATTGATTTGTTTTTAATAGAAATCTTCGATTTTCCTCTCCTTGATATCTTTCATTTTCAAATGACTGAATAATTATACTTTTTTCGGCACAACTGATTGCAACCTAGTTTTTCTTAAACATTAGGATGTACATGACCATAATCCATAACATTTTTTTTTCTCTTGCAAATTTTTTTTGATGGACATTTAAGCCAAAGTACTTTGTTCGGCCATTTTCGCACAGATAGCTATTTACAGCGCAAAAAAACAGCACTTTTGGACTTTAGTGAACATTGATTTACATTCTAAAAACATTGAGGAACCCAGCAAACAGAATTTGAGAATAGTTACGAAAATTTTCTGTAACGGGGTTACATTAGATGTAACAATGAAGCAGTGCTTGTTCAGAAATTTGTCGTCCCATTGGAACGTTATCGTTACGGAAAATTTACGAATAATATTTATGCAAAATACTCGACACATAGATGTAACTGTTATGTAACAAACTCAGCACAAAGATGTAAGACACTCAGTGTTGAATGTGCGGGTTCTCGCGGATAGACGCGTCGTCCGTTCTCTGAGGTCGTAAGTCTCAGGTCACGAAAAATCAACCGTCCCTCTCTGGTGTCGTAAATCCCAGATATATCCTTTGAAGCTGATACACGAGAATTAGGCACACGGCTCCCACTTGGCCATGAGTCGCAAGGAGAGGAGGTTAAATAATTTATCACTCCACAAATTAATCATAAAACAATATAATTAATATTTAATTTGACTGTGATAAAAGGTTACAAGTTTTGAGAGTAAATAATCAGATCAGGACAGTACTGGTCGTGCTGTGATTATCTCCACAGATCAGGACAGTAATGGTCGGGTCTGTTATTAGTTTTAATAATAAATAATCAGATCAGGGCAGTAATGGTCGTGCTGTTATTATCTCTACACATCAGGACAGTAATGTCGTGTCTGGATTTCTCTATAAGAAGTTAAGGAGGTTCATCTGGTACACGATTTTCAATACAGATGTTGATTAGAAAATCAGAATATAGTTATTAGTATCTAAAAGGTCATCTGTTAAGATTTCAAGACCCGAGGATACGTTGTTTGTGAGAAATAAATAGAAATGTAATTCCTAAATAACATGGGCTCTTATGGGATTCCGTCTATAAATATTAAATTCACAATCATTACAATACAGATTTTGACGGAAATTTAAGAAATTATAGAAAAGTATCTAAGGAATATTTTCAGAGCTTCATAAAATCGATTAGGTACTTGTGAGATTAATAATAAATTAATTACTCTCGAGAATGCTGATTATTTTGAGGTTAAGCATTGTAAATGACTACACTACTCACTGCTTATTTTGAGGTTAAGCATTGCCATTTTTCTTTTGACTCACTCGGTACCAAATGAATCAATTATGAATGTATAAGGCGCATTCCATCCCAAATCGGACAGTTTGAAAAACTTTTTTTTTATATTTCCTTAATTTTTTTATATTTTTCAGTGCTCATCAAAAGACCCTTCCAGTTAAATTTTGAGATTTTTTTTATTACCCGTTCGAAAGATATTAAATTAACAAAAAAACCGCTCTCTTTTGGTATTTTGGTCATAACTTCTTGAATAATGATCCAAATTAAAAGTTTTTTTCTTAATTTTTGTTTTTTTATGGCCTTTTCAGAAAAAAATACAACAAAACTATTCGACTTGTTTTTGAATGAGTTTTTTGGGTTTCAAACGTTAAATCGCGTTTTTAAAAGTGAATGTCATTTTTGATTTTTTTTTTTTAATTTTTTTTTCAAACATCTATCTATTCAACAATTTTTAAGACTAGTCCGATCGTGAGATCTCAATAAGTACTATTTTTTTCGATGTTTGAGAATTAAAAAAAAAAAAAATTCCATAAATTATCATGAATACCAATTTTTGTTACTGTATAGTATTTTTTAAATCATTTTCAATTAATTTGGACACTTTTTCTTTGTTAACAGATTTTTTAAATTAATAATTAATCGATGAGCAAATAACAACAGTTCAAGAATTGTATGAGTGGGCATTGAACCTAAATAGTCTACCGAATATTGCTGTCAAATTTTCACATGAGAAACATTATTCAGATGCAAAAGAAAGATTTCATTTGCGATAAAATACTGCGAAGTCAATCACAGAAGGACACAAAAATTTCATTCAATTATTCCATTGAGAAACGGAAATGTATTGGCAAAGGAATATTCCAATTCAGGAAATAATCGTATATGTAAGGTTTTCAAAAAAATACGTGAATAAATAAAAACTGTTGTTATTATTGTTCATAAAGATACTTAACGATTAATTATTAGTTTTAAGAACGTGTTATCAATAAAAAAAGTGTCAAAATAAATTCTTAATGTTGAAAAAAATACGATACAGTAACAAAAATTGGATTAAAATAAATTCTAAATATCGAAAAAATACTATACAGTAACAAAAATTGGTATTTATAATAATTTATAAGAAATTTTTTTTATTAATTTTCAAAAATCGAAAAAAAATAGTAGTCATTGAGATCCTACGATCGAACTAGACTTGAAAATTGTTGAGTAGATAGATGTTTGGAAAAAAAAAATAAAATAAAAAATGACATTCACTTTTGAAAATGCGATTTTACATTTAAATCTCAGAAAACTCATTGAAAAACACGTCGAATATTTTTGTTGTATTTTTATCTAAAAAGGCCATAAAAAACAAAAATATTGAAAAAAAAACTTTCAATTTGGACCGTTATCAAAGAAGTTATGACCAAAATACCAAAAAAAGAGCGGTTTTTTTGTGAATTTAATATCTTTAGAACGGGTTATAAAAAAAATCTCAAAATTTAACTGGAAGGGTCTTCTGATGGGCACTGAAAAATATAAAAAATTGAGGAAATTACAAAATAAAAATTTTCAACTGTCCGATTCGGGATGGAATGCCCCATAAATACATCGAATTGACAATAAAAAATGAAAGTATACAATAATAAGAATACATCTCCCTTTTGTTAACGATAAATTCTAAATGAAACAATCGTGAAAATGAAAATCATGATTTCAATTGTCTCTTAATGGGAGATGGATTGTTCGTTGTTGCACTTGTCACTCTGGTCATCACAAAATCGCACGAACAGCGCACGGAGGTTTGTTTGTATTCTGGGATCCATCATTGCCGTTCATCCGGCGACACTGTTCTCCCCCCTGCAGGATTCATCAACCACGACTCGAATCCTTGTGATGGGAGTGATTAACGGGTCCATCGTTGACCAGATTGGCGATTCTTTTTCGCGGCTGAACTTCAAGAACCCCGTTCCTCCGAGTATGCCGTCGAATGGAGAGTCTTGACCGTTGTTTGCGTGAACTATAACTACCGTGCACACAAGGCGTTAACTTAACTGAGTCTTTAGCCCCTTCTTGAAAATACACCATTTGGTTGACACGCACTCACGGTTTTAATGTTTTATTCTATAAAGAGTTGGGCGTCTCCAAATGAATTTTTGCGGTTCACTGCTGTTAATGAATTCTTCGGCCGCTCGAATTTCGGGAAAATATCATGGCGCTCACTCGCGATTTCGAATGTTTTGATATATTGAGAGTTGGGCGTCTGAATGAACTAATTTTTGCGGTCACTGGCGTTGACAAAATCTTTGGCCACTCAAACGTCGGGAAAATGTTCGACGCGCACTTGCAGTCTTAAATATTTTAATATATTGACAGTTGGGCGTCTCAATGAACGAATTTTCGCGGTTCACTGGCGTTGATAAGTCTTTGGCCAATTAAACGTCGGGAAAATATTCGACGCGCACTCGCAATTTTGAGTGTTTTAATTATATTGAGAATTTCGCGTCTCAATGAATAAGTTTTCGCGGTCACTGGCGTTGATAAAATCTTTGGACACTTGAACATCGGGAAAATGTTCGACCTCCACTCACAGTTTTGAATCTCTTATAAATCGAGTCTTGACAATGTCAGTTTTAAGTCTATTCACGAGATTGTTAATTCACTCATCGCTTCGACAATATTTCACTATTATCAATATTCGGCTTGAAGGACCATGTTGAATGTGCGGGTTCTCGCGAATAGACGCGTCGTCCATTCTCTGAGGACGTAAGTCTCAGGTCACGAAAAATCAACCGTCCCTCTCTGGGGTCGTAAATCCCAGATATATCCTTTGAAGCTGATACACGAGAATTAGGTGCACAGCTCCCACTTGGCAATGAGTCGCAAGAGGAGGAGGTTGAATAATTGATCACTCCATAAATTAAATATAAAACAATATCATTAATATTTAATTTGACTGTGATGAAAGGTTACAAGTTTTAAGAGTAAATAATCAGATCAGGACAGTACTGGTCGTGCTGTGATTATCACTACAGATCAGGACAGTAATGGTCGTATATGTTACTAGTTTTGAGAATAAATAATCACATCAGGACAGTAATGGTCGTGCTGTTATTATCTCTACAGATCAGGACAGTAATGTCGTGTCTGAATTCCTCTACAAGAAGTTAAGTCAGGTTAGGACAGTATTGGTCGTGCCTACACAAAATCTGGAGACTGAATGAATATAATTTGTCGTACATAGCTAAGAAGAATGTACCCCTTTTGAGGTAAGGAACGTCGAGGTGGGGGTACGAGTTCATTTTCCAAACAGAATGAATGAGGAAAAACTTACAATGCCCAGTCCGCATGTGTTTTCCAGGTTGCTGAGTGATGCTCCCTTTTATGGCGCTTCTATACATGAAAAATCCTCGAGTGCAAAAAGGGGGAAATCTCCCCAAGTCCGTTTATGACTCGTACCCTCACCTTTCCGTCGTGGCTCGCTTGACTAATATGAAATATTCTAAAGAATGTGCTCGAGTCTCCACTGAACACTCAGCTCATATAGATGTAACACACTCAGCACATTCACGTAACAAACTCATCTCATAGCCATAAAGGTCAACATAACCTCAACATTTTTTAAACACGTTTTTCTCGAAGTTAGCTTGATAAAATAAAAACAGAAGAGTGAAGTGACCTGCATAATTTATTTGTACAGGTGGCCTCACTATTCTTTTTTCATTCCATTGAGTCGTTTTCGAGAACTAATTGTTAAAAGTTTTAGCTCTATCTCTCTCGATCTCACGAGAGCGGAAAGGCGTGGGGGACAGCTCATTGATGTAACTATATTACGTAACGAAACATTCAATTTTAATTTTATTTGCAATATATATTTCTTTATAATTCCGATAAAATTAAGCTCTTTTTATTAGTCCTTTAATATTTTAAAACATTATATCATATAAGAGAATTAGAAAAAAAAAATATTAACGTTGCTTCCGGGATTAGAACTCCCGACTCCCAAGTTTCATGGTTATATCCAAAAATAGAAGGAATTTTTTTTTTCATAAATTATGTCTTTTCAAATTTAACTTATTGGCTATATCTTTTTTCTGACATATGAATGACATTGAATATATCAAAATATTTATGCCTCAAGCTCACAAAATGATCTCTACATTTTGCAGACATACTTTCAAGTCTCTCCAGGTCCATGAAAACAAAATATCAATTAGTTTTGATCGACTTTATTGAAAATTTCAATCACACATTTTTATTATTTTTCGAAACGTTTATCTCCGTTGTGAAAGTGGATAATGATATATTTGAAATATACCACGATATATAAGCGCTTTTATATATTCTAAAAATATCTGACAACGCACTTTTTAACATTTTCAACTGAATTAATAACGTAAACCGTACAGCTGACCGCACTCTAACGTCCGCGTGTTGCCTAAATCTGCCACAACGTCACGCCACTAGAGTTATCCAAGAGGCGTATACGTATTCGTTACGTAGCCTATACTACGAGATTATAATATCACCAATTTTCTATAATTGTTACAGCATCGACTCGTAACACTTTTACAGCTTTACAGTATACGTAAATATCTCATAACAGTGATGAGATCTTGACGTATCAATATTACATATTTGTGATGTCTACAGTTTTTCGTAATTCCTTCATCTTTCATTGACGTCCTTGCTACATATTGTCATAACGTATTATATATATCTCATTTACGTCATTCTGAAAAAGTTTCGAATTTGTGATGAACATTATATGACGTATTTATTACATTTCAATTATTAAAATTATCCAAGTGTGTTTGCTGGGAATAATCATGGATTCTTTTAGATTTTTTGAAACATTGTCACCAGTTGAAAATTTTACGCAGACACAGACGACCCAGTGTGACCGCGGAAGAATCGGAATTACAGTGTGACCACGGAGGGTTAACAATTTTTTGACGTTTGACTCGTTGTTGTCAATTGATATAAATAACAAATGACCGAAAATCTTGAAAAACAAGATGTCATCGAAACAAGATCGAGGCAAGATCTGAGTTCGCCTGTTAAATTCGAGAACAAGAAAAAGTTTTGCTAAGTTCATTCGATCGAGAATTGCCAAAGATCGATGTTCAATTGTGTGAAGAGAGTCTCGATATTGATATTTTCTCGTCTCATCTTACTTGGAGAATCACTATATTTGTGTATGTATGTGTTATCACCGGGCAAATTTGGGTTTTGAGGAACGATCCGAAACACTGGGTGGAACTGGTTTCGAACCCGGGCTCTCTCGATTGCCAGTCGAGTGCTCTTCCAACTTTCCAAGTGAGCTACGCTAGGCCGCTTGCCGTACTAGATTTGGATCGTCCTCTTATTCATTGTACAACGTTACAGTGTATATTTCATGTACACTGGACTCTCGATACAAGAGATACACCGGGCAGGGTATCTTCTATTGCGAGAGGCATATATGGGTGATTCTCCCAAAATACTCATTTTCGACATATTCTACACAAGAACACCCCCTTAATGCAAGTGTACACAAGCATAAAATTCAAATTGCCGCTGAACTGGCCACAGTCTCAACGTAATATCTGATCAAATGTTTAAAAATGTGAATGAAAAGAAAACTAGAGAGGATGGTTTCTCCCTCAGATACACGTAATAATTGCGTAACATAAGAGAACAGTCAATTTGGGGTTTCTAGAAATATTTCGAATCAGCAGACAAACATGGATGCCCTGTCATGGATTGCCATAGCCCTGCCAGGTTGGGCCCTAACAGGGCAATGACAAGGTTGCCAGGCTAACTTGCTTTATGGCTGACGTAAGGCAGCAAGTTGAGGACCTTGACGGGCTTAAGCGTGGATGCCATGCCATCGACTGCCATAACACCGCCAGATTGGGCCCCAACAGGGCATTCCCAAGGTCACCAGGTTTTTCACCAAATAAGGCGAAAATATTGGAACCTTGGTTTATGAAAAAAAAAATGAAATCTGCATGATTTATGTGTGTTTCGTTTATTGAAGAATAATGCTGCATGTATACTATCCTACAATAATATCCATGCAATTTATGGAAACATTCAGTCCGTTTAAAATTATTGTATTAGCATTTATTATTATACAATACCATATTATACAATATTAAGGTATTAATGTATCAACAATACAATTATACAATATTAAGGTATTAACTTTATGCATGTAGCAATGAGAAAGCAAACGTGCGGGCGAGGCCATTGGGTCGTAGTGATAATTTTAACGTGATTAATTTTCGATCAATATTTGTTATCGCATAAATGCCATCAACCGAAGATTTTGTATCAATTTCCCATGCATGGACTTTGCTCGATTTTGTTGGATAAGAAAAAGCATCCGTTTTCGTTCCATATATTTTCGCTTTAATATAGTACAGTGATGCTCCACATTTATTTTTTTTTTCGAAAATTTCCTTTATCACTGCCACCTTTCCATTTTTCATGAGCACAACGTTGTTCGGCGTGCTACTACGTATAATAGTAGAGGAATTCAATACCAATTTTTTTACGATACTCCGTTTTTTTTTGTGACCCTCTGCTCAATTTGATATTTAGACGGAATTTCGTTTAGCAAAAGAGGAACATTATCGTATTCGCTTTTCCTTCGACAGAATTGTACGAGAGGTTGATTCGGTGTTCTAATTAAACGCTTAATTGCTCCGAGATAGCTTTCAAAAGGGTGTAAGGGAATTCTCAATTTTATCAAAAGAAATAATTAAACACCAAAAAAAAAGAATTAAATAAATATTATTTATTTAATGACAAAAATAGAAAAATCGAAATATTAATAATGATAATAAAAATTTTCGGGCGCCAGCTGGTTTGTCGGTCCAGCAACCGGTACAACGCAAAGAAAAAAAAAGTACAAAAATAAATTCAAGGTTGCTCGGCGCAAAATAACGTGAGACGCAGCGACTATACGCGCGTCTCGCGAGTCGACAAAGGAAATCGCGCGATAGGGGCAATAAGGGGAGGGGAGGAAAGGGAACAAGAAAAGGCAGGTACGTTAAATCGCAAGGGGGCTTCGCAAATCTTAAATCTCTTAACTCAGGGCTAATACACGGTCCTTCGACGCTATGACCTCTTATTAATTACCGCGATACACAATTTGTCACTTGAAACTACGAAAGGAAATTCTCAAAAGAATGGAACAGTCCATTCGCAAAAAGGGGGTGGGGGGAAGAATCTATTACGCCACGACACCGCAAAATCTCGATACAATTTACACGGGGAAATATTCACTCTACTCACTCTTTTTCTCTCCAAATTTTCTCCTCGTCTCTATCTCGTCTTCTATTGAACAAGCGCTCTTTTCTTTTCGCCTCAAAATTACTTCTCTATGCTCTCTACTACGCAATAATAATTTTCGCAATAAAAAGCACGTGTGGCTTCGCTCGCACGCGGTCAGGGAATGAGGCCAAGATGGCCGCGATCTCGGTCGATGCTCGATCCATGGCGAAGCTCGTCTTCTTCGTTTATCTTGTAGGTGAGGGGGGGGGGGTGAAGGGAATGGAGGGGTCTCGTCGTTCTCGTTCGGTGCTGCCGCCTCATGTCTTGAAGTCGAAGCTGCACGCTCGCCGGCAACTCTCTCTCTCTCTCTCTTTCTCGATGTTTCTCGTGGCTCGAGATTACAGCTGTCAACGCTGCTCGATGTCGTATTTCCAGATTTGTTTTCCCGAGGCTCAATCGCCGTTTTGATCGGGACGTCACCCCGGAAAAATGTAATAGTGTGTCTCGATATCTCCGTAAAATTCGGGTATTAAATAGTGCTGTGTCTCGGTGGATCGATCTTCAATGAAGTCGATCGGCTCGATGTTGGAGAAAATACGCGCATAAGGTCACGGTGTCCTCTGCCGATACGACGGAGAAAATATTGCAGATTGCTCAATATTCGAGGATTTCTGCTCGTTGGTCGCTTCTTGAAGGGCGGTGGATTTCTGTGGTGATAATGAAATATTTTCGGGAATTTTTGGGAGGGATTTTGTTGGGAAATAGTAACAGTAATTCGGGAATTTTTTCAAGGATAATAGGATGAGTTTCGCGAGATTAATTCTAATTTTAATTTATCAACTAAATAATACAGTATTTCGCTTTTCTTTCAGGTGTCGTGGCGGATTCCGTGACCGCTGCGATATTATTTTATTTGTATTGGGACTTTTCGTCACAAGGGAAACAATTTATTTTACTTAAATCGCATTCAAAATTATCCACGTCGTCGACAATATGACAAAGATTGTGCATATTTATAACTTGGGATTCATCCCCATATAAAGTCGGGAGCAATAATACGAATAGCTGCAAATACCGTCTTGCTTTTTCTTTGAACTTCCGAACCAGTGTTTCGCTGCACAAAATTCGGAAACTCGTATGCAATAGAAGAAAATGTTTATATAACTTCTTAGATAGCAAATTTCTCAGAACGAATGGACCACAGTATAAAAGGAAAAATCTGAATTCAGTAGCTTTCCACTTAGCAAAACAGTCTATTGATCTCGGTTTTCTTTGAAATTCGGCGACCATTTGTGCTCTCAAACACGTCATGCGACGAGAAAGTTCTCTTCTCATTCGTACACTTAATCGCACTTTCAGTGGGCCATTTAACCAGAGTTCCAACAATTTTTTCATGACCCCAACGCAGACCAAGTGCATAAAATCCAGAGGAAAAATTGCTGTCATATCGATTTCGGGTTTTATAGACTCCAATGGAGAATTTGCCACGTGATGTTCGGGGTTCATTCTTTCTCGAAATGACACATTCATCCTTTTCTCATGGTCTACTCCAAGATAAATTATTTGCTTTTTTTTCCCCCCTACTACCTTGACAGCCGTCCCATAAACAATGCATCGTTCACATGCGCCATAGCCACCATGGCCTTTCGTTCCCTTACAAAAAGCTCGAGCGGGTGTATCAGCAATTATTGCTTTTAATTTAACATTAAATACTCTCCCATTTAACGTGAAACCTTGGTCTTGCAAATCATTAAGTTCCGTTATAAAATCTCCAAAATAATCTTTCAAGTCCTTTGGTTTACTCACTCCACAGTACATGGCTACGACGAACGGTTTATATATATCGGGATCATAAAAAATCTTACACAAAATGGGCCAGAAGCCTGTTTTCCCAGATTTCGTTAATGGTAACCCATCTACGTTGACCAGTAATTCGATATCGCCTTCATGGAACTTAGCGATGCATTTATGTAGACCATCCGAAATTCCAAAATACACGAAAGATCCAGGCTCATCATTTGGGGAACAATTCTGCATAATTCGGATGTCACAACTTGCGTTTGTTGTATGCAAAAAAGTTTGAGCTGTCATCGGTAAATCGGGGAGTAACTTTTTTCTGAGTATAGTCAACAACCCAGACAATTGTTTGTGGCTGATATTATTTTCCAATGCCCATTGACGAATCTCTTCAATTTCTGTCGGCGTCGATGATGATGATGCAAAATTATGTACAGGAAAGTCGTTTTCGCAATGTAATTCATCATTTGCCTCCAATTCATCTGCGAAGACGTGGTTGCCGGGTTGTTCACCATCATTCACGACGACGTTCTCTTCTTCGTTCACATTCGGATCATCATCCACAATATCCATTGGAGTTCCTCCATCTATCAAAAAAATACATTTTTTTTAATAGACTGCATATTTTTAGTTACATACGAATAGCAAAGAAATCTTCAAAAAATTCAGCTATATCGGGTGTTTATCATTTACGGACACAATTCCACACAAAGTGTCAGTGCGAGAGAGACATCCCAGTGGACCTCTCTCTCGCACTCACGCTTTGTGTCGACTTGTGTCAGTAAATGGAAAGCACCCATTAGAGACATTACGAACATAGATGTGAGTCATTCCATTTCATTTCGACCAAGAGTGGAATCGACCCCTTTCAATTTCGATGAAATGTGGTCAGAAGGTTTCGCTTTTAACCAAACGAAGTTCTACCAAAGGAAAAAAATTAAAAATTTTTTTTTCAGAAGTTATTCAAAGTTCAAAATTTCACAAAGTTCAAAATTTCAAAATTTCACAAAATTTCACTTTTCAAATCTATCAAGTTTATTTTTTAAATATCTCGAAAACTATTATAGTTACGAAAAATCGTTCTGAATATATTTTGAAAAGTATACTTGGGGCTACGTAAAAAAAAATATTTCGAAAAAAAATTTTAAAAAATGAAGAATCTGTAGAATTTTGAATTTTCAAAAATCTCGAAAATCCAAGTTGTACATTAAATTTTGGGTCCAATTTTTTTTATATAATACCTTGTACTAATCTTAAAAGATCCTAAAATTTTCAGAGGGGTGTTCTTTGTTTTTTCAAAAATATTAATTTTTGAATTTTTAAAAGTCGTGAAAATCCACGTTAATCATTAAATTTTTGGTTCAATTTTTTTTTATATAATACCTTGGACTGATCTTAAGATATCCTAAAATTTTCAGGATAATATTGTATTCTAATAAAAAAAAAAATTTTTGAATTTTTGTGAAAAAAAAGTGTTGTTTTTTTGTTAAATTTCGAAAAAATATATTTTTGAAACAAAAAAACCCCATCTGAGAAATTTCAGAATCTTTTAATTATGGTAAAAATAACTTTATTTTTACCAAAATTAAAAAAATTTATATTTTTTAAGAATACAACATCATCCTGAAAATTTTAGGATCTTTTAAGATCAGTTTAAGGTATTATATAAAAAAAATTGAACGAAAAATTTAATGTACAACTTGGATTTTCGAAATTTTTGAAAATTCAAAATTCCCTAGATTCATCATTTTTTTCTGAATATTTTTTTTTCGTAGCCCCAAGTATACTTTCCAAAATATATTCAGAACGATTTTTCGTAACTATAATAGTTTCCGAGATATTTAAAAAATAAACTTGATAGATTTGCAAAATTGTGAAATTTTAAACTTTGAATAACTTCTGAAAAAAATATTTTTAATTTTTTTCCTTTGGTAGAACTTCGTTTGGTTAAAAGCGAAACCTTCTGACCAAATTTCATCGAAATCGAAAGGGGTCGATTCCAACTCTTGGTTGAAATGAAATGGAATGACACATATACGAAAAACGGAAATTTCAATCGGATAAAATTTTTTACTGGAACAGTAGGGGCAAAGCATCCTTAAGGTTGTTTAAATTTAACACGAAATTTTTACACGACCGCCTGAATACTTCATATAAAAACATCCAAAATTTTCAGAATTCAATCATCATTATAATTACGATTCTCAACAAATTCACCATTTCGATTATACTGTCGATAACCAATGTCTGTAAAGTTTCAAAAATAGTTATACATGTTTGACTGAGAATCAAGGGAAATTTATTCGTAATTGAATACTAATTTATAAAGAGATACTCACCATTGACGTTTGTTTCATCTTGTCTTTTCGCTTCCTCAACAATATTCTGCAGATCCATTTCCATCTCTTTTACAAGCAGCCGACTTTTCCTTTTTCGATCGCGTACGAGTTTTTTTTTCGTTGATCCATATTAATTCACTTTTTCGATTACAAAAACAATATCAGGGAATCTCAGCACAGTAGAACTTTTTGACGAAAATAGTTTCTTTGGTGAAAGCCCGGTGCACGCCGTGCAAGTATTTGTGCTGCTCTGCTCGATTTCGCTGATTGGTTGGCTCCTATTCCTCACCAAGCTTTCCACCAATCCGCGAAATCCAGCAGAGAAACCAGCATGAAAATTTGTACCGTGTGTGGCGGGCTTTAGAGGGGCTTGAGAAGACGAACAAAAAGAGAGATTCGCCGGCCAGGTCATTTCCGTTTCCGTGTTACCCAGTGTTTGTGCCTCGTTCCAATATTCAGTGTTTTTTTAAAATCAAAAGTGCAGTTAGTTCCGGAAAAGTTTTGTCACACAAGTAAGTATAATTTTTCTATTTGCCTTTATTGATTAAGGGATTGAATATTACAAAAAAATAAAGCATTAGTTCCATACATAAAGCCCACGTGGTTCATAACCTTCAATTTTGTCGAAAGTTTGCATTTGTTTCGATTTAAGTATTGCATGACAATGAATAGCATTTTATATTGATGAATTTTTAAAGTTTTTTTTAATTTCATCATCGTTATTTTTTGTCATGCAATACTTGAATCGAAAAAAATGCAAACTTTCGTTGAAATTGAGGTTATGAACCACGTGGGCTTTATGTATGAAATTTATACTTTATTCTTTTATAAATATTCAATCTATTAATCAATAATACTTTTATTTTCTTATTTCTCTTTTATAAATATTCAATCTATTAATCAATAATACTTTTATTTTCTTATTTCTTCCTTAGTGTCATCGGTTGCTCGAGAATATCAACTCGTCGATTTTCTCGATGAAACTGGCGAGGATGGTCGGCGAACAGTGGAGTGCGTTCCCAGTTCGTGGGTTTCGTTTGATCAAGCTTCGGGATCTTGCATGGTACGCTACATGGAGCCTCCATACAACAATGAAGACCGACAACTCATTCGAGATCTTATACGAAAAAAAGCTGATCCTCCGGAGAGTTGGTCACTTTTTCGTGTTTCATTGCAGGGTCATGCAAGTAAGATGACATGAATTACTAATGTATGTGTGAAGTGTACACTGATGTAAGTATATGTATTCCTATGTAATAACCATTTTTTCTTTCGTCAAGAAACTCATGCGGAAGGTCTGAGCCGAGTAAAAAAGCTTGCAAACAATGAATATGCCTACACCACCGGAGCAGAAAACGATGGCGAAGAAAAAGCAAAGTCAACAATGGAATTGCTAAAAAAAAAGCAAACGAAAAATCACAACGAGACCAAAGATTTCTTGCGCCGCAAGACTTTATCCTCCGGATCAGAAGAAGACAACAGTGATTCAAAAGGTAAATTTATTATGTCTATTTTCGAATTTATTTTAAAAAAAAGTATTTTCCATCAAAGTTGACGAAATATGATATAAAAAAAACAAGTCGCGTACCAAAGGATAATTAGAATTGGATTTATTGGCAAAGGATAAACGAAATGTTCCCCTAGAAATTAAAGCAGAGAAAAAAAGTTGTAATTAGAAAGAAAAATATTGATTTATTACAAAAGGATAAATAAATCTTTTTATTATAAATTGAAGAGAGAAAAATATTTTTATTTATTGAAAAAGCGTAAATTAAATTTTGAATTAGAAATTAAAGCTGCGAAAAAAATTTGTATTTTTAAATTAAAATATTCATTCGTCGGTGAAAGGTTAATAAAATTTGTTATTGGAAATAAAAATATAAATTTATTGAAAAAGAATAAATCAAATTTTTAATTAGAAATTAAAGCTGCGAGAAAAGTTTTTATTTGGAAATTGGAATCTTAAATTATTGGTAAAGGATAAATAAGTGTTTTGATTATAAATTAAGCGGCGACGAATATTTTGAATTAAAAAATAAAATATTAATTTATTGAAAAAGGGTAAATAAAATGTTTAATTATAAATTAATGTACACATTGGCATAGAGGACCAAAGTGCTGATTAGAAATTACAATATTAATTTCTTGGAGAAAAATAAATAACATTTTTAATTCAAAATTGAAGCATTACGCAAGGGAAAAATAAAATTTATTTTTCAATGAATATGAAAAAAAATTTTTTGCGCCAGATGAAAGTTCGTCGGATTCCGAACCAGTGCATTTCCAGAAACGCCAAAACAACGCTGCCAAAAAGAAACAGCAAAATTCCATGCAGGGGAGAAAAACCCAATTGAAAAATACGGAAGATAATGAAGGAAAGGAAGGAAAATCACAGACGGAAAATTCCGAAAAAACTCAAGTGCAAAAAAAAAACTCGAGTGCAGAAAAAAACTCAAGTGCTGGACCGAGCGCAATCATTGGATCGAGCACAATCATTGGAACGAGCACAATCATTCGAAAATAATAACGAAAACACAACAACAGTCTCTTTGTTTGGCGAAGAAGGAAAAAATGCTAACGATCTTTTCGCTTCAGAAGGTTAGTATATGAGGTATTCCATACCAAGCCGACCAACCCGTGGACCCGACCATTTTTGATTTCCTTGAAAATTTTATATTTTTTTGTACGTACTTAAGGCAGTCTCTCAGAATTTTTTTAGATTTTTATCTCAGGTTCATAACTTTATAAGGTTAATAACTTTATAAAAACTCATAACTTTATAAAAACTGGAGATATCATAATAACACAAATGATCGCTTTTTTCCGTCTTGAGTTGCATTTTCATAAAAAATTTTTTTTTTAAATATCGATATTTATTTTCATATGTTTTTTGAAGTTTGAAACACAAAATATTTTTTTTTCCAACTTGGACGCTTTTTATTTTTTTGAAAAAATTCACCGCGTTTTAAAAGACATTTTTATAGATACTGAAATATTGGCAGTTTGATCTGCGCATATTTAGTTTTTTTTTCTATTTTTTTTCTCCATTTTTTATCGCGTTTGAACTTCAAAAATAAAAAAAAAATGCAAGTTATGAATATCACAAGCTGCCAATTTTTTAGTATCCGTAAATATGTCTTTCGAAAAGTAGTGAATTTTTTCGAAACCATAAAAAGGGTCCAAGTTGAAAAAAAAAAATATTTTGTGTTGAAAACTTCACAAAATATATTTTTTTTTAAACTTGGACCCTTTTTATTTTTTTGAAAAAATTCACCACCTTTTAAAAGACATTTTTACAGATACTCAATAATTGACAGTTTGTGATATTTATAACTTGCATTTTTTTGTCTATTTTTTAAGTTCACACGTTGTAAAAAATACAAGTTATGAATATCACAAGCTGCCAATTTTTGAGTATCTGTAAAAATGTCTTTTCACAAGTGGTGAATTTTTTCAAAAAAATAAAACGGGTCCAAGTTAGGAAACAAAAATTTTTGTGAAATTTTTAACACAAAATATATTTTTTTTTTTAACTTGGACCCTTTTTATTGTTTTGAAAAAATTCACCACTTTTTTAAAAATATTTTTACAGATACTAAAAAATTGGCAGCTTGTGATATTTATAACTTGCATTTTTTTTTCTATTTTTTAAGTTCACTCGCGGTAAAAAATAGAAAAAAAATACAAAATATGCGCAGAACAAACTGCCAATTTATGAGTATCTGTAAAAATGTCTCTTAAAAAGTGGTGAATTTTTTCAAAAAAATGAAAAGGGTCCAAGTTGGAAAAAAAAAATTTTGTGTTTAAAACTTTAAAAAATATATGAATATAAGGATCGATATTTTTTTTATGAAACTGCAACTCAAGACGGGAAAAAAGATCATTGGTATTATTTTGATATCTCCAGTTTTTGTAAAGTTATGAGCATTTGAAGAAAAATTGTGTCAAATTTTGAAAAATTTATTGTCGTTACTTGGACTGAGACAAAAATCTAAAAAAATTCTGAGAGACTGCTTTTAGTACGTACGAAAAAATATAAAATTTTCAACGAAATCAAAAAGGGTCGGGTCCACGGGTTGGTCGTCTTGGTATGGAATACCTCATATACACTCGGTTAGAATTATAATGATAGAGTTGCAGTGAGTCACGAAAATATTCGGACACCACGCTATACTTGAATTGTTGGTGTGTATCATAGTTATTTCTTACTTAAAGAGAATTACAATACCCACCGATTATTGAAGCATACTGTGGTGTCAGAGTATTTTCGTGAGAATATTAAATAATTTTTTGTTTTCTAGTTTATAATATTAAATAATTTCTGTAACTAAAATATTCCGATACCACGGTATACTTGAATACCCAATGTGTATCGTAATTATTTCATGAAGAGAAATTTCTTTTATAGTTAATGAACGATTAATTGATCAATTATTTAAAAAAAATTCTCTTTAAGAAATAATCACGATACACATCAGTCATTAAAGTATACTGTGGTGTCTGAATATTTCCATTACAGAAATTTTTGAATATTACAAATTACAAAATAAAAATTATTTAATATTCCCTCAAAAATATTCGGACACCATGGTGTACTTGAATAATCGATGTGTATCATAATTATTCAAGCATACCGTATTGTCCGAATATTTTCGTTACTCACTGTATATTTTTATTGTACATGAACACGTGTTTATTTTCATTTGTTCGGCATTCGTAGATGCCCGGCTGCTGTACCGCACAATTATGAAGGTCACCGCCACGTTAAAGGTCCAGGCGGAGGAAATAAGAGATCTGCGGCATACGGTGGAGCGTTCATTGAAAGTGCAAGGAAAAGGAATCACGACGCACTTTTTTGCAGAGAAATACAATTTCAAGAAAATCCATTCTGTAGATGATTTTCAAGCATTCGATGTCCGTTTGAAAAATGATCCGGAATTTCGAAATGACTTCGTAAGTATTTATTTTCAATAGAATGTCAACGGAAAGGGAAATATTTCTCTAGTCCGCTTTTTTCTTCGTTGCAGAATGCAGCACTGGATTCCATCGCCGAAGCAGATCCGAAAAAAACGGTCAATGCAGTTTTGAAAAAATTTTTTACACAAGCTTTCACAATGGAATGCACTGCCGCGGCCGTGAAGGAATCGAAAATCAAGGGTAAAAAAATCATCCTTAAGGGAACCCAATTTTACGAATTCACTTTCGGTGAGCATTATTATTATTATTTTTCCATTTTTATTATAATTTATCGATTAAGCAATTTTAAATATATATTTTCTTTTCCAGATTTCGTCAGACGTCTACATTCCCAGGAGACTAATCTTACTGAAAAAGATTATTCTCGTAGTCTATCAGTCAGCATTAATAATGCTAAAGACTGGGATGGCGGACGCAAATCTCGTCGAAAGCCATCGAACACATGAAAATGTGATAAGTATTTAACATTTACAAGACTAAAGTAATTAATAAGTATTTTAAGTACTTGTTGATTAGTATGTACTGAATTATTACTAAGTCTCGTGTTCACATTTCAGTATTTTATCTGTAATTTGTTTAAAAAATGTTGAATTATAACGTTAAAGGTTGTAAAACTAAAATATTTTAACACATTCAAAAAATGTTATTCAAACTTCTTATTAAAAATGTTGAGTGCATAAATTATTCAATAAAGCTACGTTCAATTGAGTGTGAGCGAAACAAAATGGGTGAACGGCAATATTATGGCTACGCTCGGGCTCTGTTAGGGCTACCGTGAGGTAGCGATACTGCGTGGATGCTTCGGCCGTGGTAGGCTTGACTATGGGGTTTCCGTGGAATAGAGATGGCAGACGTGAGGTGGTTGAAAGGCCCTGATAGGGCTCAACCATGGGGTTCCCATGGATTTGAGATGGCAGACGTAAGGTGGTTATAAGGCTTTGATAGGGCTTGATTGTGGGGTTTCTGTGGATTCGAGATGGCAGACGTAAGGCGGTTGTAAGGCCCCGATAGGGTTTGATTATGGGGTTTCCGTGGATTTGAGATGGCAGACGTGAGGCCCTGATAGGGCTTGACCATGGGGTTGTCGTGGATTCGACATGGCAAACATAAGGCTGTTGCAAAGGCCCTCATATGGCAATCTTGTCAGGCCCTTGTCGAAAAAGCGTGACCGTCCATCCAGGGGCCCTATCGGGCTTTCCAGACAAGGGCCCGAAGTAAGTTAGGGAAACCCGATCGGGCCCTTGTTGGACCCTCAATCAAATTCACGCGCGGGTAGTAGTTTTTCCTCTTCGTAGTTTCGAATGCTCTACAAAATACATGAGTTTCAATAAAACCTAAGTGATGTTCCTCGTAAGTGCAAGAACTGAGCTCGTCAAGTACTTTTTTCAATATTCTTATTTTTTGTGGGTGTTCTTTAAAATTTTTATTTTACTCAAGTTTCAAACATGACGATACTACATGTTCTTGATAATACGCCATCTGGGTGTGATTTGTTTATTTCCTAACTCTTTGTAACTGGTAAGACTAAACTAAAGATATAACATGGTGGTTTATTGGGGTTGAGATGTATTTCTGATGGAGAAATAAATGATAGAGCTGTCAATATGCCGATTTAATCTCCTGCCTTGGGTGAACGAGGCTCTAGTGAATTTAAAACGAATAACGCAAAATCTCTTTTTCTCTCCCTCTCTCGCTGTTAGACAGGAAAGTGGAATCGTGTCCAAAACAGAAAACGTTCTCTCGCGTTATCATTTAACGTCCCATCCTCGCGCTCTGCCAAACTCCGGCCCACTTAAAACACCCTTAATTCTAACCAACCACTCCTACTCCCATATGGCTCCCACTGAGCGAAAAAAAAACCTTTCCAATTTCAGTCGAACGATCATGCCATCGTGTGGTCCCATTGCTCCCGTTCCTCTTTTCCTCTCTCCTCCACTCTGCGTAGTTTAAGGGCTTACATACACTTGTAATTTTCAAAAAATCGTTTTTTTTTGTATTTTCTGAATATACATATATTGGAGCATACACACTCAAAATTTTATGTCAATCAGACAAATATTTTCGAAGTTATAGACACATTTATGATGGCGCGTTAGGGAGGCGCATCTCACAGTCACAAACTTTAAACGCGTTTTTCTCAAAACTATGTTTTCAAAATCGGTGATCAAGATTTCTCGAAAACGGCTGAACCGATCAGTCTCAAATTTTAACACAACCTTTTTAACTAGATTTTTTAGTAATTAATCGAAGATTTTTTTTCTCCGATAAATATTTTCCATTTTATAAACAATTTATGGCTTAAATTTTCGTTCAAAATCGAGTCTTTTATTTTGAGAAGTCGCCATTTTGTCAAAAATTATTTTTTCGCTAATTCCTTCGATTAAATACTAGATAATGTATTATATTAACGAAATTTATTTGGTTTTTTCATTTCAGATAATCCGGTCGAGAGATATCGTGATCACCGCAAAATTGGTTTTTTTTTTTGCGGAGCTCTAGGAGATCGGCGATAGCAACATTCGCGATGATTATTTTTACAAATAAAAAATATGTTAATATATTATAAGGTTATTATAATATGTACACCAATTTTCAAATTGATAAATTGAATAGTCTGCGCGAAAAAAATTCTTGAAAATCCGTCTTTTTAAAGCCTTCTAACTGTATGTAAGCCCTTAACGGATTTTAGCTTCAAAGCAAAGGAAAAAAATCGTGAGCGGGAAAGCTCGTATTACACTGCGTTTGATCCGAGTAACGATTTGGACAACTCCGCGTATGCGCATGACTACTTTTTTCCGCGCAGAGAAGAGGAAAGTATAATATTCTCCACACGAAAAAAAGTAATTATTCCTGGACAACCGCCGTAAATAACAGTATTATAAAAAAGTACTGGATTATCCAGTAATATGGAAGAGAAACGAACGAAAATTTCAATAGTACTGCCCGAAGTAGAAAATCACGATGCGATGAAAATTAATATGATGCTACAGTAATAACTACTATAATAACAACTACTATAATACAATAATAAGCACTTATTATCAAATCATCAATGATATACTCCATGAAATTTATTATGCGGTTCCTTAGAGCTGTTGTATATCATTGCAACGGTCGAACATATGTATTTTGGGAACGAATGGCAACATAATTCTATTCGAAATGATTCAAAAACCAAAAACGAGTGCCAAGGTACTCGCGAGAATTGATGTGTAAATATGTGAGCTCGTATCAGTTCGGCTTGGGAAAATTGAGGTAGTGCACCGGTTTTGATGAAAATTTATTTTGTAATGAAACACTGCGAAAATAGCGTAGAGAATGAAATATCAAAATTTATTGTTCAATTTCTTTTATACATGAAATTATGGGTTTGTGGTAACTGAAATAAGACACATACACCTGTGATTGTACTATTTGCAAGTACTGCGAGAATACAGCATCAATTGTAGTGTTTGAATTTGTTGTTGGAATGTTTCTGTTTGTTTTCATTCGGTACTTGGAAACAGTACAATTACAGGAGTATGTGTCTTATTTCAGTTCAACACATCAACTCTCGCGAGTATAGTAATAATAATAATAATAATAATAATAATAATAATAATAATAATAATAATAATAATAATAATAATAATAATAATAATAATAATAATAATAATAATAATAATAATAATAATAATAATAATAATAATAATAATAATAATAATAATAATAATAATAATAATAATAATAATAATAATAATAATAATAATAATAATAATAATAATAATAATAATAATAACAATAATAATCAAATGATTTTTTTTCATTTATTATTTCAGTTTTTCTAGTTTTGTAGTTGTTTTATAGCTATCGGCTTGATTTTATAATTACCTTTTTGATTGGCGACAACAGGTAACATTCCAGCAACAGAAAATGTCCGGCATGTACGCGCTAAATATCACCCACTATTCTAGTTGCAGCCTCGATATATTAAATGACTTTTATCTGGCGACAGCCAGATGGTAAAAATAAACAAAACCATAGGAAAAGAAGAAGAAAAAGAAGAACACACACATTGACGCTCTTTCACGGACCTTACGGTGACGCGCTTCACGCTGCTCACGTACACATAAGTCTTACACATAGAAGTATATATCTATATAGATCTTACGCTGACGTCATCTGACGGTCGAGTCTCAGCTAGCCCCGAGCGCTAAGATGTTTACACATCAAAAAACGTGCTATTCTCGATAATTACGTATATGTTCTAACACGAATGCTGATTTCAACACGAAAATAAATGAACAAATACACTAAAAATGAAAATTAATAAATATGATGTTTATTATTCAAATCAAGTTATGAAAATCCAGATAAAATTTAAATTATATGATTTGGGCGCCAACTGGTTTTTATGGTCCAGCAACCTTTACAATTTATTCGCCAACCGAAACGCAATGACAATAAATAATAATAATCAGTTGATAATTGATGAGCGCAAAATAAGAGAAGTCAAATATTCAATAATCGCTAATCGCAAGAAGAAATTTAGAAAAAAAATTATTTTTCTTCTTGCAAAAAATCGCGCGTTACGAAGTCTATTTTTAGATTTTGCTCTACGGCGAATGACAAGCTCAAACCGAACAAAGGGATATCGCGAAAAGGGGGGTAATGGGTGGAAAAATGGAACACGGGAAGGCAGGTACGCGAAATTTCAATTTTTCTTGCAAAATTCGTACTCAATATCTCAGGGCCAATTTATTAGTGAGTTCACCGTCGCTACGACCTCTTATATATTACCGCGATACTATAGTCCAACCAGAATATACATAAATTCGATCAACTTCTATTCAAAGAGACAACCCACTCGCCAATTTTTTGGTAGTGAGCTTGGACCTCAAGGAATATACCCTCAAAATTGAGAACAAGTGAGAGTTGCATTTTGGCCGTTAAAAATTATTAAAAAATAAAAAGTCAGTTTTTTCATGTTATTATGTTCGAAACGCGATTCATGGAAAAAAGTTTCTCACAAAAATTGTGCGCCGTAAAATAAGTTGTACAAAGTCTTATACAAAAATTTCGTACGATTGTTAGTTTCGCGGTAAATGACAGTTAAACAACAGATCTTTTTAATTTCATCGTGTGTACATGGGTTATTTATAAACGTATTGTTCTGAAACTGATTCATCACCCAGAAGAAACTATCCTCAAGACATATGTGTAACGTAAATCAACTTATCTTGTATAGTTTAGCAATAACGACCGGTTTGCATAAATGCGGAGTTTTTATTTATCACCCATACTACAAGTCTCACAGGTTGCAAAAAAATCAGGGTGGTTGGTTTCAACATGTAAATTCAGGATTCAACTGAAAGAAATCATTCAATTTCAAAAAAACCATGTTTTTCGAGGATAAAAATCTTAGCTTATAAACAAATAGAAGTTACACCTTAAATATTCGAGTTATTCGAAATATTCTTTAAAATCCGCATAGGTCTCAGCGAGACACGTGATTAAAAAAAAAAGTTTCCATATCTTTATTACAAACAGAGATACAATCACTTTTACGTTTGTTTAATTTATTACTACTTCAATCAACATTTTTGCAAAATTCAAGTTCGTGAGCATTCTTAATAGTGTTAGGTATAACATTCAATATCATACTAGCTGTTTCGAGGCTTAATCTCGTTGCAGATAATGTTGGTAGTCGATCGCCCGTGCGCGGCACAGCGATCGCCAGTGTTGGTTCCGCCGGGCGGGGTGGTGGGGGCAATACGTCTCGCCCCGCAGCCGCTTTCGCGCGGCTTGAATAATTAATACTATAACTCCCTTAAAAATTGTCTTAGGATTTTTTTTTTAATCAAACCTTTTTTTTCTCACTAATTCGAAAATTCCGACAAAAATCAATATTATCGAACCCTCGCGCGGCTTAGTTAACTCTTTCCATATATCCCGAGCAAACACAGTTCCGAAATAGTTACGAAAATGTTACGTAACATGTGTTACATTGGACATAACATTTATGTCACAAACTCCGTGAATGAAGCGGAGTTTGTTCTCAAATATGTCATCCTATAAACAAGTCACAGATACGAAACATCTACGAGGAATAATAATTAAATAAACTCATACCCAAGATGTAATATATTTAGCTCATAGATGTAACAAACTCATCACATAGCCATAACAAACTCAGATAATAGATGCAACAAACTCAGATCATAGTTGTTACAAACTCAGCTCATTGATGTAACTCCTACGAAACGAAACGTAACCCTGATGCATAATACTCGTGACAATGATGTCAATGTGTTTTCGTGGTTACAGGTAATTTACGTATATACATATTTTATGAACAAATTACAAGAAATTTATGTATTTCCAACCTACATATTAGGTTGGAGTTTTATTTTTATTTTAACATTTGAAAAGTACATTTTAATTATAATTTATAATTTTTGTTGAATACCTACAAATATGATGTATCGTCCACCATTTGAGGTACCAAATGAACAATTTTTTGGGACTAGTTAGAACCTTCAAGGTGCACCGGTGTCCTAAAAAGCCTAGTTTTGAGTTTTTATACTCTACGCTAATAAACTGCTGGCGACGTCTCATTTCCTTTGTAAACTTTTTCCCACGGGATGAGCGTGGCACATTTTGATTAAAGTCAAAATTGTGACCAGGACAATGCCTGGAAAGTTCAAAATAGGCTAACAATTTCAAAGCAGACCTGCAACTCTGAAATAAAGAGCAGAAAACATGTGTCATGCTCATCTCATGGGAAAAGGAGTTACAAAGAAAATGAGACGTCGTAGAACAAAATCTGTCGATCAATTCTTTCTGAATCATGCGCAGAGTATAAAAACTCGAAGCTAGGTTTTTACACAGAGTGCAAAAACTCAAAACTGGGTTCTTACACTCTGCGCATGATGCCGAAAGAATTGCTAGATAGATTTTGTTCTACGACGTCTCATTTCCTTCGTAACACTTTTCCCAGTGGACACAGTAATGTTGCAGCAATGTAACGGCAATGTTACCGTTTGTAACATGTAACATTACATGGACGTTACATGTAAGTTACATGTAAGTTACAATTTCCTACTCAGCAATGTAACATTGTTACATAACAGTTATGTAACGTTATGTAACAGTTACGTCACAGTTATGTAACAGTTACGTAACAGTTATCGAACGGTTATGGAACAGTTATGTAACAGTTATGTAACAGTTATGTAACAGTTATGTAACAGTTATGTAACAGTTATGTAACAGTTACGTAACAGTTATGTAATTGTGTTACGTTACTGTAAATAGAATTAATTGTTGTTAAACATGTTATAAAAAATATATAGCTCTCGCAATATAATTTAATATGCATAGTTTACCGGCCCGAAAGAGATTCATAGAAAAAAAAAATCTGCACGAATTGTCTGATCTAACTTTTCTCAGAGACTGGGAATCGAACCCTCGACCCTACCTACCATCCTACCTATCTACCTAACACGCTACCGATTACGCTACCGACTACTTATGAATTCTCTCTACTTGTATAATATATGAATGCTGGAGTGCCGAACAAATAATAGTAGTATAATAATGGTAGTAAAATAATAATAATAATAATAATAATAATAATAATAATAGTATATGCATTTGAATGAGCAATAAACCATGAAAGTTCGTTTTTTTATTTGCGAATTCCAATCCCCTGACCCCTCATAAGTTATGTAAACTTTATTCCAGAATACCGGAACCCTCATAACTTACGTTATCCTTCATTACTTAATTTCAGAGCTTCTAACCTCTCATAAATTATGTAAGCCCTCAAAACATGTTTGAAAGAGCTATGACCTCTCATAAGTTAAGTGACCTCTCATAACTTAATTTGGGGGCCTCTGACCCCTAGTGTCATGTGAACTCTCAAAACTTTATTCCAAAATACCTGACCCCTCATAACTTACGTCATCCCTCATAGCTTAATTTCGCGACCCCTGACCCCTCGTAGTAAAAATATTTACAGTGTGTAACTTCTATGGTATATTGCCGCAATAGAACACATGTTACATTACTGTAATGTAACAAGGTTATATAGCAGTGATGTAACCTACATGTAACAAATGTTACATAACAGGTTACTTGCACGTTATATAACAGCAACGTTACATAGGAATAACATTGTAACATTACATGTAACTTCCATGTTATATTGCCGCAATATAACATTTGCTACGTTACTGTAATGTAACAAATTTATATTGCCGCAATATAACATATGTTACATTGCTGTAATGTAACAAAGTTATATTGAAGTTATGTAACCTACATGTAACAAATGTTACATAACATTGTTACTTGCATGTTATATAACAGCAACGTTACATAGGGATAACATTGTAACATTACATGTAACTTCCATGTTACATTGCGGCAACATAACGTGTTCACTGGGTTTCCTATGGGATGAGCGCAGCACATTTTGATTAAAGTCAAAATTGTGGCCAGGACAATGTCTGGAAAGTTAAAAATAGGCTAACAATTTCAAAGCAGGCCTGCAACTCTGAAATAAAGAGCAAAAAACATATGCCGTGCTCATCTCATGGAAAAACGAGTTACGAAGGAAATGAGACGTCGTAGAACAAAATCTGTCTATCAATTCTTCTGAATCATGCGCAGAGTGTAAAAACTCAAAGCTAGGTTTTTACACAGAGTATAAAAACTCAAAACTGGGTTCTTACACTCTGCGCATGATGCCGAAAGAATTGCTAGATAGATTTCGTTCTACAATGTCTCATTTCCTTCGTAACACTTTTTCCTATGGGATGAGCGTGGCACATTTTGATTAAAGTCAAAATTGTGACCAGGACAATGCCTGGAAAGTTCAAAATAGGCTAACAATTTCAAAGCAGGCCTGCAACTCTGAAATAAAGAGCAAAAAAAATCTGCCGTGCTCATCCCATGGGAAAATGAGTTACGAAGGAAATGAGACGTCGTAGAACAAAATCTGTCTATCAATTCTTTCTGAATCAGCCGCAGAGTGTGAAATCTCAAAGCTAGGTTTTTACACAGAGTGTAAAAACTCAAAACTGGGTTCTTACACTCTGCGCATGATTCAGAAAGAATTGCTAGATAGATTTTGTTCTACGACGTCTCATTTCCTTCGTAACACTTTTTATTATGGGATGAGCGCGGCAAATTTTGATTAAAGTGAAAATTGTGACCAGGACAATGCCTGGAAAATTGAAAATAGGCTATCAATTATAAAACAGGCCTGCAACACAGAAAGAAAGGGCCAAGAGAAGTTAAGCGAACACGTGCAACGCGAATAAGGTTATAAACCGAGTAAGGAAAATTCCTGGGTGTTTTTCCATCACGGCAAATACCCATATAACTTATTTTTTTCTTTTAAATTAAGGGATCACATTAAACTTACCAATTGCAATGTATGCTGTATTATTCTGGTTTATTCTGTATTACGCTGGATTATTCGATATCACCTCCTTGTACTTTACACTCACATATTGTTTACGTTCCTTAATCGACATAACCTTAAAATGATTGAAGATATTTCTCGTAATGTATTGTTACGTACCGAGAGGTACGCTTCAAGAGTAAATATAATTATTGTAAATCAAAATGCGTTAGAAAGATGGAAGTTAAGCATTCGATTAGTAGATTTGGGCGCCTCTACACCGTCCCATACAGGCCCGCCCTAGTAACTTGTCTAACCACTCATTCTAACCGGTTATCTAACCGGAAATCTAACCAGTTTGAATTTGTGAAAATTCTACCGTCTTTCTAACCGGACTTCTAACCGCTACGCGTAATTTTACTCAAGTTAGAATGGTGGTTAGAAACGCGGGTAGAATTTCAAATTCCATCTGCTACCAAAATCCAACCATGCCTAACCCACTTTCTAACCGCTCTTTCTAACCACTACGCATAATTTACTCAAGTTAGAATAAGGGTTAGAAAAGAGGTTAGAAATTCAAATTGCAACAAGCTGTTAAAACCTAATCCCCCCTTACCGGCTTTCTAACGACCACGCGTAACCACCAGATGGTTAGAAATTCGAAATAAAATCTGAGCAGTGATTTTACGTACCTGGAACGGTGGTCACCAATTAAAGATGCATGTACCTGTAATTGGCATATTGATGTGGATATTACAGAGTCGATGGTGCGATACACAGTATCGTAAAATCGTAATTTTATGTATAAAAAAAATAGAATACTATTTTTTTTTGTTGCGTAACATTCACGCAATACCAATGTTCACGCAATACAATATTCTTTTTTTTACCACAATATGTTTTATTATCAAATCGAGCGAATATAATACCGAAAATTGAGTCTTGGTATGATCATTTTTCCGCGGTTTCTTCATATACGGTCTATGATTATGAATATTTTTCATGTTTTTTTTAAAGTTGAATTAAGATTAATATAATATTAAGATTAAGATATATGACACCACTGTGATGAGCGTTGCTTTTATAATCTCAAGCTGGCAAGACACTGGGTACACTGCAGGCGAATAAACATTTTAAGACAAGTCCTGAATGCGCACTGACGCGGACCACGATCGTTCGAGCGCCACGAAAGTAGTTTATTTTGTCGTCCAATAACTTCGCGAAGACATTCCACAACGACGCATAAAAGATCTTTATTTGTTAATAATATATATCTGTTAACAGAAACGTGCTTTCTTATTAAAGGACATTCGCGATACGCCATCATGCCTCGTCTTAGCTAGTCTCCCGTAGTGGCGTCTCCGGGAGTCTAGCCCTTTTCCATCCATTCATGGAAATAGGCTAGACTCCCGGGGACGCCGCTACGCGAGACTAGCTAAGCCCACAGTGCCCTGAAGAACCAATGCAAGATGGCGAATCGCGAATGTCCTTTAACAAGAAAGCACGTTTCTGTTAACAGATATATATTAATAACAAATAAATATCTTTTATGCGTCGTTGTGGAATGTCTTCGCGAAGTTATTGGACGACAAAATAAACTACTTTCGTGGCGCTCGAACGATCGTGGTGCGTGTCAGTGCGCGTTCAGGACTCGTCTTAAAATGTTTATTCGCCTGCAGTGTAGTATCTTGCCAGCTTGAGATTATAAAAGCAACGCTCATCACAGTGGTGTCATATATCTTAATCTTAATATTATATTAATCTTAATTTAACTTTAAAAAAAAACATGAAAAATATTTATAATCGTAGACCGTATATGAAGAAACCGCGGAAAAATGATCATAGGAAGACTCGATTTTCGGTATTATATTCGCTACATTTGATAATAAAACATATTGTGGTAAAAAAAAAGAACATTGTATTGCGGAAATGTTACGCAACAAAAAAAAATAATGCATAAAATTACGATTTTACGATACTGTGTATCGCACCATCGACTTTGTAATATCCACATCGAAATGCCAATTACAGGTACACGCATCTTTAATCGGCGACCACCGTTCCAGGTACGTAAAATCACTGCTCAGATTTTATTTTGAATTTCTAACCGCCTGGTGGTTACGCGTGGTGGTTAGAAAGCCGGTAAGAGGGGGTTAGGTTTTGACAGCTTGTTGCAATTTGAATTTCTAACCTCTTTTCTAACCCCTATTCTAACTTGAGTAAATTATATGCGTAGTAGTTAGAAAGAGCGGTTAGAAAGTGGGTTAGGCATGGTTGGATTTTGGTAGCAGATGGAATTTGAAATTCTAACCGCCTTTCCAACCACTATTCTAACTTCGGTAAAATTACGCGTAGCGGTTAGAAATCCGGTTAGAAAGACAGTAGAATTTTCACAAATTCTAACGGCAAGCAATTCTAACCGTTAGAATGGCGGTTAGACAAGTCAGTAGGGCGGCCACTGCTGAAATGGGTGAGGGTCTCGACAATAATATACAAGTTTTATAGGAATTAATCATATAGCGGAGAATTTATTATATCGAAAGAATATTTGAAATAGGAACGAGAGAAAAAGACGGCGCTTACAATACATGCGACGTCTCTCGAGTATAAAACTGCTGACTTACGTTTGTAGGAGGCCGGAGCTCCGGGCTATCGAGCGCTGCGGTGCGTGTGTATGTGTGTGTGTATGTATGTATGTCCCGTACAGCTGAGCAAGGATCCCGAGCCGCGCTCGGGACGTCGATCTTACCAATACACTTATGAGTCTATAATCACACTAGAGTCTCTATGCAGTGAGGGCGCGAAGATGCATAATATAAGCACTCACTCGCGATAGCCGGGAGATCCGCGAAGTTGAGGAAATAGATGTAGATATTTGGTGACGTATGGTTATTCGTTGATTCTTTGTTTTATGTTTCGGTTGTTATGTTGTTCTACCTCGGTAACGAGGGATTTTAATAGCTGATGTTTCGCTGGTTTGATGATTCGCCATGATCGTGAGATCATGGGCGCGAAAGGTGATTTATTGGATGACTTTCGATTTCTTATTTTACTATGACCTTAGGGTCATAGGCACGATCTTTTAGGACGGACAAAACATTAATATTGACCCGAGACTTACGCGTCTACGCAAACACCCCTGTGTAACGTCCCAAGATGACATACGAACGGGCGTATGCATCTTATATGGCGACGCGGGAATTACGCCGCAGCGACTGGCTGAAGGCCGGAGTATTACTCCTTGATTCACCTGACGGTGGGTAGCAAGGTACTGATTCGACTTGTCAACGATCCTCAGAACGTTGGCGAGTCGAACGAGGATTTTTGCAATTCGGCTTTTTGGAAACGGCGCGTGCATGTTGTTACGTCAAAAATGGGAGTTTTCGCGAACTATTAATAATTTCTGACGTATGACGTGCTGAATTTGATCGAGACTCTCTTGTCGTGGAATTAAATTTCCGTACTACTCCTGGAATCAATCTCGAACACGTCTGCCCCTGTTTTTGAGTCTAACCTTTCGAAAAATTACTCGGGAAATGGGCTTGGAATCACTGTCAAACCTATAATCACGTTGATGTCCCTTGAATTTTCGGATCTTTCATTTCGATATAAATTACTGTTAGTTTTACCACGCGGATCCTGATTGTTAGTTTTAATAAATGAAGGAATGATTGGGAAAAAATCGATCGGCCGTAGTTTGTAAATAGTTATTGGATGTTTAAGGAGTTCAGTGGAAGTAATTTTGAGTTTTGGAGTCTCTCTAGTTATTTCTGTGTCTGCAGGCAATGCCCGTACTCCGTGATAATTTGATTCAGATCTTTGAACAGGGCTTAACCTTTTTGGCCACGGATTCGAATATATCGCGTCGAGTTTACGTAATTGATATCTTCGTCCGGCTCTGCGTGTTCTTTTCTTTTTGCGCGATACGGGGGGGGTTACTTTCATGGGATTTGAGGGGAGAGTATCCAGGGTTAATCTCTGGTGAGCGTGCAACCTGACGCAACCCTAGTCCCAACCAGATTTCCGCCAAGGAAAACGAAGGAGTGCAAAAATTTGGTGAGCGTGCAACCTTACGCAACCCTTGTCCCAACCAAACTTTGCGTAAGGAGAGGTAAACGAATACTTGGTGAGCGTGCAACCTGACGCAACCCTAGTCCCAACCAAGTTTTCCGCACGGAGGGCAAGACTACGAATAGTTGGTGGGCGTGCAACCTGACGCAACTCTAGTCCCAACCAAGTTCTTCGCACGGGGGGAGAGTAAAGTAAAGAACACGAATCCTCGGATGAAGTTGCAGATTTACATAACCGTACTGAATCGAATAAGTTGAACGAATAGTAGAGAGAGAGAGAGAGTGGTAGGATTCTTACTTTAAATTTAATCGTTGGAGAGGAAAAATTCTTTGGATTGGATTTGTTAAATTGTTTAAACTTTTAATGAAATACCGGAAAGGAAAATTCAATTAAACCTCATTCTGTGACTATTGATGAGTCACTGGTTCGCGAGAGTCTCAAACTTGATCAATTTGTTATCTGACCCTTCCCTGAATTTTATATTTTTTTCTCCTTTGTCGCGAATCTCCAATTCTCGAATGACACGATTTCAGCAATGGAAAGGGGAGAGGGGTCGAAAGGCCTTTGTTAAACTTCACGCGGATGAATTTTCCTCCTTCAAATTATCTCAAAGAGTTGGTTTAATTAAGGTTTTATGAAACTTGACCCAGTAATGCCGCAAGAACAATCTAGATTTAAGATTCACTTGGATAATGTTGAAACTTCTTCTTTTAAATTATTTTAATGAAATTGTTTAAATAAAGCCTTTTATGGACAATTAAATCACCAACGCCGCAGGGGTAATATGAACTTAGGATCACTTGGATAGAGATTCCAAAAAAAAAGAGATTCTCCAAAAATAATCAACTAACCGGTTTTTAATTGAATTTAATCGATCAATTCCGTCCGAATTTATGATATTCACTGTGTTCAATTTTTCCCGAACTATTCCTCACAATTTCACGAGAGGAAGATGAGGTTGTAATAAAACTTCACTTACTGGCTGAGACGTTCTCCAAACGGAAAGGGTGACAGCATTTGTAGACGCACCGGCGACTCAGACGGAAACGGTGAAATTGAATCAACAGTAGATCAAGGGCGTGGCAGGTTGGCGATGAAGTCAAAGAATTTGTCGATGCACAGAGTTTAATTTTCGAGATCCAAAATTTTATTCAAATTATTGTAAAAAGAAAGAAATGGTTAACAAAGATTCAGTCTAAAATTTCGCAATTCATTTAACAATAGCCGCGATGTATACGTTATCCAATATTTCGTGGATTGCGGATGTCGAAGTAAAATAAACGAAAATTACTAAACAGAAAATAATAACTAGACAAAGAAAAATGAAATAGAATAAAACGAGGTCCAACGTCTCTTCCGACATTCAGAGGCCAACCCGAAATCTCGAGAATTCAAAATAGAAGAAATTTCAATTCGACTCAGAAATCGAGTGAAATTCTAAGTCCAAAACGAATTGATTTGGAAAATTCCAGAATCAAGAACGTCTTTGTCGAAAAATTTCGCAAGTTCAGGCCAAGAATGGGTTCGATGAGAACGATGGGTTTCGTAGTTTCCACGTCGGAAAAAAGTCGAAGAAGTCTGCCGAGAGCCCTTTTTCCGGCCTTTATATACCCGTGATCCAGGCTAACCCGTTCGATAAAAGTGGGGATTGATGATAAAGACAGAGGATGCATTTTTCTGATGCAATGCATTTTCCTTTTCTATTTCGTGAACTTCCTTTGAAAAATCGGGGTCATCGCGAGGGCGCTAGCGTAGATCACAGGGTGGGCCCTATACGTGTGGCTGCATCGCGGCGCGCGTGGCTGTATTGCGGCGCGCGTGGCTGTATCGCGGCACGTGTACCCCCACACATGTACACGCTTATGCCGCACGCTTCTTATATTCTTATTCTGTATATAATATTACTTTCTTATGAACAATTTTAATTTTAGTATTATGAATATTTTTTTAGTTGCTTATTTGTCATGGATAGAATTCTTATATTTTCCTTTATATTTATCGTGTTGCGCATTTGTTAAAATTACCTTCCTTTCTTATATCTTATTGTTTGTTTAATTATTATTAAATGAAAAAAAAATTGTTGTCTTCGAATTGAACATCAGAATAGTAAATCCAAATGAATTGAATATTTGTGCGATATTTTTGCAGATTAAAATTACAATCCAAATTGTTATAAATAATTTTGTTGACGATTTTTTTGTGGATTTTTTTCAGTGTTTAAGTATTTATGATTAAAAATTAATCCTGCGATTGAAACATCGTTTTCTTAGTTTTTATATTTTTATATTTTTTCCTTTGGGGTGTGGTCGCATAGGCTTCTTGTATGAGTCCACGAGAAAAAGGGGAGGTAGGGAGTTACGGCGCATGACTAGGAAAAACTCAACTCTTATTCGCGTCCTCTTTTCCTTCGAGAGAGAGAGAGACGGGAGATTTATTGGGTAGATAAAAAGGGTAAGGCTAGAATAGAGGGTGGAGAGTGGGGAGGCATTCGAACGGTCTCCGGGTAGCAACGAGAGCCGAGCTCCTCGCTTTGCCACGCAAACTCCGTGGATCGTCGAAAGAGGGGAGGGGATTATGTAAATGAGCTCTGCTTCTGCTCGTGGACTTCGGGGCGTTTTTGCTTTTTACTTCCTTCTTGATTTTAACATAGTCAAATGATATTTCGAGTTTGTAGTTATTTAAGTTAAATAATATAAGTTTTAACTTGTTTCTTCCGGAGTTCGGTTATTGGATTTAGCATTAACCGAATTCGGTGCATAATTTTATTTCGCAATTGTAGGTTTCTTTAAATTGTTAATTCTTCGAAATATTATTCAACATTGCGTAACGATTTTCCCATTTGAGAGGAATAACTTTAAATGAGTATTTTTTTATCCTAGAGTATTTTCACGCGTATATTCCTACTCTTACTCACACATAGATAAATGACAGTGTGTATATTCTAGTGCATATATATATATATATATATGTACGCGTGCCCCGATACCTGTTTTGTGAGGTGTGTAGAATTGGGTCTTAAGGACGGTTCGGGGTTTTTCGCGCCTTGCAACATGAGTGAGAGAGAGAGAAAAGGTCAAGAAACGGTGATCCTACGCATAGGCCTCTTTAAAATCTTTTCTCGCTTCCCTTCTTGTATTCTTGTGAGGTCATTGCCCTCTTGGGAACGACTAGTGGTTTCCTTTCCGTTTTGCCATGATCTTCTCCCTTGTCAATACTCATGGTTTTGAGTTGACTTAATATTTATTTTGGATCTCGTTCTTAATTATAATCTTTATTACCTATTTTTGATCAAGAGAGTTATAGATATATTTTCAACTATTTCATTTGTTTAGTTAACCATTATTCAGTCTCTTCTGTTTGTTGAAGTATTATTTGGTTTCATTTATTTATTTCGTTTTGTTTCCCTTAATTCCATTGCGAATTTCTCCCGAAAGTTCGTTATTTAAATAAATTTCAATTAATGTTTCAAAATTCTATATTGATTTGAGATAGGAAAATCCATCGCTGTTTAGCGTCATTCCGTTCGTTTTTGCTTTGAATATACGCATATATACTCATACACATACACGTATGTGTATGAGAAGAGAAATGCAACGTTTCCTTGTATGCTAGTTCTTCGAGAGGGTGTAATCAGCGCCCCTCGTTGGCTTTACGGCAGAGTAAAATACTATGTGCTTTTTCTTTTCTTTTCCCAATGGTAAGAGCATTTTCGGATCCAATGATCTATCTCTCGGATCGATAGGCCGGTAGAGGGTATGTCAGTTAGGAAAGCGACGTTAGTGTGCCTGACCCACCAGATGGTGTGACGAGCCTATGGCTTTTCCTGTAGGGATCTTTGACCCTGGTTTTCCTTTCCTTACTGCCCGATTTTACCGATGGCCTTTTCCTTGAGATTTTCAGTCGGTAATGTGAATTTCTAATTTTTATTATTGAATTGAACGGAATAACGTAGGAAACGACAAACCTTTCCCTCACAAATCTTCAAGTTTTTAATTATCGTTTCGGTGGAAGTTTCGTTAAATAATCTCATTTATGGACGTTACGTCAGGACGTAACACCTCCCCCCCTAAAACGATTATTCGGGAACCCAATAATCGAAAGAGTGAACTTTCACGAGAAATCACGAACATTTATGTCTTTTCTTTTGAAATAGTTGATCATATATATATATGTGCATATACGTGTGTCTTAATTCCATTAGTTTTTCTTTGCGTGGTTAGGCCTTTGTTCTTTAACAAACGATTGGTTTCGATGGCCATTAAACTTTGCTCTTTGGTTTTCGTGTATACGTACTTTCGAAAGTATCTAATATTGCTTTCCTTAATTAGACTACGGAGGATGATAACGATGAGTTGGCCTGATGTATGGTGTTGCTATTTCCGTGTTGTTTTCGGTGTGTCATCTGCGAACTAGTTGTTTTGACGTACATGTTTCTTCTCGAAACGTGAATGAGGTTGTTGTTGTGTATAGTCAACCCAAGTGGTCTGTCCGTGGGTATGACCAGACGTTGTCAAAATTCCAAGATCTCATCGTGTCGATACGGGCACCATTGAATGTTGCTGGCTCCGTACTCTCTTATGGGTCATCCTGGGCTGGCTTCTTATGGCATTGCCTGGGAAGTAACGCCAGACAAATGGCACATGAATGGTTCCTCAATCGTTTCCTCTATGGCCATTCAGTCCTATTTGATAAGAATACTATAGGTAAAAGTTTGCACAATGTTAAGGCCTTTTTTTTAGTCTTGGAAAACTGCCTAATGTAATTAAATTCCATAGGGTATATGTTCCCCCTTTCCCTTTTTTTTATTATTTCTATAAGTGAGGAGGAAAGTTCAAGTAATTGATAAAAAGAAATCGTTATTGTTAAATATTAATTTACCCCTTGTTTTTTTGTTTCATTTTCTCCTTTTTTTCATGAGTAAATATTTTAGATTAAGTAATAGTAGTATGAAAGAAAGTTAGTTATATTATGGTAGTGTGTAGAAAATTAAATTTACTCGAATTAACTTTATCGTTCCCCCTTTTTTTTATTTTGTTTTTTTTTGTTGTCTTTTTTTTTATATATATATGTATATTTTTAAAGGTTTGTTATTGTTGTTATTGTTATTTGTTGTTGTTATTGTTATTATTATTGTTGTTCCTGTGATTAATGTTATGATTATTATTATTGCTGTTATTATTGTTATTAGTATTATTACTATCGTTATCATTATTATTATTATTATTATTATTATTGTCATTATTGTTATTGATATTATTATTGTCCAGGGAAAATTCTTTACCGTACCTTTTTGCTCTTGTATTTTACCGTATTCCTTTGCGTTCGACTGTTTGTATTGCTCTTTTTCTATTATCATTTTTTCCTCTTCTTATCTCTTTTTTTTTATTCGTGGTCCATTTCCTCTGCTGATTCGATGTCCCTTTCTGACATCGTTTCGAGACGACGTGCAATTTCTTCAATTGTTTCTGTTGGTTGAGTTAATCCGATCTCTGTACCCCACCTGTCAATGACCGCGTCAATTAATTCTGCCATTCTCAAATCTAGGCTTGTAGCTATTTCGACGACAGCCTCCTCGATATTAGTGTCGATTTCCCGATTCTTGGTTGTTAAGGTGGGAAGTATTGTCTTTTGTCCCCCAGCCTGGCTTGATTCGTTTATTGGGTCTGTCTTTGTGGTATTGACAGTATCTCTGTTATGTTCAATATTTTTTTGATGGGTAGGTTTTTCCGTTGTTCCGATTGATTCGTGTTTTTTATTTTGGGAAGATTGATTGCGAACTAGTGAAAGGCTTAGGAGAAGGTCTGTTTCTTCCTGTAGTGTGGTTGATTCGCTCTTATGGTCCGTTTGCGATGTTCCGCTCGGGCTGAGAGTATGTGTTTCTTGGAGATCGAGAGGTTCGACTTGAACGTGTCGGTATCGGCCATGTCCTATGAATTCGATTCGACTGAAATATTGTTCTACGGGGCGAAAACGCAATCGCTGTGCCATTTGTACCATAGCCCACCGAATCCGATGAATCCGCAGTGATGCGCTGCTATACGTTCAGCCCATAGTTTTAAGATGGTTTCCTCGAGCTTTCGCCATTCTGGTGGAACCCAAACTGTACGTTGTATGTCGTTGTCGGTAGTTTTTGGTAATTTGATCGGCCAATAACACACCGCCTTTTCCAATCCTATTGTCGCCCAAGTGGGATCGCGATTCAGTGCTATTCGCAGATATTCCCCGTCTGATTTTATTTGCCGAGGGGAGTTCCAATATGGCACAGGTTCTTCCAACTCGGGCCATCCATCTCTCCCATGTATTGGCACTCTCACAAAATCTTGTCCTTCTGGAAGCAATATGTCGATGATCCATTCCTATCTTGTTCCTCCAAGTATTATGTTTTCGTAAGGATGTTCCCTTAATATTTCCATCCATTCGTTTAACCTTTCTGTTTGAATCATTCGCCATTCTGGAGGTACAAAGAGTATGATGTCTTTTTCCGCAATATCGATGTGTAGTTTAATTTTCCAATAGCAGAAAATTTTCGTTGTTCCTGGTACGGGGTTAAATGGTTGTCCGGTATTAGTATTAATCCATAATATTTCCGGTGCAATGGCAGGTATCGATGGATGTAGCACGCTGGGCGATACGGTGTCCCTTCCACAGCTGCATTGAGTCATGTTGATTTCTATCGTAGGAACTATCATGTAGGTATACCCCAATTTACCTTAAGAACAGAGAAAGTGTTAATTATTTTTGTTTTAATTATAATTTATCCTAAGGTTTATCTAAATATGACTTATTGCAACAACTTCTCTTATCGGTGTTGTATACATTTATCTCTACCCTTTTTTTTTGTGTTTTTTTTTTTTATATATATATTTTTTTTTTAATTTTTTTTTTTTTTTTTTTTTTTTTCTTCTTAATTCTTGTTTCATTTCGTCATTATATATATTTTTTTAAATTATTTATATATATATGTTTCCTTCTATATATTTTTTCCAAAAGAGAGAGAAAGAGTATTTCTCAGTTTCTTATCCCGATTTATTCCAAGATCTTGATCGGTTGAGATTTTTTCCTTTTTTTTTTTTTTAAATTTTTTTTTCCTCTTTTTTTTATTATTTTTTTTTTAATCATTATTTTTCCCCCTTTTTTTTTATTATTATTATTTTAAATGCGTTCTCCGCTTTATCTTACTCCATATTAAAATCTTGTGAAACTGGTGATTTGACGTTCGGGGAATCATAAAAAAAATTCTTCGTTTCCCAGGATATTTCTATTTAATTTTTCCCATGTTTTTACTGTGTGAGTGGAAATGATTCTAGGGGCGGATCGTTGCGTATCCATAGATCTGAAAGTTCGCCATTTTCCATCTACTTTGAACATTGGAGGGTGTTGGGTGCTGCAATAAATTGCCCATCCACTTTCGGTTAAAACGTGTGTACGGGGTTTTAGAAAGAGCTCCTTATTGTTGACGGTCACAGGAATTTCGTTATAGCATAAATTCGTATCCCGAAATTTAGCTTCGACAGGCGTACATTTTAAAATATGGATTACTTCGCTTGCTATTCTACCAGTGTATCCTTCGGCTCCCATGATTGTGTAGGCGAATTCTTCACGATCGTTTCTTGCAATCGATAGTGTGTTTGATAACATTCGTTTTTCTAAATTACATTGCTCTTCCAAAATTTCTGTGTAAATTTTCTTTAACTGGAATTTCGTTTGTGTGTTTTGATAAATGAATCTAGAATTCACATGCTTGGATAGATCTGCTACGGAATTAGGTTCGGAATTATTTTGACTGAACCAGAGAGTTTCTGAGCTTTCCATTATAAGAATTTTAGGATGTTCGGTTTGAAAAAACATATATCCGCATTTCTCCACTCGATTTTCCGTGGAAAGCGCGAAAGTCATATCTCCCTTTGTTACTATGTATGCTCGGCGGGATACGTCGTTAATTGTACTGAACATTCTCTCGGCTTCGCCCGCATATAAAATTCCAACAGACCCCCTTTCACACGTGCTTTTAAGTAGGGGAGCCCAATAACTATATTCCCCGTTCACGTCTTCGTATTGACCTGTGATTAATTCGCGTGTTTCCCCTGTTCGTAAGAGAATTTCTCCTGTTTCGATGTTTAACGGGGCAAAATATTCTTGCAATGTAATTTTCGCGTTTCCCTGTACTACAGCTTTTTCCCAGGATCCGTGAAAATCAGAATAAAAGATTCCGTTGCAGGTACCATCGATTTCAATCGATCCAGCAATGCTTATCGGTTGACTGACGGTTTCGTTTATCCTTAACCCATGAATTTCTGTGTCCCCTATTTTTATTTTCCCTTGGGAATGCATGTCAAGACACGCATCCCTTGATATATTCGGTGAGAATTGGTATCGTCCGTTGGTTGTATCCATGGTGTGGGAAAACATACCACAAATTTTTATCACGCGCAGAATCTCGACTCTGCATTGTATTACTTTGGTAAAAGAGAATTGATTAATTTCGACTACCTGTATATAAGTTTGTGTAATATTGACCTTTGGTTGAGGTATTTCGCATGTTCCCACCTCCAAAAGTGATATGCTCATGACGTTTTCGGCTTTTTCGCAGTCGTATCCCGTTAGTCCCTTTCCGGTGTGTATATTCGCGATGAGCCATAGAATCACCACTAGTAAAGTGTTTCGGTGCCTCATTTTCTGGAAATCTGTTGTTTCAAAACTAACAAAAATTTAATGAGAATTATATATTTAACGTAATTATTTTACTCTTATCCATTGTTATTCCTTTAAGGTGTTATCTTCCTTATTTACCGTATTTTATATGTATTATTATTATTATTAAAGATTTTTTTTATTATTGTAATCTTGATTTCTATCATTATATTATCATTGTTATTATCATTTTATTATTATTTTGTTATTATTATTAATATTGTTATTTAAAACTGGGGTAAAATTTCTTACAATGTAATATAATGCGATGTTTCTGTCTTGTTTTTCTCTTTTTCTCTCCGTTTTGTTTACTATTGATATCGCTATTATTATTGATATTACTACAAATATTATTATTGTTCAAGTTCTTGTATTGTGGCTTATATACACCATTTTTTCCTCTCTCTCTCTCTTTTTTATATCGAGTGTTTGAATTCTTTTCTTATACGACGCTTTCGCCTTGATCGGGGTTTGCTTCGAATGTATAAAGAGTGGACGTTCGTTTTTCGGGTCGAGGTTCTTCGGTTTTTCTCATCTCGCTTATTCTGCCTAAGGTCGGATAAAGAGGTGACGTTTTCTCAATCGTATCTTTTTTATCGATTACTTCAATCATTGACTTTGGACGAGATGATGGACCTGCGTTTGTTCCATCTATCGGAGTTAGTTTAAAACCGGTCATTTCCATATAAATAGGTTGTGTCTCTGGTTGCTCAACGCGTTTCGGCATAGATCGTAGGAAACGAGGGCTTTTGTAGTGTGGAGGTTCGTATGCATTTTTGACGGGATTGTTTTCAAATCGAAAAATTTGCGGGCCTTGGTAAGTTGCGGAGACGTCGCGAACGTCTTCGGGATTTTTATTTTCGAATTTTGGTAATTGAAAAGCTTGCGTATCTTGAAGGGATCTTGCCACACCTTCGGTAAAATTATTTCCTCTTTGGATTGTTGTAATAAATTGATCCGAATTATCGGTGTTTTTCGGCATAAAATATGGTTGTTGCGGTTCTTGACGGCTCTGTGGGTAGCTTTTTTGATTTCCGGAAAGTTCATTATCATTTGTCAGTGGCCCTGTGAATGTATATGGAGGGAAAGAGAAATTTTCCCAGTCATCCTGTTGCATTTTTGCGTAAGTTGGGGGTTTGGGGATTCTGGTCTGTCGTTTTTGTTTGATTTTTGTTGCTTTTTTTCCGACGGTGTTGGATCCTGAGGATCGTTTGCTTAAATGCAATAAAAGATGAGTCACGGAGTCCCAAATGGCACCGATTAAGTATACTGACCAACCATACACAGTGTGTAAGGCGTAGCAATGAATCACGGTGTCCACTATCATTTTTATTACTTTAAACACTATTATTATCCCGATAAAACCAGCGCTGATGTGACTGAATTTCATGAAATTTCCCCAGGTTTTATCCCAACTAGATTCCAATAATTTATCGAATGCGTCAAATAAGTTAGAAATCATTCCCCCTTGTGTAATTGTGGGTATTCCAGATATTTCTCGGGCTATAGAGTTCAAGATAGCGGATTTTTCGGCAGGGAACATAATGCGATCGCGTAATTCATTTAAATCTTTTTGTGAATAAATTCCGCTTGTCGCTAACGAGCGTATGTTTGAATATTTCCACGTGGCTCTTGTTGTGGGTAAAATTACTGTGGGAGCCAGTATGTTGTAAGGTTTGGGTCCCAACCCATACCATTCTCCGTCTATTTTGTACATCGGAGGGGTAAGACGATTGCAGGTTACTTGGGTGCCTGTTTTTATCAGAATGTGTGTATGTGGGGTAAGATGGAAAGAAAAATTTCCTCTGGCTACTGGCATTTCGTTATAACATTCCTCCGTTTCTCGCACCTGAACGTCTACGGGTATGCATTTAACGATATGTACCACCTCACCGGACATCACGTGTTCCGACATCCTGTTTAAAGTCCATTAAATTTTCGGTGAGAAAGATTTCTTCCTCCTTCTGACATATGTATACGTGTATATTCCCTCTCTCTCCAATATTTTTTCCTATTTCTTTTTAAAACATGGTTCGTATGATTATTATGATTATTATTTTTCCCATGTGCTTTTTCCCAACCTTGATTTTCCTGCTTTTTATTAGCTCCTGAATTTAAGGAAGGAGAGAGGGCAAGAATAAAATTTTCCCCTATTCTTTTCCTATTGTTATGGGAATGTGCGATTTTCGCAAACGATTAGGGTGCACTACGTTAGTGTTCTTTTTAATTCTTATTCTGACGTTACCATTGGCTAAAATTTCTACTATCTCATGTGGCCCAGTATATTGATCCGCCAATTTTCCAGGTTTTGGTCCCTTAAGCAAAAATACGGGTTCGCCGACTTTAAATTGGATTGGGTTAATTTTTTTGTCATGAATAATTTTTGCCTTTTCTTTGGCTTTGATTAAATTGTCGCGGCCATTTTGTTGTATTTCATGAATTTGAGTAATGAGTGTAATTAAATACCCGTCGTATGTGGCTATTTTGTCTGCATCGCCAATGGGTAGATTGGAGGGGGTTCTAGCTATTTTCCCGAATACCATTTCGTAAGGAGTGTGCTTAGTTCCTTCATGAACGTTTGTATTGTAATTAAATATGGCTAATTCAATCCATTCATCCCAATTATGTTCTTTACAAGTGTAGTGCTTTAAATATTCGCCAAGTGCGTGATGGGATCTTTCTAATGACCCGTTTGATTGCGGATGAAATGCTGTAGTTCTTATTTTGCGGATTTTGAATAATTTCGCGATCTGTCTAAAAAAATCGCTCAAGAAATTACTACCTTGATCGGTTAAAACGGCTTTTGGTGCCCCGAAATTACAGATAAATCTTTTTACAAATACCTCTGCAATCGTTACAGCTGTAGAATTGGGTATGGGAATTGCCATAGAAAATTTAGTGAGTTGATCCTGTATAGTCAAAATATATTCATTGTTTTTCTGAGTTTTTGACATTGGTCCCACGATATCCATTGCTATCTTATCAAAAGCTGTAGCAGGAGTGTCAGTTATCATCATTGGTTGTTTTGTTTTTACTCGGACCAACTTTTTTAACTGACATTGCAAACATCGTTGTATATATTGTTGTACATCTGATTTTAAATTTTTCCAATAGTAGTGGTGTCTGATTCTATTGTACGTCTTACTCACTCCTCGATGTCCGCCTATAGGTGAAGTGTGCATTTCTTTAATAATTTCATTTTGCAAATCTGAAGGTGGTTGGCGCACAAGCCCGTTACAGATGATTATTTTTAAATCGTCTGACGCTAGTAGGGTTTCTAATTGGTGTAAAATATCTTCCCACGGAATGGTGCATATATATTGTGATTTTGCAATACTAATTGTTTTTAGATTCAATTTTTCCGTCAAAAGTTTACATGATATTAATGTTTGTTTAATATTTTCAAGTATTATCGTGGGGCTTTCTTTATTATCTTCGGAAATGGGTAATGCTATGTAAAATTTCGTTCCCTTTTTCATAGTTTGGGCTTGATTCAATTTCAGGTTTTTACTGGGTAGATAATTATCATTTTCTTTTAGTAGAATGGCTCCTACATCTAATGGTTGACCCTCAACCGAGACGAAATAGGTCATATTATCTTTACGAGTATGCAATAGATCTCGAGACTGTTTGATATTAAGGCAGGTTGTGGCGCCATGCTCTGGTAAAGGGTCCACGTGTCGACTCGGGGGGAGAGAGCATTCGTCGCTTTGGGTGTGTTCGGTCGCATTTTCTTCGAGATCATCTGGGGTGTCTGTGTCACTCTCAAGGGGTCTAACTCGTCGGCGGCGGAGCCTCTTTTTTTTTCAAGCGTGGGGCCTATTGGACCCTCGTTGTCGGAGTCCCACCTTTCGTTGTCGGAACCATTTTTTCCTTGGTTCGTCGATGGACCATTTTTTTTGACTGGTTTTTCCCAAATGCTGTTGGCGTGTTCCGAGTTTTTACGACTTTTCCCCTCGGCCAGACTGTTTTCAACCCGATCGTCGGGAATGCCTACTGACCTATCTTCCTCGGCGACTGCATCTTCTATGCCAGGCATGAGCAAATTTTTTACGTGATCTTCGGAGGATTGCGAAAACGAGCCTACGAGGTTTTCCGTGTCCGACGGATTCTCATTGTTTGTTATCTCATCGAGATGAATTTCCGGCTGTCCTCTCGTCAATACGTTCTCAATTTTATTACTTTCCGTATTTCCTTTATCGGTACTATCCATCTCATTATTGGTAACGATTTCCGTCGCCATTCCGCCTCGTGTGGGTTTTACGATGGGGGTTTCTAAATTAGTTTTTTCGAACTTGGTCTCTTTCGGTGTATAAATCAAATGAAGATCTCCTATGTCTTCGTCTGAAGGGGCATCCTGCCCTTTGGAAAAGCCGACCTCCACATCATTCATATCATTCGTTTCAATATTATCGCCATATTCGCGGTACCAACGGTGTTGTTCGCTATTATCAAGTGGTATTAATTCATCTAATTCGTCCATTTCCACGTCGTCTTCTTCAGATTCTTCTTCTAACAATGCTAAAATGTCTGCCTCAGTTAACGTGTGCTTCGTTTTTTCCCTTTTTCCAGTTTCTGGATTTGCTCGAATTATCATTATCTCATCAGAAATAATGGTATCTTCCACCGGATTCCTTGATAAAGCATCGGCGTTGACGTTAGTCTTGCCGGCTTTATATACCACATCGTATTCGTACTCGGCGAGCTTTAATCGCCATCTTAAAACTCTTGCATTTCCGTCCGTGGCTCGTTGGAACCACATAAGAGGCTTATGATCGGTTACTATAGTAAAACTTCGCCCGTATAAATAGGGGCGGTAGTGTAATACGCAATATACAATAGCCAAGGCTTCTTTTTCGTATGTGTCGTATTTTTCTTCAGCTTTGTTTAGAGCTCTCGATGCATAGGCACAGGGGTGATCGTGATTAATTACTCCTTGGGATAATATTCCGCCAATCGCGACACCCGACGCGTCGGTGGTTAAGATAAAAGGTTTTGAGAAATCAGGGTATTTAAGCACGGGGGCCGTACATAATTTATTTTTTAATATCTCGAACGATTCTTGTTGTTCTAGTTGCCAATTAAAATCTGTTTCCTTTCTGAGTAATAACGTCAGGGGTTTAGTAATTTTTGCGTAACCTTCGATAAATCTCCTATAATAACCCGTAAGTCCCAGAAATTGTCGAATATTTTTAAGATTTTTGGGTCTCGGGTATTCTCTAACGGCTTCCAGTTTCTTTGGATCGGGTTTAACCCCGTCCTTTCCTATTATGTGACCGAGATATGCGACTTCGGGTTTAAGGAACTCGCATTTATCGGGTTGTAATTTTAAATTTGCAGCTTCCAATCGTTTTATTAATTCCCTATAAATTTTACTGTGATCTTCAAGATTCTTGGCATATATTACTATATCGTCGAGATACACAAAAACACCTTTTCCCAATATACCGCCAAGCGTGAGATCCATGGCGCGTTGGAAGGTGGGGGGAGCATTACGTAGCCCGAAAGGCATTCTCACGAATTCAAAATGCCCTCGAGGCGTCGTGAATGCAGTTTTATGACGGTCCTCCGGACTGACTTCTATCTGATGGAAACCGAATGCTAAATCGAAGACTGAAAAATATTGTGCGCCTCCTAATTGATCCAAGATCTCGATAATATTGGGAATTGGATATGCGTCTGCTATTGTTTTTTCTTTGAGAGAGCGATAGTCAAATACGACACGCCATCGTTTATTTCCTTTAGAGTCAGCCTTTTTAGGCACGACCCATACAGGACAATTGTAAGGAGATACTGATGGTATTATTATGCCATTAATCAACATTTCCTCCATTTGTCGAGTTATTTCGTCTTTCGTCACTTCAGGCCAACGATATCCCCTAGTATTAATAGGTAAATCATCGGTGGTGGGAATCCTATGCTGTAAAACGGTGGTGCAGCTGAGCGGTTCCCCGGGCAGATGATATAATTGTGTACTTTCTTTTAGAAGAGTTTCAATGCTTTCTTTCTCCTTGGGATTTAAACTATCTAGTCTTAGGACTTCTTTAATCTTTTTAAGGCGTTCTTCTATGTGTGAATCTTTAATTAAATGACAACGGCTTTGCCGTGGAAAATTCGGTAGATCCCGTGAAATTTTATGCATACTGAGGCGTTTTACTAAGTCATAATTTAATATCTCGAAAGATTTTCGCTTGTGAGGAAGTATTTTCAAAATTGTATTTTTCGGAGAATCTCGGGTGCATTTCTCCTCTAATTGTTGTAACTCACATTTTGCGTTTTTATCTAATGAAAATTCTGATGAGGGTCTTTCATTTATTTCTTTTGTTTTGGATCCAATAACTATTTCTGATTTAAAATTGACAATTTTAGTCCCGTTATTTGCAACCATTGGGTCTGCAGTACCGTGTGATTGCCTCTCGGGGTCCAAATGATCAATTTTCCTGACAAAGTCTGATTTTTCCGTTTTTTTATCCTCTTTTAATTTTGACATTTTATTTTCTGATACTTCTTTTATAGAGCAAAAATCGGGGCTGCATGTTGTATCGATTGATACTGGGCAATCTTCTGAAAATGAAACGCGAGGATTGTCCGCATGAAGTGCTACCCGTGAATTTAAACAAGGATGATCAGTCCCTGTTTTTATTCCTTTGCATACATTTTTATTAATTAAATTTTGGCCATTTATAGAATAATTAATTGAGTCGACTCTAAAATTAATCTTTGTCCCATCATCCGGATCTAGTTCCTCCGAAGAGCCTAAATTTGCAGAAGCGTTACAAAGACCGACACCATGCACAGAGCTAGCCCCGCAGAGTCTATTTACTCTTATCGTGTTAGGCATCTCTCTAACGGAGCCTTTCCTGTCTCTCGCAGGTACAGACACTCTCGTTGGCCCTACATCAGGATAGTTTTCTGTATTAATAAATCCTGCACAATTTTCCGTCTGAGAAAAATTGGAAGATTCATCTTTGCAAATCTTTTCCCGTGCGTTTAAATAACAATGAACACTAAATTTTTCCTCTTCTGTATTTTTACTGAAATTTTTTTCCCTTTCTTTCTCTTTTTCTGTTCCTGTATTTTTACCCAAATTTACTTTATCTTTTTCCGTATTTTTACTCAAATCTTCCTTATCTTTTTCCGTATTTTTACTCAAATTTTCCTTATCTTTTTCCGTATTTTTACTTAAATTTACTTTATCTTTTTCCGTATTTTTACTCAAATCTTCCTTATCTTTTTCCGTATTTTTACTTGAATTTACTTTTTCTTTTTCCATATTCTTACTCGAATTTACTTTATTTTTTCCCGTATTTTTATTCCAATTTCCCTTTTCTTTTTCCGTATTTTTATTCCGATTTCCCTTTTTATTCTCCGTTTGATATGATTTTGTTTCCTTTATTTCGTCCAATCCTTTGATAAGCTCACCTTTTTCAATTAGATCCCTATCTGGTAAATCTGTACGTTGAGAATTTTCCCAGATCGCGAATTCAGCTTCATTTTTCAATTCCAGCACCGGTACATGCACCTGTACGGGGTGAGGGTTTATATTTGTGATATATACGTACGCCTTTCCATTGTCATTTCTCAAAAATCCACACTGTACTATGAGTCCTTTTCCAGCGTCTAACGGGGGTAGATAACCCTCTCTAATTCCCAAATTTTTTATTCGAATAAAGCATAATTTGGTTGATTCTTTAGGAATCAAAATTGTTTCCGGTGAGGCGAAGGGGATTTCGATTCCTTGCATTTCTAATTGACGCCTCTCATAATCAATTTTTACGCGATTTCCGTCTAGATATTCCGAACCGAGAATTCCATCTTCCTCGATAGGAAAATAGTCTGTCACTATGTGGAATGTAGTAAAACGTCCAAAAGCTTCTATTGTGACGTAACCAATGGTGTAGATTGATGAACTAGTAATTCCATTCAACTGCAAAATTTCTCCTTGATTTATCAATTCGGGTTTGTCTATGCAACATAATTTTAGTAGATTTGGTCCTGCTCCTGTATCGATCATGAGAGTGGTCGGGTTTTTTAGCTCTTTTGCACTCATCATTACCGTGGGGACAGAACGCTCTCTCTCTAGATGTATCGTGTATATCTTTATTGCTCTAAATGCAGGCTTCTCCCTGCCATAGTAATAGTCCTTATTGGGTGCGCGTTCCGTGGGGCCTCCTGCGATGTACCCTGTGGCGGGAGACCCCTCGCGTTTCCCTTTAAATCTTTAAATCCCTGCTCGTCGTTCATTTTTATTTGGCACTCGCGAGCAAAATGACCAGGATTCTTGCAATAATAACATGTTTTATCTTGGTTCTGTTGATTGCTCGTGGCTGCACCGTATGTTTTTGGAGGGGTTGAGGAATTTTGATTATTAGTTCGGAGCGAATTGTCTCTGAAAAAACATCTATCAGCCCCGTGTCCCTCCTTTTTACAAATTTGACACCTCGTGTACTGTGATGATTGGTATCTAAGCGTTTGAGGCACCTGGCCCGTGTTCAACAATTTAGGAATTTGAGTGTTTTTCTGTAGTTGAGGGCAATTAAAAGCCATGTGATTCGGCCCTTTACACAATTGACATGTCATATTTGTATTTCCCTCATTTTTGACTAGAGGGGGAAAATGTTGGAAACATCGTTCAGCCGTATGGCCACGTTTGTTGCAAAGCTGACACACCGTAATTGTGGGTGCGGGAAAATTTGTTGGGTTGCCAGTAGCCTGTTGGGCCTGTTTTTTAAAACATTTCTCTACAGTATGTCCCATTTTTCCACAAAATTGGCACGTAGGAATATTTTTGCGTTCGTTGTCTCTTCCGAGATTTCCATCATTACGATTTTTATTCGACTCGCAATTTCCTGCCACGTGCCCAATTTTACCGCAATTTTGGCAAATTATCGTTTCGCTAGTAACGACATTTACTGATCTTTTATTCTCATTTCTCGAGTGTTTATTCTCAACGGGCTCTCCTCTGACTTTACGGAGCGCCGCCTGAGCGATTAGTTGTTTTTCGATTTTTATAGCTCTTTCTGACGCTTCTTCAATACCCTGCGTAAAACCCATTCGTTGTTCGATTTCTGGTTTTAAACCCTGCAGGAAGCACGAGAGTACGCCTGCTTCGGTGTTGGCTACAAAATCTTCGTCCGCGGTCAGATTTTTTTCAACTTCATAAGCATCTATTATCTGAATCCCTATGTCGCGGACTCGATTCGCGTAAGCTATTACCGTTTCGTCCGGTTTTTGATAAATTGTCCCTAATTCGCCCTGTAATTGATGCATATTTCGCGCCGGGGAATAAATCATTTTTTAAAAATTCGTATAATTGATTCATATTTTCGAATGTTTTCAAATGTATAGTTCGTCGGGGTTCTCCCTTGATTTTTACTCGAACTGCCTTTACGAGGTATTTTTCACTTTCTGGTTCGAGCATTCCGAGTGCTTCCTCACAACCCTGGATAAACATGGCCAAGGAGGTTTTGGTGTTATCATATTCAGGTACTACTGCAAGAGCGTCCTTAAGGGACACTAATTGATTACTACTTGCCATTTTTGGATTTTTTATTTCTTCGGGTTTTTGAATTTGAGGTCTCAAAAACGTTGGGCTATTATTTCCGTTGGGTTTGTCGTCTCTATCCCTGTCTTTGTCTCTATCGTTCTCTCTGTCACCTGGGCCTTCTGTCGCCTCTCGGTCTTTGTTAAATTCTTCGCTATGACCGTTGCCCTGACTTGTGTTCCTCTCGCTAGATTCCTTACCAAGATTAAGATTCTGTGCGTTATGTAACTCAGACAATTTGGTTATTAGAGGGGTTGATTCTGTTATTTTTCTACTTGCGATATTTTTGTGCAAATATCGTACAGGCGTTTTTTGTTTCTTAAAAATTTCTATGGGGTTGATCTTTTTTTTTCTCGCGAAAAATTCGAGGAGATTCCAAGTCTTACGAGGCGCTGGTATTTTCTCGTCTCTACAGGAATAAAAAGTGAGTGATTGATTGAAAGATGTATTAGAAGGGGTTTTCCAATGTCTCGTTGTAGTGGAAATATCGCGAAAACGCGGAGTTTTCAGAATTGAAGTTAGACTCTGTTTAGGCCTTAAAGGTGTTTCATTTATCTCCGAGTTTTCAGCGGGCGAATTGTCTGATTCACCAGGTGCGGCAATAATCTCGTCCCATGCACTGTGTAAATTTTTCGCGGTTTGACAGTGAGCCTCTGTTGATATTACTGATAAATCGGGCGTTTTTTCTCCTGAATCAGAGATTATTGTAACCACGTTGGGAAAAAGATCGCGACAGCTATGTTCGTTTATTTCAAGATTTAACAAAATGTCAGTATTAACTCCCTCTAACTCTTCAAATTCTTCGTTGACGTTCCCAGAAAAGGGGTTAACGTTGTTAAAGTCACCTTTCTCTTGCTCGTGAAGGGTCTTATGAACTTCAGTTTCTGAAGGCTCTTGTGACTCCTTTGATGAGACGTGAAATTCTTTCGAGGTTGAAATTTTATCGAGTGACGATTCACTACTGCTTTTTGACTTTTGTGAACTTGATTTTTGGGACCACGACGAGGTTGATTCTGGCAGATCTCCTATGTTGAGATCGGAAATAGATTTCGATAATCCTGGGAGGGAAAGTCTTTCCGTTTGGTCAATTGTGTTATTATCGATTTCAGACGTCTCTCGTCTTTTACTGGGATTCTGAATTGGTTCTCCTACTAATTTTCTTTTTCTCTCTTCTGGATAAATATTGAGCACAGAATCCTTATCATTTGTCGTAGATCTTGTTGACGGCATTTGTAAAATTCCAAGATAAAAACCGTCAACCATCTACCGATAATGATTATAATATTTTTTCCAAACTTAAACTTAATTAATCACTTATCATCAATTTGGACGGAACCCTGGCAAAATTGACGTCTGGATTATTTGTACTTGAGAAATGATAATTGTATTAAATTGAGGAGGGAAAATCAAGTGTCGATTCAAAAGATTATTAGGAGTGATTGTTGGTAAGGTTGGCGTATTTGGTAAAAAAAATTGGTGTGGTCGCGGTCTGAAATTTTCGTTCTTGAATTGTTTCGCGTGTATACGTGGGTATTTGATAATTCCAAATTGGGATTTTCCCGCTCGGCTCTTGATTTTTTGCTTTAATTTGATTATTAAAATTGTTATAATTGACAGCCGCTGCTTTGAATTTTTGCGTTTGAATTTTCTTTCCACCTCTATTTCCTTTTTCCTTTTTAGATGTTGTTTCTGCGGAAAAACGGGGTGTTGCTATTGCTTGTAGTTGCTGAGTCTTTTCCAAGTCTTTGTAATATTGATAGCGAGGATCGAGATGGTTGCTTCGGCAATTTACAGGATAATCTAAAGAAAAATCTATCGGAACAAGTTTGTAAGGCTGTGGGGTTTCGGGAAGGCAAAGTTCTTCAGTTAATTCCTCCAAAAATTTGTCGTGTTCTTCCATGAATGTTTAAACTTTGAGTATATATATCTTTTTTTTTTTTAATATTTTCTCTACTCTGTTCTTGGGAGGGGGAGTTTTCTGTGATATATCACCAAATAATAATTAAAAAAAAAAAATTCAAGTTTGGTGGAAAAAAAAACAAAAGATAAAAGAATGATTATTCGTTTTTTTCTTTTTTTTTTTTTTTTTGGGACCAAGAAATTTACTTTAAGATCTATCGATGTTGAAGGCGTTTTCCCTCGATCAATGACCTTTCTAGATCGCGTGATACGGAAGGTTCGTTGGTATTGGGATCATTGACCGCTCGGAAAACGGGGAAAAGGAAGGAGAGCTGAAACCGTGCGAGTAAAAGATCTAATCGTTTACGAGTTTTGGGCTGTTGAAAGGGTTATTTTTATTTATTTTTTTTTTATTAATTCGCGTACTCCTTCCAAAAACACAATTTATTTTGAAAAATCAGGAAATTACGGGTTTCTCTTTGTCTTTTTTACGAAAGCTATAAATAGTTTCCAGTAAGGGTTAAATGTTTCAGAGTCAAATTATTAATTTTTTTTTTTTCAAAAGGAAAAATATATGTACCCTTTTTTTTCAAATTGAATTTTTATGCACATTACATTGCCAAGGAAAATTGACAATGATTCCAAAAGATCCCGGACGAGCCCCCAAAAATCTGTTACGTCAAAAATGGGAGTTTTCGCGAACTATTAATAATTTCTGACGTATGACGTGCTGAATTTGATCGAGACGCTCTAGTCGTGGAATTAAATTTCCGTACTACTCCTGGAATCAATCTCGAACACGTCTGCCCCTGTTTTTGAGTCTAACCTTTCGGAAAATTACTCGGGAAATGGGCTTGGAATCACTGTCAAACCTATAATCACGTTGATGTCCCTTGAATTTTCGGATCTTTCATTTCGATATAAATTACTGTTAGTTTTACCACGTGGATCCTGATTGTTAGTTTTAATAAATGAAGGAATGATTGGGAAAAAATCGATCGGCCGTAGTTTGTAAATAGTTATTGGATGTTTAAGGAGTTCAGTGGAAGTAATTTTGGGTTTTGGAGTCTCTCTAGTTATTTCTGTGTGTGCAGGCAATGCCCGTACTCCGTGATAATTTGATTCAGATCTTTGAACAGGGTTTAACCTTTTTGGCCACGGATTCGAATATATCGCGTCGAGTTTACGTAATTGATATCTTCGTCCGGCTCTGCGTGTTCTTTTCTTTTTGCGCGATACGGGGGGGGTTACTTTCATGGGATTTAAGGGGAGAGTATCCAGGGTGAATCTCTGGTGAGCGTGCAACCTGACGCAACCCTAGTCCCAACCAGATTTCCGCCAAGGAAAACGAAGGAGTGCAAAAATTTGGTGAGCGTGCAACCTTACGCAACCCTTGTCCCAACCAAACTTTGCGTAAGGAGAGGTAAACGAATACTTGGTGAGCGTGCAATCTGACGCAACCCTAGTCCCAACCAAGTTTTCCGCACGGAGGGCAAGACTACGAATAGTTGGTGGGCGTGCAACCTGACGCAACTCTAGTCCCAACCAAGTTCTTCGCACGGGGGGAGAGTAAAGTAAAGAACACGAATCCTCGGATGAAGTTGCAGATTTACATAACCGTACTGAATCGAATAAGTTGAACGAATAGTAGAGAGAGAGAGAGAGTGGTAGGATTCTTACTTTAAATTTAATCGTTGGAGAGGAAAAATTCTTTGGATTGGATTTGTTAAATTGTTTAAACTTTTAATGAAATACCGGAAAGGAAAATTCAATTAAACCTCATTCTGTGACTATTGATGAGTCACTGGTTCGCGAGAGTCTCAAACTTGATCAATTTGTTATCTGACCCTTCCCTGAATTTTATATTTTTTTCTCCTTTGTCGCGAATCTCCAATTCTCGAATGACACGATTTCAGCAATGGAAAGGGGAGAGGGGTCGAAAGGCCTTTGTTAAACTTCACGCGGATGAATTTTCCTCCTTCAAATTATCTCAAAGAGTTGGTTTAATTAAGGTTTTATGAAACTTGACCCAGTAATGCCGCAAGAACAATCTAGATTTAAGATTAACTTGGATAATGTTGAAACTTCTTCTTTTGAATTATTTTAATGAAATTGTTTAAATAAAGCCTTTTATGGACAATTAAATCACCAACGCCGCAGGGGTAATATGAACTTAGGATCACTTGGATAGATTCCAAAAAAAAAGAGATTCTCCAAAAATAATCAACTAACCGGTTTTTAATTGAATTTAATCGATCAATTCCGTCCGAATTTATGATATTCACTGTGTTCAATTTTTCCCGAACTATTCCTCACAATTTCACGAGAGGAAGATGAGGTTGTAATAAAACTTCACTTACTGGCTGAGACGTTCTCCAAACGGAAAGGGTGACAGCATTTGTAGACGCACCGGCGACTCAGACGGAAACGGTGAAGTTGAATCGGCAGTAGATCAAGGGCGTGGCAGGTTGGCGATGAAGTCAAAGAATTTGTCGATGCACGGAGTTTAATTTTCGAGATCCAAAATTTTATTCAAATTATTGTAAAAAGAAAGAAATGGTTAACAAAGATTCAGTCTAAAATTTCGCAATTCATTTAACAATAACCGCGATGTATACGTTATCCAATATTTCGTGGATTGCGGATGTCAAAGTAAAATAAACGAAAATTACTAAACAGAAAATAATAACTAGACAAAGAAAAATGAAATAGAATAAAACGAGGTCCAACGTCTCTTCCGACATTCAGAGGCCAACCCGAAATCTCGAGAATTTAAAATAGAAGAAATTTCAATTCGACTCAGAAATCGAGTGAAATTCTAAGTCCAAAACGAATTGATTTGGAAAATTCCAGAATCAAGAACGTCTTTGTCGAAAAATTTCGCAAGTTCAGGCCAAGAATGGGTTCGATGAGAACGATGGGTTTCGTAGTTTCCACGTCGGAAAAAAGTCGAAGAAGTCTGCCGAGAGCCCTTTTTCCGGCCTTTATATACCCGTGATCCAGGCTAACCCGTTCGATAAAAGTGGGGATTGATGATAAAGACAGAGGATGCATTTTTCTGATGCAATGCATTTTCCTTTTCTATTTCGTGAACTTCCTTTGAAAAATCGGGGTCATAGCGAGGGCGCTAGCGTAGATCACAGGGTGGGCCCTATACGTGTGGCTGCATCGCGGCGCGCGTGGCTGTATCGCGGCACGTGTACCCCCACACATGTACACGCTTATGCCGCACGCTTCTTATATTCTTATTCTGTATATAATATTACTTTCTTATGAACAATTTTAATTTTAGTATTATGAATATTTTTTTAGTTGCTTATTTGTCATGGATAGAATTCTTATATTTTCCTTTATATTTATCGTGTTGCGCATTTGTTAAAATTACCTTCCTTTCTTATATCTTATTGTTTGTTTAATTATTATTAAATGAAAAAAAAATTGTTGTCTTCGAATTGAACATCAGAATAGTAAATCCAAATGAATTGAATATTTGTGCGATATTTTTGCAGATTAAAATTACAATCCAAATTGTTATAAATAATTTTGTTGACAATTTTTTTGTGGATTTTTTTCAGTGTTTAAGTATTTATGATTAAAAATTAATCCTGCGATTGAAACATCGTTTTCTTAGTTTTTATATTTTTATATTTTTTCCTTTGGGGTGTGGTCGCATAGGCTTCTTGTATGAGTCCACGAGAAAAAGGGGAGGTAGGGAGTTACGGCGCATGACTAGGAAAAACTCAACTCTTATTCGCGTCCTCTTTTCCTTCGAGAGAGAGAGAGACGGGAGATTTATTGGGTAGATAAAAAGGGTAAGGCTAGAATAGAGGGTGGAGAGTGGGGAGGCATTCGAACGGTCTCCGGGTAGCAACGAGAGCCGAGCTCCTCGCTTTGCCACGCAAACTCCGTGGATCGTCGAAAGAGGGGAGGGGATTATGTAAATGAGCTCTGCTTCTGCTCGTGGACTTCGGGGCGTTTTTGCTTTTTACTTCCTTCTTGATTTTAACATAGTCAAATGATATTTCGAGTTTGTAGTTATTTAAGTTAAATAATATAAGTTTTAACTTGTTTCTTCCGGAGTTCGGTTATTGGATTTAGCATTAACCGAATTCGGTGCATAATTTTATTTCGCAATTGTAGGTTTCTTTAAATAGTTAATTCTTCGAAATATTATTCAACATTGCGTAACGATTTTCCCATTTGAGAGGAATAACTTTAAATGAGTATTTTTTTATCCTAGAGTATTTTCACGCGTATATTCCTACTCTTACTCACACATAGATAAATGACAGTGTGTATATTCTAGTGCATATATATATATATATATGTACGCGTGCCCCGATACCTGTTTTGTGAGGTGTGTAGAATTGGGTCTTAAGGACGGTTCGGGGTTTTTCGCGCCTTGCAACATGAGTGAGAGAGAGAGAAAAGGTCAAGAAACGGTGATCCTACGCATAGGCCTCTTTAAAATCTTTTCTCGCTTCCCTTCTTGTATTCTTGTGAGGTCATTGCCCTCTTGGGAACGACTAGTGGTTTCCTTTCCGTTTTGCCATGATCTTCTCCCTTGTCAATACTCATGGTTTTGAGTTGACTTAATATTTATTTTGGATCTCGTTCTTAATTATAATCTTTATTACCTATTTTTGATCAAGAGAGTTATAGATATATTTTCAACTATTTCATTTGTTTAGTTAACCATTATTCAGTCTCTTCTGTTTGTTGAAGTATTATTTGGTTTCATTTATTTATTTCGTTTTGTTTCCCTTAATTCCATTGCGAATTTCTCCCGAAAGTTCGTTATTTAAATAAATTTCAATTAATGTTTCAAAATTCTATATTGATTTGAGATAGGAAAATCCATCGCTGTTTAGCGTCATTCCGTTCGTTTTTGCTTTGAATATACGCATATATACTCATACACATACACGTATGTGTATGAGAAGAGAAATGCAACGTTTCCTTGTATGCTAGTTCTTCGAGAGGGTGTAATCAGCGCCCCTCGTTGGCTTTACGGCAGAGTAAAATACTATGTGCTTTTTCTTTTCTTTTCCCAATGGTAAGAGCATTTTCGGATCCAATGATCTATCTCTCGGATCGATAGGCCGGTAGAGGGTATGTCAGTTAGGAAAGCGACGTTAGTGTGCCTGACCCACCAGATGGTGTGACGAGCCTATGGCTTTTCCTGTAGGGATCTTTGACCCTGGTTTTCCTTTCCTTACTGCCCGATTTTACCGATGGCCTTTTCCTTGAGATTTTCAGTCGGTAATGTGAATTTCTAATTTTTATTATTGAATTGAACGGAATAACGTAGGAAACGACAAACCTTTCCCTCACAAATCTTCAAGTTTTTAATTATCGTTTCGGTGGAAGTTTCGTTAAATAATCTTATTTATGGACGTTACGTCAGGACGTAACAATGTCCTTGGTGGCAATGCACGCGCTGGCCCAAGGTGACCGAAAGGTGCCATCGACCGAAAAGTTGCTGATCGTGATTTGCGACACATGGAGTGATCGCGATTTAGGTGATTGCGACACATGGGGTGAGCGCGATACGCGAGCCTCGGGAATGCGCTGGCGAGAGCGTCAGCACGGGAGTGCGAGTCAACGTTTGCTCTTGTGAAATAAGATTTAACCCGAAAAGAGGGATGTGACAATTTTTATTTTTGAAAATTATTTTGAGGGCTTAAGTTTGCTTTAAAAATATTGGACAATTTTTTTATTGGAAGATGAACTCAAAACGAAAAATGAAGCCCCTTATATACTTTTCGATACGATTAACCGCTACAGAGATATCGTCGATTGAAAATTAAATATTTTCCGAAGTCCTAATAAAATTTGAGAGTTGTTTTTGGGATCAGACGATGAAATAAGCAAAGTTTCGGCCAAATCGAAAATGGTCAGGCTTACGCCATGAAAAGACACGCGTTTTCCCCCAGATATATCCACGTTTATTCCTGTGCGCCCCATGCTAATATATATGGGGCATTCCACGCTAAATCGACCACTTTAGAACTCGACCCTTTTCGATTTGGCTGAAACTTTTTTTATTTTTTTTTACCCTAGCGAAAACACTTTTCAGAATTTTTTCAAATTTTTATACGCAGCCGATAAAAAGTTATAAATTTTTCAAAAAAATTTGCTTTTCATTTTTCAAATAGCTATAACTTTTTCAAAATTTGACGTATCAGGACGAATTTTTTTTCAAAATATTTGTTTTTTAATCTTCTTTTTGAAAAAAAATACAAAAAATTATAAAAACCCATCTTCATCGTTTTTTTCAGATTTTCGGAAAAAATCGAAAATTTCTCGATGATAACCATTTTTTATTTTTTTATTCTTTTTATTATATCAAACTTTCACATTTTATGCAAATCCTTGAATTTTTTCAGAGTGGTATTTTTTCGATTTCTATTTTTTTTTTTCCAATTGAAAAAAAAACTTTCTTTCAACTAGCCTTATTTCTCATAACACCATTCTGCAAATTTTTGAGGGTCTTCCAACCTTCGAAAAAAAAAGAAAAAAAAATTGAAAATGGTAATCATCGAGGAATTTTCGATTTTTTCCAAAAATCTAAAAAAAAAAAACGATGAAGATGCGTTTCAATAATTTTTTTATATTTTTTTTCAAAAACTGTTTTTGAATGTTGTTTCCGAAAAAAATATAAAAAAATTATTGTAACGCATCGTCATCGTTTTTTTTTAGATTTTCGGAAAAAATTGAAAATTTCTCGATGATTACCACTTTCAATTTTTTTTTTTTTTTTTTTTTTTTTTTTTTATGTTTGGAAGTCCTCTGAACATCTTCAAAAATTTGCAGAATGGTGTTATCAGAAATAAGGTTAGTTGAAGTTTTTTTTCAAATGGAAACAAAAAATAGAAATAAAAAAATCGGCACTCTGAAAAAATTTGAGGATTTTCCGAAAATGTCAAAGTTTGATATAATAAAAAAAAAAAAATCGAAAATGGTAATCATCGAGAAATTCTCGATTTTTTCCAAAAATCTAATAAAAAACGATGAAGATGGATTTCAATATTTTTTTTATATTTTTTTTCGAAAACTGTTTTTGAATATTGTTTTCGAAAAAAATATAAAGAAATTATTGGAACGCATCTTCATCATTTTTTTGAGATTTTTGGAAAAAATCGAAATTTTCTCGATAATTACCATTAAATTTTTTTTTTTTTTTTCAAGTTTCGAAGTCCTCTGAACACCCTCAAAAATCTGCAGAATGGTGTTCAGAGAAACAAGGCTAGTTGAAAAAAAAAATTTTTTTCAATTGGAAAAAAAAAATTGAAATCGAAAAAACACCACTCTGAAAAAATTTGACGATTACATCCCATTGACTCAGTATACCTATAAATATATCTCTGTATATATATTGTTACGTCCTGGGTTAGGTTAACCACCATTTTCTTTTGGCTAGCATTTTTACTGACTCTGGAAAATATTAACAACTCAAATTTAATAAATAAATAATTTTCATTGTTGTTCAGAAGAGCGAATAAATTATAAATCATCATGGGACGGCTTATCACCGTGCGAGAAAATAGCCGTTGAAGATCCCACGGTAGAATCGTCTGTGAATTTCGCTGACGAATGGGATTCCACGGTAACCGGGGAGATGCTACACACCTCGAGGAAGTGCAGCACCCGGCGTAATGTTATCTCTTTCTCGCGCCTTGATTTACCGGAGTGCCCAGCACCGTTTTCTTGACAAAAATTAAGTCAGTTCTTCGTGAGAGCTCGACTTAAATGGTCGATCTCCAATAAAATTTAGAGTTCTTCTCCGGGAGCTCGACCGATCGGTCGAGCTCCAACCAAGAAATTCCAATCCAATCAAAATTTAAAAACATTTAAGATCCAAAATTATCAAGAACTCGGGATCTCGACCAATATGGTCGCACTCGCAAGGTAGAACCCAAATTCAATCTTGGATCTCGCGAATTAGGAAAGTCGCGTTACGGTCGTGTAAGTATCGCGAAACCTCCGAGCTGTTACGGAACAAGTGAAATCAACCCCTGAGTCCGCAATCAGACAAGTTGCAATACCTCTGACTCGCGAAGTAGTTCGCCTCACCAAGTGTTCGAAAACGTAGTGAGTTCGCGATAACCTAGTGCTAAGCGTATCGCGCAATTAATCGACACGTCACGGCGATCCAATGAATCGGGACTATTAATTTTTCTTGAAACGCATTGGCAAGCTTAAAGGTCTGTGGAAATTTGTGAAAGATCATTGACCAGAGTGGTCGACGGCAGTTTAATAAATTATTATTGTTATCCATTAAAACAATGGTTTGATGAGTGTTTATTCACTATCTTCGAAACAACCCGCTACGCCTAAGGCAATGCCCGTTTGCCAAATAACAAAATAATTAAAATCCAAATCAAAATTTCATGAACGTTACCGATCCCGCTGGATGCTCCAATCCCTAACGGGCGCATTCCCGTTTAAACAATCGGAGCGACAACAAACTATTCTGGCTTATGTTCACGGTAAGTGCCGGAAAATGGCAAGTAAAACAAGGAAAATAATACCGGGACGTAACAATCTATTAGACTGATTCACAAAATGAGACTATTTTTTTTTTTTAATCCCGAATTAAATACTTTCGGGGAAGTGAAGAAGATGCCGGTTAAAAGCAGAGCTCCGAATGGTAACATTTAGAAGTCTCTCGTCGCGAATTTATATTTTAGATTTGAATGACACATGAAAAAACATTTCAAACTTTGAAATTTTCCACCTCGACTATGTGTGAACTACTGTTGGTCATTTCTTTAAAAATTATGTTACTTATGATAATGCAATTTAAACTTTTTTTTAAAGAAAGATTTCACGATAGTAATAAGTTTTACCATTTTTTCGGAAACTAAAAAAAAGGGAAATTTCAATTCACTTTAAATTTCATTTTAACTTTGCATAACTTTTGAAGGAGTGATTTTTTTGAAAAATATTAGGAGACCTCTTTTGTAGAGCGTTCTATTCCCTACAAGAATACGTATCGCAGATTTTTGTACATTGACTTGAAGCCGAGACATTTCGAAGTTTGAACATTTTTTTCCTGTATTATTTAAATGGAAATTCGTGATGAGAGATCTCAAAATATTAATATTAAGAGCTCTGCCTAGTGTGACCATTCGGGGGTGGCCATGCTTTTTTAAACCGATTTAGACGCCGATTTTGACCGATTTTAAGTACGTATCGCGAACGATTTTTTTCGCTCCCTTTGAAAAAAAATATGGCATATTTTTCTGAATCCAGATCACTCGTATTAAAGTGCTTTACGTATTTTTTTCGCAGTGAAAAAAAATATCAAAGTTGACTAAAAATTATGAATTTCGTCGAACGAAGGTGCTGCGTGAAGTGCGCTATGCTATTGTCCCGTCAGTCGGTCTGAGCTCACGGATGTCGAGTGAACCGCGATCGAAATGTAATTCTCAATGACATTTCCGAATCGCTTCGGACGAAAAATTCGTATGACAGGGGAATGATAATATGACAGGGGAATAATAAGATTTGAAAAAATGTTTTTGAAAAGTCGAAATTTTTTCGACGTTTTTTTTAACGAAAAAAACGTTTCATAATTTCCTACGTAATTTCGTTTGCATTAAATATGCAAAAAATCGTTTGATCAGAGCGACAATTGGCATTAAAGAGTTTTTGCGATCGCTTATTACGAATTTGAAATGCAATTTTCAAAATTCAAGATAGCGGACCAAAAATGCAAAAAAAAAGCTTGATAAGAGCGAAAGTTTGCTCCCGAGGATTTTTGGGGTTGCTGATAACGAATTTGCAATGCGAATTTCCAAATTCGAAATGACGGATACAAAATGGCGGACCGAAAATGAAAAAAATCGCTTGATCTGAGTGAAAGTTGGTATTCGAGGGTTTTGGGAGTTGCTGATTACGAATTTCCAATGCAACTTCCGAAATTCAAGATGGTGGATCCAACATGGCAGAACGAAATTGCCAAAAATCGCTTGATCTGAGTGACAGTTGGTTTTCAAGGATTATTGGAATTTTTTATTGCCAATTTGCACTGAAAATTTGGAAACTCAAGATGGCGGACCAAAAATGCAAAAGAATGCTTGATATGAGCGACAGTTGGTATCCAAGGGTTTTTGGGGTCGCTGATTACAGATTTGCAATGCAAATTTCGAAATTCAAAATCGCGGATCCAATATAGCGGAGCAAAAGAGAAAAAAATCACTTGATCTGAGTGAAAGTTGGTATTCGAGGGTTTTTGGAGTCGTTCATGGCGAATTTGCACTGCAAATTCGACAATCGAAGATGGCGGATTCAATACAGTTTTCCAAAAATTAAAAAAAACTTTTGATCTTAGTGAAAATTGGTATTCGAGGGTTTTGTGGGTTCGCTTATTGCGAATTTGCAATGCATATTTCGCTATTCAAGATGGCGGACCGAAAATGCAAAAAAACTACTTGATGAGAGCCACAGTTGGTATCCGAGGTTTTGTCGGGTCGCTGGATTATGAATTTTCAATACAAATTTCGGAATGCACAAAATAGCCCTATCAGGACGAAACTTTGTATTTAAAGGTTTTCGGGATCGCTGATAACGAATATGCAACGCAATTTCTAAAATTCACGATAGTGAAACAGAAATCAAAAATTGCTCAATGACAGCGACAGTAAATGTCCAAGGGTTTTTGGAGTTACTGATTACAAATTTGCAATGCAAATTTCGAAATTCTAAATGGCGGATTCAATATGGCGGAGCAAAAATGTAAAAAATCACTTGATCTGGGCGAAAATTTGTATTCAAGGATTTTTGGAGTCACTTATAGCGAATTTCCATAGAAGATTCGAAAATTCAAGATGGCGGACCAAAAATAAAAAAAATGCTTGATGAGAGCGACAAATGGTATCCAAGGGTTTTTGGGATTGGTAATTATGAATTGGGAATGCAAATTTCAAAATTCAATACGGCGGATCCAATATGACGGAGCGAAAATGCAAAAAATCGCTTGATCTGAGTGAAAGTTGGTATTCGAGGTTTTTTGGGGTCGCTTATTACAAATTTTCAATGCAAAAGGTGTAGCCGGATAAGAATGGTAAATCGGCCCCCAGCGAGTTTTGTGTCGCCGATTTTTTCCAAAGTTCCTAACCTAAAAAAACAATTTTGTGCAAAATTACAGTTTTCTACATCGATGCCGAGGGGTTTTCCTGCAAAAAAGTGTTTTTATTTTTATTTTTGCATATTTTAAATACCAAGAGCGACCAAAAAATCTTAAAAAATTCTGAAAAATCAAAAACATGTCAAAGTTTATGAAATTTTTTTTTCTTTTTTTAATGCTAAGTTCTATTTTTAATCTTCAAATCGTCTTTCAAAAACATTATTTTGTAGCTGTTTTGATCCGGGTTAATGAACGGTCTGAATTAACCCGTCGATTAATAAAAGGAATATTAAATGTTTATTTTCGGGATCGTTTCTCGATTAATTCTTAGAATCAAATATTGTATTTTATTTGTATTAATTAACGCTGAGTGTTGGATACAATTTCGGTTGCAATATGATGATTGCTTGAGTGAAATATTATTTATTAATTGATTTCCGGTGAAGATATCATTGAGTAACTATTATATCTTCTTAACACAACAAATTGTTGGAATTAAACTTATTTATATGTCGCTGTTTACGACAAGTACAAACTTATAATTTTGACTTAAAGAATATTATTTACTTAAGAAATTATTACTTGATAAATTATTAGATTTTGTAGTTGATTGTTTGGACATTGAATTGTAAATAATTTTGAAGGCTGAGAAAGTCAATTAGGTGGACGCAAGGTGGTGGCCGAAATGCTGATGGTGCAGGCCACGCGCGAGCAGTGGGAACGGTGAATTGTGGATTTTTGGAATGGGGAAAGGAGATAGGAATATCGTGCGATGCCACGTGCATCGATTTGGCGGATATAGATCGGCAAAATTTGATATCGGACGAGCGATGATTTTGAAATATTCTTGGAATATTTAGTGAATAGACGGAGGAAATTACTCGGCGGAAATTCAAGAACGATTTCCGTTCAGGCGTTTGAATATTTCAACGATTATTGTCGTGGGTATATTAGATGTGGTCGTAAAATTATTTGATTTTGAAATGTGTAATAAAGTTATTACCAGAAATGAAGGTGAAAAGGGCCAGGACGTAACACCTCCCCCTCTGACAATTAGCTGATGCCATGCCGCGGCTAACGAGAAGAGTAAATGCAGAGTCATCGTGGCACTTTTTATGTGTGATTTTATTAAATTCTATTTGGGCAGGGACAAGCAAGTGTTGTGTGTGTGGAAAGTCGCAAGTGGTGATTCTATGGGGATCGAAGTGCGATGGTCTCGAAGAATCGTAGTTGGTTGGATGCCGGGCTGTCCTTAAGGAGGAGTCGGAGTTTGGGCTATCTAGCGGCATCGGCTGTGTTGGTTTCCATCGCATTTGGAGGTGCCAATTGTCCTCGTGGTTCCGAGAATCCCGAGTAGAGTATATTGGGTAGATCGTCATTAAACATACATGTAAATCTTCATTTAGCTAAGACCTTAAGAGGTGGTCGAAGGATTTCCATTTTGTTTTGGTTTGTTTTAAACTTACCCCGTACGGTTGTGGTTTATATCTTACTTTTACCCTTAAATTTCGCCCAGATTCAGGCGTTGCGAGTATGGTATTTGCCTTTGTTGTCGATGTGGTAGCACGGAGGGCTTCGGGTGGTGGGTTACTTCGATACGGCGTGACGTTACTGGGTTTTCTCTGGGCACCGCTGGTGGGGGAGGCATCAGTGCCACTCGCGCGACGTCGTCAATTGGTGGTCTGATCGGCGGTGATATTGGCGTTTCGTCCTTCAGTTCGATAATTTCTTTTATTTTATTTATATATATATATATATATATATATATATATATATGAGGCATTCCACAGGTTTTCAGCAAGGTCAAAACCCTCAATATTTTTCAGAGTCCTGCAATTTTTTTATTATCAAAAGGTACCTACTAGGAGCATCTGTGATTTTTTTCAGATTTTTTTATGAGTCCTGCTCCAGATATCTCGATTTAAAAAAAATGAGAATCACTTTTTAACTAGATGTACCTTAAAAACTATGGCCCAGGCAATAAAAATTATCGGACATAATATTTTTGATTTTGAATGAACTTTTGACTTTAACAATAAAAAAACAAAATTTCGTACAAAAATTCTACAATAAATGAAAAAAATCGATTTTCAAAAAGTATGTCACGTTTGATTTTGCTCTAAATTTTTCCCAATTTTCTGTTGTTAGTGTGGACATACAGAAAAAATTGGCATCATGGGCCGCGAACTGGGTTAGAAGATACGGGCCGATTTGCATTTTTTTTAAATACTTTTACATTAATATGAATTGGATGATTAATTGGGAGAAACTTTGAATTTCACATAAAAAATATATCAAGTTTTTTTTTATAAGAAAAAAATGGTAAAAAAATGCTAAAAAAAATGAATTACGACGTCCTTCGGTTCCAATGCTGGTGAAAGGTTTTGATAATATCGATAATAACACCTACTTACGCCGGCAGTGCAGAAGACACCTTCTCGACTCTTCAAATGTTGATATACCAATTGGTACGTACATAGAAAAAATGCATAATAAAACTGATAAAATGTCTCCAAATGTTGATACATCAATTGGAGAGTCGAGAAGGGGTCTTCTGCACTACCGGCATAAGTAGGTGTTATTATCGATATTATCGAATCCTTTCGCCAACATCGCATTGGAATCGAAAGACGTCGTAAATCATTTTTCACCATCGTGTAAGCGAAATAGGTTACAATAACTACCCAATTGATTGGTGCCTGAAGCCGATGCCATAATAAATAATTTAAAAAAAAATTCTCCTCGATCAGAATTATTAGGCCGGTCAACGATTACACGTTTTTTCGTAAGCACTCTGAGCAGTCACTTTGGTCAATAGATATTTGAATCGCCGATAGATTTACTCCGTCACTGATGATTGGAATATTTATCGTGATTTACGATGAACTTGCACCACCATAACATATTTGCACCGTCAGAAGCCGAAAAGGCAAAATAAACGTTATGCTATTTCACATACAATCATAACATCGAAATCGGTCAAGGAAACACGGGAACGATTACTTCCGTCCTTGCCGCCGGTGTCACGTCGTTCGGGCGAGAAATTTGAAAATTTGAAAAAATCAATCTTATAACATACAAAAAAACTTAAATATATTTTTTTATGTGAAATTCAAAGTTTCTCCCAATTAATCATCCAATTCATATCAATATAAAAGATTTAAAAAAAAAATGCAAATCGGCCCGTATCTTCTAAACCAGTTCGTGGCCCATGATGCCAGTTTTTTCTGTATGTCCACACTAACAACAGAAAATTCAGAAAAATTGAGAGCAAAATCAAACGTGACATAATTTTTGAAAATCGATTTTTTTTATTTATTATAGAATTTTTGTAGGAAATTATTTTATTTTATTGTTAAAGTCCGAAGTTCATTCAAAATCAAACATAATTTGTCCGATAATTTTTGTTGCCTGGGCCATAGTTTTTAAGGTACATCTACTTAAAAACTGGTTCTCATTTTAAAAAAATTGAAATATCTGGCGAAGGACTCATAAAAAAATCTGAAAAAAATCACAGATACTCCTGGTAGGTAACTTTTGATAATAAAAAAACTGCAGGACTCTGAAAAATAGTGAGGGTTTTGAACTTGCTGAAAACCTGTGGAATGCCTCAAATATATTTTTTTTTACTTAGAGTTCAATTTTCCTAGTCATTTATTTCATTAGGAAGTTTATTCTATTGGTTTAAATTTGCAGAAATTTACTCTTCGGATTATTTATTTTGTTTATTCGCTTACTACTATTATTATTCTTCATACTCTTATTATAATTACTTATCTCCTATGATTCTTATTCCTATTTGGTTCGTTGTACTTATTACTCTATTCGTTTTTATTTTTGTTCGTTTCAATTTATTCATTTGTTTTTAATTTTCCAACCCCCTTTTTTTTGGTATATACGATTTACATTTTTGCAGCGAGAGATTGGTGAGACGGCCGCGCGAGCATGCTTTGACGTGTAAACCGGTAGGCGTCGCCATCTGTCGCGCGAGGCGACGCTCCCGGGTCGCTGCCTGCAGTACCCAGCGTCAAAGCAGTGAAGCTGTCGGCGGTGATGCCTACCGTTCGGCGCGGGTCCGCAGCCGGCCCCGTTTGGCGTGTAGCCTATTGTAGGGCGCACGGGCGCGAAAGAGGAGAGAACCGAGAGCACACAACCCCTCCCCTTGCAAATATTCCCGGTGTGCGCAGCAGCAGGAATAGTTACGAACAGGGCTGCTCGGTGCGATTTTGTGAATGGGGTAACCACACTTACTTATTCATTTGTGCAATTATTGTTTCCCAATTTTTCCTTACGTCTTAATTCTTTATTCTATAGGTTTTATTTTTATAACGTTGTTTCTTATGACGTTTGTAGTTTTTTGCTCTTTTTTCAATCTTGTTATTATTATTATTATTGTATTCCCCCTCTTTTTTTTTAAATTTATTTCCTAATTCCTCATTCTATAGTTTTTACTCTATGAACGTTATTCGTTGTAAGTTCTTGTAGCCTATCGCATTTTTACTAGATAGATACCTGTTCTTCTTCATTTGCTTATATATACATATATATTTAAACGTGGGGAGCAGGTGCTAGGTTGCATCTATAGGTAGACACGTTTGATTTTATCTACGTGTACTGTTTTTATTTTCTCAGAGTCTAGTAATAGCTCGACGTTGTTATTAGGCAGGATTTCTAATATTTGGTACGGGCCTACGTACTCGTCATCGAATTTCCCTGACTTTAGTTCTTTCAGCAGGAAGACTGAGTCGTTTTTTTGGAATGCATGATTCCTTACGCGACGATCGTAATAGTTCTTTGATCTTCTTTTTGCTGCTATTAAATTTTTGATTGCGTCCTGTTTGCAGCGTTCGAGCTTCTGGATGAGTTCTAGGTGGAAATCTTCGTAAGTGCGTTCCTTGGACGGTTCCCCAAATTCCCATGGTATCAACGCGATTTTTCCAAAGATCGATTCGTATGGGGAAAATCGGGTTCCCTCGTGCATGCTCGTATTATAGGAAAACATCGCAGTCGGGATCCAGGTGTCCCATTCGTGTTGTTCGTCCACGAATTGTTTTAGGTATTCAGTCAGGACATGATGGCTGCGTTTCAGAGATCCATTAGACTAAGGATGGTACGCTGTGGTGTGGTAGTGTTTAATTTTAACAATTCTAGTAAATACTTGAAACATTTCGCTCAAGAAGTTTCTACCGCAGTCCGTGATTATGATTTTCGGGGCTCCATAAATACAAATGTATTTGTTCGCAAAGGCTTTTGCAATGTCGACCGATGTGGTGCGACACATGGGGATTGCCACCGAGTATTTTGTTAGGTTATCCTGAATTGTCAAAATGTATATGTTTCCTTTCCGTGTTCGGGGCAAAGGACCATAAATGTCTAACGATATTTTTTCAAAAGAGTCGCCAGGCGTGTCTGTTATCACCATTGGGAGGCGGTGTTTGACACACGCCAATGTCCTACGTTGGCAATGGATGTAGGATTCTAACATGTAGGCAACGTCCCTTTTCATACTTCTCCAATAGTATTGATGCGAGATGAAGTTGAGCGTCTTGGTAACTCCTTTGTGGCCACCGATAGCTGACGAGTGGTACTCGGTGATAATTTCTGAACGGAGGTGCGGCAGCGGTACTGCTAGTATGCCATTGCAGATTACAATGGTGCAGTCCGTGCATCGGAAAACCAATTTCAATGCTTCGTTTATCAGTTGGCGGTGCGCCGAGCGGAAAGAATCATTGTCGTTTGCGATCCGCACTGAAGGGATACTAAACTTGAGCAGCAGTTCCTTCAGGGTCAGCAAACACGATGTCGTTAGGTTTCGATCCGGTGCGTCGGTGAAACGGTGGTTGTATATTAAATCGAACGAATATTGATGGTTTTTCTTCACCTCTCCAGGCATAGCCTGTTTGGTTTGTACCTTATTCCAATCGAGTCTACCGTTTTCTATGAGAACACGCGCTGAGTTGGAATTTATTACGTGGTCCCCCGCAATCCAATATACAATGCAAGAGGGTTTTGCGTTAAGGATATTTTTATTGGAGGACACTATGTTGCCTCCCGAATCGTCTTGGACGGGTGTAGAGCATTCAAGGCTTGTTCCTCCGCTTTGCTTCGAATCGACTGGACTTTCTGGCGTAGATTGATAATCCGCTTCGTTATTGTTGGTACTACGAAGCTCGCTGTCACTCAGTCTCTCGATTTCTTCCATTCCATCAAATTCCGGAGGTCGTCCGGAGTCAGTAGAGCGTCCAGGCAATGTGGCACTACGGAAATCGTCGTCTGAGGTCATAGTTGAAGAGTCTGATGCATAGTTGAAGTTTGACGGCGTATAGGCGAATGCGGTACGTGATTCTAAGGTCTCTCGTGAAGAGGACTTCCTTAAGGGGTGGCCATAATTTGAGCGCGCACCCAAATCGTAGCTCTGGGCAGGGAGTCCGCAGAATGGTTGGTGATCCGATGAGCCACTGTCTTCTTCTGTTTGAAGGACGCGCCGTTCCCGTTAATGAGCTTCCAGGTTCTGGACTGGCGCATGGATCTCAGGACAAACTATATAAGACGTTTGAGGTGCGTCTTCCTCTGAAGTGGGAGACGAATAATTCATGTTCTAATCACGTCGCGGGTTTATTACGCATTGTTTGGTTGAGATAGGAGAAGCAGATCGCCGGATCGGCGGTTGCGGGGCAGGGACGGGGTCATGGGAATTTTTGTTTCTGTTTCCTTGGTGCGGCGGTATTTGCCGCCTCCCCCGTTCCTGCTTCGTTGTGTCCATCGCTTCATTGGTTGGTTCTGGGCCCTTTTCTCGAGCCCTTTTCCTCGGAGGCAATTCCCGTTAATCGGTGTTCGATCGGGGAGCTTCTTGACGAGTTCTTTTTGCCAATACTATTTTTACGGCTAAGTTCTCCTCAGAGAATGTTTGGTTCAGCGGGTTTCTGGAAAGGGCGTCTGCGTTTGTATTTTTCGCACCCCTTTTATATTTCACTTCGAAATCAAGGCCATCCAGCATGGATGCCCACCGTCTTAATTGTGAAGCAGGGCTTTTTAACCCTTTTAGCCACGTTAGCGGTTTGTCATCTGTGACCAATGTAAGCTTCCTACCGTAGATGTACGGTTGAAAATTCTCAACTGCATAAATTATAGCTTGTTCAGAAAAGCATGTAGTTGCCAGAGCTCCCGCGAGAGACCCTCAGTGAACGGTCAAGCTCTCGCTGGACTCTGCATTACCCGTGGCTCTCGCGACTCTATCCCCTCCAAACGGCGGCTCTCTCGCGGCGATCGATCATCGCCTCGTCACTTTGTTTTGGCGAGCCCTTCGATTATCATCGATTTTCGGCCATCTTTCAATTTCTCGGCTTTCAGTATTCCTTTTCACAAGCTCTTGGACGATTTACGCCCGGCCAAGAGCAAAAACCGGTTTGGCTTCACGCGATAATTTCACGGAAAGTATTTCCTTAGATTCGGTGCGGTTCACTTCGATAATTCGCAAGAAAAGATTATTAACGCGACACGTGGCGTCTACCGTGACGACCGCCATTTTCCGGCATCGCTTCGACTGTGAGTAGTCATCGCCGAGGCGAGACTATTGCATTCTTTTGAATTTTGATTGTATACTTTTCTTTGATTTGAACCTTTGTTAATAAAAACCGAAATATTGTGTGCACGCGAGTGAGTTTTTTCTTCGTCCGCATCGAACTTCCGGCCACTTCGTTCCCTTCAATCTTCCACCTTTTTCGCCGAATTCCCCAACCAGAGAAATTCAGGCAATTTTCAAAACATAGCTAGTAATTCCTTTTTCGTGGCGTCATACCGCGTCTCTGTGTCCTTCAAGGTTCGAGAGATATAGGCAATCGGCAAATCTTTTCCGATTTCTCGCTGGCTGAGTATGGCACCGAGGGCGACATCCGAGGCGTCAGTCGTTATGACGAATGGCTGTGTATAATCTGGATGCTGAAGGATTGGTTCTTCACATAATTTATCCCGCAGCACCTCGAATGCTTCTTGCTGTTTCCCCCCATATAAACAGGGTGCCTTTCTTTAAGAGCCTCGTCATTGATTTGGAGATGTCAGCAAAACTCTCGATGAACCGACGATAATAGCCGACCAGGCCCAAAATTTTTTTGATATTTTTGACGTTCTTGGGTATGGGGAATTTCCTTACCACTTCTAATTTTTTTGGGTTAGGGCGGACCCCGTCACGTCCAATAATGTGACCCAGATAGACGACTTCTGGTCTCAGAAATTCGCATTTATCTGGCTGAAGCGTCAAACGCGCATTCACCAGTCGTTTGGCCAATCTACGGAATTTTTTCTCATGTTCCGTCAATGAATCGGCATATATTACTATGTCATCGAGATAGACGAACATTTCGTTGCCCTGGAGACCGGACAAAACTTGATCCATAAGGCGTTGGAACGTAGCAGGTGCAATTTTCAACCCAAATGGCATATGGTTAAATTCGTAATGTCTGTGTAGGGTAGAAAATGCGGTTTTTTGTCTATCCCCCGGGTCCATCGGAATTTGGTGGAACCCGGAAGCGAGGTCGAATACCGACAAATATTGGGCTTTGCCCAATTGATCGAGGATATCAGTGATATTCGGAAGTGGATACGCGTCCACGACTTTTTTCATTCAATTTTCGGAAATCGATCAACATCCTCCATTTTTTATTGCCATGGGAATCTTCCTTTTTGGGGACTATCCAGACCGGTGAGTTGTATGGAGAGGCTGACCGACGTATTATACCTTTTTCCAATAGTTGGTTTACTTGTAAGCAAATTCCGTCTTTCATATTTTGGGGAAAGCGATATTATTTCGTGTTGATTGGTAGTTCATCGACCGTGTGAATTTGGTGCTTTACGACGCATGTTGCTTCCAGTTGTTCTTCCGGAAGTTGGAATAAACAGGAAAATTCGTTGATCAATTCGGTCACGTGATCTAGTTCTTCGCGATTTAGGTGATCTAAACGTAGTAATGCCGTTATTTTCGCTAACCGATCTTTCCGCTTAGCGTGAGAAGTAGCGATGAATTCCTTATTTTCGTCAGCGTTACGATCTTTGAGATCGGTTTCAATTAATTCTACGAATTCCTCTAATTCTACGCGCGGAATAATTAGATCCACGTCTATTTCCTTAGTGTTAATTACATATAAATGGGCCTCGCCGTTGCGATTTTCGACCACAGCACTACCGCAGTATATCCCGTCGTCGAAATGAATTTTTGGCACGTAGCCGACGCGATCATTAGTGATTTTTATTTTTAGGGGTTTTCTCGTTCTTGCCGGTACCGTGATTATTTCAGTATTCAGGAAAGGTATGATTCGAGCGGGCCGCGGCAGAGCTATCCAACCGTTTTGATAACTAATATCTACCTCATGTTTCAGAAAGAAATCGCCACCAAGTAATCCGTCTTCCGAGATGCGGAAGTCGTTATGCACTACGTGGAATTCCGTTGGTAAATCGTTCACTGTTAATTCTACTGAGCCGAGGGAAAGGACCGTTCCGTCTGTGACACCCTCGATCTGATAAATAATTTTGCGATTAACGTGGGTACCTGGCGCGATAAGTTGTTCTATAATTACGGATATGTCTGAGCCGTTATCGAAGTAAAAAATAGCTTGGCTATCGCAGAGGGTGGGACAGTGGAGTTTGACTACACTGTCTATCTTGTAAGGATCCCTCCGTACAGCGGCTTTACGTACTTTGATTCTTACTGCTTTTGCTCTTTTGGTTTGTCGCTCGACGTCGAGCTTTCCCGTCGAGCCCTTTCGGAGTTTAAGGATTCCGATTTTCCTGAACCTTTTCCACGAGACGTTCGCGATGAGTTCGAGTCGTCTCTCTTCAAACCTTTCTTCCTTTCGCGAGAGTTTTTAGAATTATGACCCTTGTGGGATCTTCTACCGCGAGAGTTTGAGCTGTCTGAACCACTCGAGTCGTCTAAAGATTGATTCTTTCGCGATTTTCGGTCCCGATGACGTTTCTTGGATCTTGAACGTCTTTCGGCTCCTGGCCTGTCTTGTCGAGATTCAGAGTCGTCACGCAAATCGTCCCGGCTTGCCTTATCGCGGCGAGGATGCAACTCATCGCGATCGCGACCGGCACGGTAACTACCTCTTCTTAAGTCGCGAGACCTGGAACTCTCGCGATCGGAATCGTTTGGGCGCAGTCTGGAGTTGGGCCGGTCATAGCTTTCGAATCGATTTTTCGTTTTACTTCCCTCTCTATTATTCACGCGATTTTCCGAGTCTTCTCGTTTTCGATTTCGCGGTGGAGGCTCGAGTCGTCACGATCGCGTTTGTGGTGTTGAGAACGCGAGCTATTACGGCTAGGGTTGTCGGAACGACTACGAATGTCGTCGTCGTCACGACAGTCAGCTCAAGAGGGTGTTGTGTCTTTATCGCGTCGTCCGAAGTACCGATCTCTCGAATAATTTCGATCATAGTTTTTATAGGTTTTCGGAGTTTCTTCATCATCGCTATTGTCTTTACTACCAGGTTTACATCGGGGGGGGGAGGGGGCCGCTCGGACTAGCTTACGCCTCCCGGTTGGCGTTCTCGGTCCTCGTACCACATACGGTTTTGGAGTATCCAACATTCCTCTCGGGTATGCCCGAATTTTGAGCAATAAGAGCACGTTTCTCCGGACTCCCTTACGTCAGCGTATCGGACCCTAGCTGTGAGGCCGGACGGCTGAGGAATCTCTGAGGTCCGGGGTGCCTCCTTCAAGGCTGATCTAGGCGCGTAGGGTGCTTCATCAAAGCTGAGAGTGGGAGCACTAATGCTCGAATGGAGTGGGTTAACTTCAGAAGTCAAGCCGTGCGAGTCATTTTCGAGTGATGCGTCAAATTTTTGGCTATTCGCGGAAGTAATTGCGCGGCACCGGAGGAGCTCTTCAGCCTCGTAGGCGAAAGACATTGCTGACTCGAGTGAGTTCGGTTCTTTGTACCATACATGATTAATCAATTCTTCGCAGAGGCCTTTGATAAAGCACTCGAGAGCGTTAGTTCGATTTTCGTCCCGAAGGGCGTGTCCTACTCGCGGATCCATCCGGCGATTTTCATTAATACGTTGATTTAGCGCTTCAACGATACGTTTTACGCGGGCCGCATAATCAAAAATTGTTTCACGAGAACCTTGAGCGATGTTTGCTAATTCAACTTTTAATGCAAGTGTCCCCTTTTTAGGGGAGAAAAGCGATAATAGGTCTCCTAGTAGTTCTTCCACCCCTGTGTAAATAGCACGTATGGAATGGATCTGGCTACGCACGTCCCCCATCAACTTCTCGAACAATAAGTATCGGAAGAAGCCGAGTTCGTCGTCGTCGAGGGTACCCATAGCCAAACGTACGTCTGCTACGAACTCTTCAACAGGCATATTTTTCCCGTCGAATACTGGGATAGGCAGGAGGGCTTTCGTAACCCAGTTTGAATTTCCGCGGAAATCGTGACGTCGGTGGTATGCTATTGATTCGCGATCAGCTTGCCGTTCATTACATTGTTGGGGATTATACATACCGTTGTCGTTAAGCCAACCCGGCCCTACAGGAGGCGATCTGTGATCACTTTGCACGAATTGTGGGCCCGGTATGTACTGTTGTGGGCCTTGAGGCAGAGTAATATTTTGAGGCGGAATTAGCTGGGGGTGATCCTGATGCCCGACTTGTTCAGGTACTAGACCGTAATTGGGCTGAAAGTTTAATCCTTGAGGTTGGTAACGCGCGGAGAAAACGCGAGCTTGACCTTGGGTTGGCCTGCTTCGAATGTCATACCAGGATCAGAACTAGTTTCCGACGCATTTTGCTTCCTTATTATTTACCACTATGATTATTATTAATGTATATCTGAATAAGCTTTGTAAAAAGGAAGCAAATTATCACGCAGTTCTAGCAATCGATAGTCACACCATAACGTAGTCAGTACGGTAGCCTGAGTGGTCGTTATTTCCGAATTTGTCGATAGTTCTGGTAGTCTCGTATCAGTGGACTCTGACCTCTTGAAAATTCAGAATTTGTAGAGATAGGGTAAGAGAGGGGATGAAAGCAAGATTTGGGAATTAATACCAAATAGTTTCGGTGTTACTCCAGGTGCTTCAGCTAGGGATGTGCATGAGCGTCAGATGCTTGAGCGCTTGCTCGCTCAGCTTGAAAAAATGCCGCTCGAGCGAGCTCGAGCGTTATATGAGCGTTTATTTGGCTCGAGCGCCCATCTCGCTCGAGCGCTCGGTCCACTCGAGCCGCTCGAGCGCTCGGTCCTCTCGAGCCGCTCGAGCGCTCGGTCCACTCGAGCCGCTCGAGCGCTCGGTCCTCTTGAGCTGCTCGAGCGCTCGGTCCACGCGAGTCGCTCGAGCGTTCGGTCCGCTCGAGTGCTTATTCGACGCGGGCGATAGGGATAAAATTGATTTTGTTAATAAAATTAACAATATTACTTTGAATGTTTTATTTATTTATTTATTTATTGGTTTGCTTATCCGAATCAAATATGAAATTGAAAATAGTAAATAACTTGAATAATCTATTATGAATTAAATGAAGTCTCTAAATATTTAATTAAGGTAGTAGTCTAGTCTAGAGAACGAAAAAACAAATTTATTTTCGAAAATGTTTTTTTCAGCTTCTTTGTTATATATTATAGAAAAACTTTTTCCAGGACATAATGTTATCCTTATAGAATAGAAAAAGGATGTTTTATTTCGTCTAGCGTTTTTTGTCCAATTTTCAGAGAGCGCCAAGGTCGCGTCCTCAAAAAAAGCTAAGAGAAAAAGCAAAAAGCTGTTGTCATGCCGAGAAATTCCGAATGCCGAATTACACTGAACTCCCGGTATTTTTTGACCCTGGGGCTTGCGCATAAGACCGAGGGAATATATAGATATAGCGCTCTGAACTCGACAAGCTTGAATGAGTGCCCATGTAAACATGACACATATAATGCGCCATACATGTATACGCACACACTCCTGAGTTTTTTGTCTTCACGTCGCGCGTCGAGCCATTTTTTATCAGTTAATAAATTAAATTAATATTTTCTAACAGTTAATAAATTAAATTGATATTTTTTAACAGTTAATAAATTAAATTAATATTTTTTAACAGTTATTAAATTAAATTAATATTTTTTAACAGTTAACAAATTAAATTAATATTTTTCAACCGTCCATTATTTTCATACAAATAAAATATTTCTTAACGACTAACAAATTTTGTAACAGTTTAGAAATATTAAAGTAAAAGTGCCAACTAAATATATTTCTTTATACAAAAAAACTTGTTTCCTCCGTGCAGTGGAGCGTTCGCCCCACTCGAGCCACTCGGACGCTTGTGCCACGCGAGCCGCTCGCGCTATTCGAGCCGCTCGCGCCATTCGAGCCGCTTGAGCGCTCGCAACGTTCGAGCCGCTCGAGCGCTCGCACCGTTCGAGCCGCTCGAGCGCTCGTACCGTTCAAGCCGCTCGAGCGCGCGCGGCGCTCGAGCGCGCGCGGCGCTCGAGCGCTCGAACCTCTTGGATGCTCGAACCGAATGAGCGCTCATTCCTCGGCTCGAGCTTGCTCGAGCGCAGGCTGTTGCGTTTGAGCAGGCTCGAGCGCGCTTGTGCACATCCCTAGCTTCAGCAGACAGTGTAACAGCCGGTAATGGCGGCCTGCGCCGGTGACTAAACGTTCGAAAACCGTAGAGTCTATGTGTAATCTTAGGAATTCTTCAGGAACTAGCACGTCTGACCGGTATGGTAGCCTGTGTATCAGATAAAACTAGCCCCGTCCGAAACTTCAGATTTGTTGTGATATGTGATTGTGTAATTTTTGGAGCTTTCCCTCCCACTGTAGGCCGGTATGATAGCCTGTATACCAACAGTGGAAGCGTCAGATTTGTAGTGTAACGAGCGAACGAAGATACCTATACTTCGTTCAGTCGATAGTGACGACTGGAATTTCACGAGGTTTTGAAATTATGGAATGAATCAGTCGTCCAGTCCTAATATCGTAATAACAGCTGGTGCCAGTCGCTTCGTCTGTAATTACAAGCGGGGATTCTCTGTCCAATTTGTCAATCTGTCTAAACTCGAATCGGCAGTCGTTTGGGGTCTCGTGTCCGAGGTAATATTGGGCACATATTTTCCACTGCTTAAGGCGGTTACGGAGACGTTTCCGGTTAATGTTGTTAGACTTGGTTTTTGCTTTCTTTATGGGCACAATGTCCATGAGTAGTTAGATTGTATGAAAGGGACGGAAATTTAATTAAGTGTACTTACTCGAAGGAGACTAGCAGTAAGACGAACCAGGAAATCATCACGTCAAGCGGAACAGATACCTTGTTGAGATGATCCGAACCAACTATCAGCAATGGAAGGGAAGAAAAGGTTCCCTCTAGGATCTGTTTTGCGACGCCGATGGGCTCAGAGATGCTGAGTACGACCTGGTCGATCTTCGAGGTGATGGGTAGCCTCGTTGATACTCACGAAAGTTTGATAGTCTGACTTATCTCACACGATCTTACAAAATAAGTCTTTTCGCAAGATTACTACGGGTTCAGTGGTTTACACGGAGCACTTAGAATAAAAGTTCCTGAAAATATAAGTATTCTTAATTCGTTTATAGGCGAATCGTTTTATTTTCGCGAGGGTTTTGTTTTATTTTTTTTTGTACGTAGAAGGAAAATTTCTTATTTTTCTGCACAATGTTTTAATTTAAATTTTAATTAAATTGATACGCGAAGAACTTTGTCTCCGCACAAAATTTTACAACCACAATTTTTAAATTATTGCAGTATGTAAAAACCTTCCCTTGTTTCTTTAATTAATTTAAGACGCGAAAAATTTATTATCACGTAAAATTTTATATTTTACTCTTTAAATTAAATTAACACGCAAAACCTTTTATTTTCGCGTAAAATTTGTAATTTTAATTTTTAAATGAATTTAACACGCGAAAGTTTTATTTTCGCGCAAAATTTTATAATTGAATCTTTAAATTAATTTAAGGGCAGGCTAAAGACCCTCTCTCTCGCTCTCACACGACCCCTATCATCCTTTCTCTCTCGCACTCGCACGAAAAATGTCGGTATTTAGCCTTCTCTTAATACGCAAGAACTTTTATTTTCGCGTGAAATTTGTAATTTCAATTTTTAAATGAATTTAACACGCGAAAACTCTTATTTTCGCGTAAAATTTTATATTTTAATCTTTAAATTAATTTAACACGCGAAAAATTGTAGTTTCGCGTAAAATTGTATAATTTTGAATTTTAAGTTCATTTAGAACGCAAAAATTTTTATTTTCGCGTAAAAATTTGTAATTTAAATTTTTTAATGAATTTAACACGCGAAAACTTTTATTATCGCGTAAAATTTTGTATTTCAATTTTTACATTAATTTAACACGCGAAAATTTTTATTTTCGCGTAAAGTTTGTCACGTTTCTCTCTTGCGACATGTCTTTTACTTCGCGCAAGAACGGACGTTGACTCGCGCTCCCGTGCTGACGCCCTCGTCAGCGCATTCCCGAGGCTCGTGTGTCGAGCTCACCTCACGTGTCGCAACCATCTCAGCCAATAACCCCATATGTCAACAACCTTTTCGATCATCTGGAGCAGGCCGTGCATGACTACCAAGGACGTGCGCGCGCCACTGCCAAAATGCCGATTTGACAAAACTTGCAATTTCATGCGCTCGACTTGCCAGCGCTCTGAAGACCGCTGTCAAGTCGAGTTAGTACCTTGCTAACCACCGTCAGGTGAATCAAGGAAAAATACTCCGGCCTTCAGCCAGTCGTTGCGGCTTAATTCCCGCGCAACCAGAAAAGATTAATACGCTTGCTCGTATTAAATCTTGGTGCGTTACACAGGGGTGCTCGCGTAGACACATAAGTCTTGGGTCGTCATTTTTGTTTGTTCGTCCAATACTATCTGCGCCTATAACTCTTTGGAGTTATAGTAAATCATAAAGATCATAATAACATCCGATAATCAATATCAAGAATCAATAACCACGGCTTAAAGACTCTAAGTGAAATTACGAACTTTAAGTGTAACGATGAGTTCGCCGTCCAAAGCGAAAAACAAAATTCACACCGTGGCTATACGCCACGCACACTCATACCATTGTAGCGCGCGATATCCGGAGCTCTGGCCGTCTATCAATGTAAGTCTTCTGTTTGTATTCGAAAGACGCCGTATTTATTGTAAGCGCCGTCTCTCCCTTTATTCTGGTTTCACGCATTTTCATAATAATAAACTCTCTGTTGTATTATTCATCCGTATAAAACTTGTATTATTGTCGAGACCCTCATCCCTTCCAGGAGTGGCCGGGCCCGTATGGGACGGTGTAGAGGCGCCCATATCCACTAATCAGATGCTAGCTCTCTATTCCTCAAAGGCATTTTGATTTAAAACAATTATATTTATCCTTGAAACGTGCCTCTCGGTACGTAACAAATTTATATCTTAATCTTTAAATTAATCTAACACGCAAACTTTTATTTTCGCGTGAAATTTTAAATTTATTTTCAAATTAATTCAACACGCGAAAAATTTTTATTTTCGCGTAAAATTTTATATTTTATTTTTAGATTAATTTAACACGCGAAAAAATTTTTTTTTCGCGTAAAAATTTGTAATTTTATTTTTAAATTAATTTAGCACGCGAAACATTTTATTTTTCGCGTAAAAATTTGTAGTTGAAATTTTTAAATTAATTCAACACGCGAAAAATTTTAGTTTCGTGTAAAATTTTATGTTTAAATTTTACTTCAGATTAGCACAGGCACAAAAAAAGAATTTTAATTTTAACCACAACACACGCGTGAATTCGATTTCACTTCGCGAAACTACAGCGGAGTGATGCAGTGTCCAGCGACGGCGCCTGATTATAGGCAACTCGTTGCACTTATGGCACTCGTCGCCATATTGTCGCGACGAGCGACAATATGGCGAGAGCAATCTCGCAGGCACTCTTCCGCAGCGCGAAGAAATTAGTCGTCATTATTTACATTTGAAAACGAGAATGAAGATAGAAAGCTGATTTTTGGATATTGTGTGGGGGGGGGGGCTCAGAAAAGCTTAACTTCAAATTGTCGTCCAAGATTTCCTATGAGCTTTCGCCGCCATCTTAAAAAAGGGGCAAATTTTTTATTTTTTTGCGATAACTCGGCTCCCCGTGATGATACGAAAATTTTGACAATACATTTTTTGTTGCTTTTTTATGCTCTACAATTTAAGTCATAAGCATTTTTGCTTTATTGTTGATCGTTGTTGAGATATCGGACGAGAAAGTTTAAAATTAATATGTTGAAACTTGTTTTTTGCTGTTCTCTCTTTTCTCGTAAAACATATCGAAAAGATGTCTATGATCAAACTTGTCGAGCATACTGATACTTACAATGTGCTTTTTTTGTTTTTTTTTCTGACAAAAATTACGATTTTGAGCGCCCCGTAAAGTTGACAAGTCTGCGCGAAGTTTCGATTTCACAGCTCGCGCGGTTGTGTAAATATGTTTCGACGGATTAATGGTTCTAGAAAAAATTATTAAAATACAATATAAATAAATAGAACAACAAGAATATGAATGACAAGTCAAATATTTATTAGAAAAATACATAATTTGATTTTGTCGAAATAGAAAATGAAAATTCATCGAGGTCCGTTCTGTATTTATAATTTTCGTCGTTTCGATGGTCCCGGTTTACATTCTTCCTGCTCAGGGTATTCTTCGACATTTGGAGATTTTCGATAAACTGATGATGATTCTTGGATAATACAATCATCTACATCATCCTCGTGACACAGGAAGTCGACTTTCGCGACGTTCGATGGTCCAGGGTTCACATTCTTCCTGATCAGGATATTCTTCGAAGTGTGGAGCCAAACCGAATTTTTTGTACAGAAAAGTTCCGACACCGATCTGTAGCGGGGAAAAAAAGAACGAGGACGCACAGCTGTTATGATTGCGTGAGCTATCGCTGTACTTTTTTTCCAATTTTCCAATACACCATGTTTATCTTTCGTTATGATTGCTGAAAAAAAAACTTCCAAAGTCTCCGGAACAACGGCTTCAACATCTTTCATAACCCGTGTAAAAAAGTTCAGGAATTCCGCGAGTGATTCTGCGGAATTCATGAGGAATTCATATTTGTTGCAAAATATGAATTCCGGATGAATACCTGATGAAATCACGGTAAATAATTTCATCAATGAAATATCGAAATAATGTCATTACAAGCTAAGTCGCGAATTTGGGATATATTCCATAGAAAATAAATTATAATTACACAGGAAATATAAAATTTCTAAAACAACAAAAAAATAACTCCTTCTCTGTCCATATTAAAATCTATAAAATCTCGCAGTCAACACATTATATACCTCAAAAAATATTGTAACGAATGGACAGAAAATAATTTCCATAGGTTTCAATCACGACGATCGCTAAATTCAATTCTATTCAATTTAGCCATCTATTTAGTCATCAAATTCTATTTAATTTAGCCAATTGAAATCTATTTAATTTAGCCATCGTCGGGCTGAGGAGCTGGCAAATAAAATGTGGAAAATTCAATGCAAGATTTGTAGTTTCGTATTCAGACCGACCAGACATTCGATGAGCGCATCCGCAGGAATTCGGCCAGTGTTTTGCAAAATTTCCTCTGGCGTTCATCTGGTCTCCCGGAAAAAATTTCAGGACATCAATATGGATTTATCGATGTTATTACCTCAATAATTCATATGGGAAACCGTATGAATTTCTAAAGAAATCCGGTTTATCATTGTAGAGAATAATTTTTGCTATTAACTACTTCCGACACAATTTCTTAGGCTTTTGAAGTATTTACTTTAAAATTCTAAAGATTTTGTAAAAAATGCAATTTAGCTATCATCTGGCTAAGGAGCTGACAAATGAAATATGAAAAATCTATCGGAAGGTATGTAGTTTTGTATTCGGACCGACCACAAATTTTATTAGTGCATCGATGTAGTAACCACCCGGAATTCTGCAGGAATTCAATCGAAGCTCTACCTTATTTTCTCCGGAATTCATCTGGTTTGCCGGAAAAAATTTCAATATCTCATTATAAATTTTTCGAGGTTATTGCTCGGAAAATTCATATTCGAAACTGTATGAATTTTTATAGAAAATTGGCTGATTCTTTCAACTACACCCTACAATAATTTTTGAGAGATTTAAAGCGCTTATTGTGAAATTCCATCGATTTTTGGACAGATTAAAATTTGGCTATTGTAACACTGAATAGCTGATGCCGATATGTCATGAGTGCATTTATGTAGTTTTCAGCTGGAATTCTGCGGAAATTCAATCAGAGTTCCACACAAATTTGTTTGGATTTCATTTGGTTTTCCGGAAAAAATCTCAGAACATCTTTGTGAATTTATCAAGGTTATTGCCTTGAAAATTCACATAGAAAACCGTATGCACTCTTATAGGAAACGGTTGAAACCTACGGAAATTATTATCTGTCCATTCGTTACAATAATTGTTGAGGTATATAATGGGTTGACTGTGAGATTTTATAAATTTTAATATGGACAGAGAAGGAGTTATTTTTTTGTTGATTTGATAATTTTATATTTCCTGTGAAATTATAATTTATTTTATATGGAATATCTCCCAAATTCGCGACTTCCCACACGGAACCGAGTGTCCATTGGACGTCCATCTATTATCCATAGATTCTTAACACGTCTACATCCACGATGGACGTAATGCGGACATCCATTGAACATCCATGGTATACTTTTGATTGGGCAAAACGCAATGGATCACACAGGACGTATATTGTATGTCCACGACACGTACTATTTCTTGAGCTACAAATATACACAACACGGCCATCCATGGTATGTCCATAGGTAGACATGAAATAGCTTTTAATTCAGGATTGTAATTGAACATCCATTGGACGTTCCAGGTTCGTAAACGAAAATCACATTCGGAGGACGTCAATTGAACGTCCATCGGATGTTCCATGTAGGATTTCATATAGACGTGAACCTGCAACGTCCAATAGATGTCCAATTACTATACTGAATGAAGAGCTATTGAATGTCTACCTATCGGCATACCATAGATGGCCGTGTTGTGTATATTTGTAGCTTAAGAAATAGTACGTGTGTGAACATACAATATACGTCCTGTGTGATCCATAGCGTGTTGTCCAATCAAAAGCATTCGTCCTTTAGATGTACATTTAAGTATTTCGGGCAGCTTTGATATGGGTACGCCGATTGACCGTCGTATGTACGTACAAATTACGTCTATCGAAGGATAACGCGGAAGTTTATTCGACGTCCACGACACATATTTTTGGAGCTATAAATATATTCCGCGCGTAACTTAACAGCCAGGGGACGTCCAATAATCATTTAAGTTGGATGAAAATTTCATTCCGGGGAAGTCCATGGGACATTCCTTAAACCACTATCGGAGATGCGAAACGGCAGCGATTCTATGTGCTGAAAACGTTTCGTATACGTACCCTTAGATATTTTTTAGAGGTACCTATAGACCACATAAAGTGACATTTAATGTACGTATTTAAGACGAATGCCAATATTGCAAAAGATATCTAATGATCATCTATTATACGTCCCTTAATTTAAACGCTATTGATTACACATTATCCATTAATTATAAATTTCATTACGATTATACATTATTCAAGGCCTGTGAGACAAAGATATATAAGTATATCAGCAAACTAAATCGTATAAGGTTTTTACATGCACAAGTTTCTCATAAGTCAAGTTAGTGTAGGTAGGTAGGTAGGTAGGTAGGAGATTAGAAAAGTTATGCAGCACCCCTTGAATCCAATACTTGGATGGGTGACCGCAGTGTGAAAAATCGAAAACTATTTTTTTTCTTTTTTTCTGTAAAATATGGATATCTCGTAGGCCCCGAATATTATATAATCAGTAACAAAGTTTATAATTAATTAATAATGTGTAGTTAATAACGATTAAATTATTTAAATAAAGGGACGTATAATGGATGATCATTGGACATCTTTCGGATCACTGGTTTATTCGTCTTAAATACGTAAATCAGACGTCATTTTTTGGGGTCTAGTCCGTCTAAAAACCGTCTCAAGGTACGTATAAGGGATGTTCCCAGTACATAGAACAGGTGCCGTTTCGCACTTCTTTTAGCAGTGATAGGGATACTCATAGACGTCCCTGGGATGGAGCATTCATCCACCATGTATGGATATTGGACGTCCCATGGCCCTAATGTTCCGTGTGGGTTAGCTTGTAATGACATTATTTCGATATTCCATCGATAAAATTATTTACCGTGATTTCATCAGGTATTGATCTGGAATTCATATTTTGCAACAAATATGAATTCCTTATGAATTCCGCAGAATCACTCGCGGAATTCCTGAACTTTTTTGCACGGGAAATTCATCCGATGGGGGGTAATTATTTTTATCCTATATCACACCCCTTATATCTTCGCGGATAATCGCTGCATCTTCGCGAACCACTCGTACTCTTTCTTCGCGGAAATCTTTTTTTTTTCCACATACCATTTCTCCGAGAGGATCTTAAAGCCGGTGTTTCGAAAACAAATCACACATTCGCGTCCTTGTTTGCTGTTAATAAAAATGTCATCGCCGTATTTTGTCAATAAATGGTTTTTCACCGTTGTAATGTGAGGGACGAAGTCTCCTTTTATTTGGTTCATCAATTCATCCATAGAAAATTGACATTCGTCAGAATTCTTCTTTAAAAAAGTGTATATGTGCTCCATGGCCTCGTCCACTTTGTTCCCGGTAGGTCGTTCCTTCAGAACCTGTTCGGTAGGTTCCGCGTTATACACACGAAACGTACATTTGTGATGATAGCAAGCTCCTGTGGCGACGAGATCGGGTACATGCAGAATACGCTCGATGATGGAAAGGGCAAAATCATCGTTCCGTCCAGCTAGATATTGCAAAATTTTTATTTTCATAGATGCTTCTTTCACCGAATGAATTTTTTTACGTTGGTTATACGGCACTTTCCGTTGATAGCTGATAGTTTCTCCACAAAATAAACATTTCTTTTGAAAATCAAAAACATGTATGAGATGCCGTTCTTCTTCGCATTCTTTTGATGTTTCCGATGTAGATGTACTTCGTCGAGAAGCAAACGACGCTAGTCTTTGATTGCCGTATTAAGTATAGCACGCTCTGTGAACACTCACTGAATCAACAGTTCGTAACATACGTTGATGCTCTTCACATCCTCGTTTCACACTCGCCGCTAAAAGAGTCTGGACAGCTCTCTTCTTCGCCACGTAAATGTCTTCGATAAGAGGTTTTCGAAAAATGAAACAGTCACCCATTTCCACACAATTTTTCAAATACGTACGCTCGCTCCGAAAGTTTCGTTACAACTGGCTGAAATGCTACGAAAAGGAGCAGGTGTTTCGACACGAACAATACAAACGGGTCTTGATTTTCTTTTATACCTGCCCCTCTCACGTTCTAACGGTCAACGCTATTATACTCTATGTATATACTACAAGACGCGCTCTGCCTCTGAGAACGTGACGAATAGATAGCATAGGGCACGCTACAATAGACTTTACGGCGCGCTCAAAATCGTAATTTTTGTCAAAAAAAAACAAAAAAAGCACATTGTAAGTATCAGTATGCTCTACAAGTTTGATCATAGACATATTTTCGATATATTTTACGAGAAAAGAGAGAACAGCAAAAAACAAGTTCCAACATATTAATTTTAAACTTTCTCGTCCGATATCTTAACAACGAACAACAGTAAAGGAAAAATACTTATAACCTAAATTGTAGAGCATAAAAAAAGCAACAAAAAAAATGTATAATCAAAATTTCCGTATCATGACGGGGAGCCGAATTATCGCAAAAAAATAAAAATTTGCCCTTTTTCAAGATGGCGGCGAAAGCTCATAGGAAATCTTGGTCGACAATTTGAAGTTAAGCTTTTCTAAGCCCCTCCCCCCCACACAATATCCAAAAATCAGCTTTCTATCTTCATTTTGATTTCTTTGCCTTTTTTTCGGATATAATGACTGGACTAAATGGCGTGAGCGACGTTCTTGCACTCCTATCACGGGTGACACATAGCGATGCACTCACACACGCGCTTTACGTAGAGCGAGTGTATGTTGAGAGCGTTGACGGGGCTCTGGCTCGTCAATGACGTTCGTTCACACGTTTCGTGAAGCGTTGAATGACCGGAAAAATTCGAGTCAGTAAAATACTGTTCAGGAATTCCCTGTTCAATGTTTTCCAAATCAACTGCACAACACTCACGAATACAATATTCGAGAGATCCCACTTCTGACACCAGAAATTATTATATTACGATCCGGGTTAATGAGCGGTGTGAATTAACCCGTCGATTAATAAAAGGAATCTTAAATTTTTATTTTCGGGATCGTTTCTCGATTAATGATTAGAATCAAATATTGTATTTTATTTGTATTAATTAACGCTGAGTGTTGGATACAATTTCGGTTGTAATATGATGATTGCTTGAGTGAAATATTATTTTTTAATTGATTTCCGGTTAAGATATCATTGAGTAACTATTATATCTTCTTAACACAACAAATTGTTGGAATTAAACTTCTTAATATGTCGCTGTTTACGACAAGTACAAACTTATAATTTTTACTTAAAGAATATTATTTACTTAAGAAATAATTACTTAATAAATTATTAGATTTTGTAGTTGATTGTTTGGAGATTGAATTGTGACTAATTTTGAAGGCTGAGAAAGTCAATTAGGTGGACGCAAGGTGGTGGCCGAAATGCTGACAGTGCAGGCCACGCGCGAGCAGTGAGAACTGTGAATTGTGGATTTTTAGAATGGGGAAAGGAGATAGGAATATCGTGCGATGCCACGTGCATCGATTTGGCGGATATGGATCGGCGAAATTTGATATCATTGTCCGGTCGATCGGATGATCGGACGAGCGACGATTTTGAAATATTCTTGGAATATTTAGTGAATAGACGGAGGAAATTACTCGGCGGAAATTCAAGAATGATTTCCGTTCAGGCGTGTGAATATTTCAACGATTATTGTCGTGGGTATATTAGATGTGGTCGTAAAATTATTTGATTTTGGAATGTGTAATTAAGTTATTACCAGAAATGGAGGTAAAAAGGGCCAGGACGTAACAGTAGCCAAAAGATTTTTCTACTATTATGAAAAAAATGGACATGATTTGACTTTTTATTCCCTAAATTTCAAAAGTGCGTGCGTACGAGAGTACGCACAACGAGATATCGTCAAAACATCAATAAAAATGGTGCGGTTCTCTGACGTCGAATTCGGCCGCATTATTGCTTTACACGAGAACGGAAAGCGTGTTCGCGACATCTTGGATATCTTACGATCGAATAAATCGGCTGTTCATCGAGTCATCTGTCGATATCGAGAGACCGGTGACCCGGCTTACGGTCATGAAGGAGGACGAAATCGCGTTACCTCTCGGCGCGAGGACCGGATGGTGTTTCGTGAGGCAAAGTCAAATCCACGGTCGACAACTATGACATTGAAAAGACTGATTCCTCACCCCGTTTCGACCCGAATGATAGCTCGTCGTCTCGCCGAAGCGGGCCTCAAGGTACGACGACTGGTTACGAAACCATTCCTCACCCGGAGACATCGTGAGCGACGTCGAGATTTCGCCGCGACTTATTTGGGATGGGGAATAAATGGATGGAGGAATTGTTTATTCACGAATAAGTTGAAGATAATGCTCTATTTAAACTCGAGAACCATTCGAGTTTACGGACGGCGTGGGACGAGAATGGCTGAGAAAAATAGAGAATTATCGCGGGCATTCAGTGGAGGTTTGATAACGGTTTGGGGCGGAATAACAACCAATTCCCGAATAAAATTGGTTGTATTCCGAAACCAAACCGTTAATGGACAACGGTACATCACGACGATTTTAGAACCGATCGTTGTTCCACAAGTCGAAGTCATTGGCGACGATTTTTTGCTGGTTGACGATAATGCTCCGTGTCATCGAGCAAAAATCTTCAATGATTTTTTGCGTGAAATGGCGATTAATCGATGTGTTTGGCCCGCGAATAACCCAGATTTGAATCCCATTGAAAATGTCTAGGCTATTCTCAAGAGGAGGATTCGGGTTAGAACACCGGCCCCGCGAACACTCGACGAGCTTACAGCTGCAACGCTCGACAAATGGCAAAATATTCCTCAAGAGCAGATTACCTCAACGATAGGTAGGATGCCTCGCTGCACAGTAGGGAATTTTTACGAAAACGTGGCCATAAATCGAAAAACGAATTTTCCCATTCAGGTATAACGACCCAAGGGATTGGTTAAGAACGAATTTCTGCACCAGACCCTGGCAGTCCCATATTTTTAAACTTCATAGTCGATGAGATATTTCAGTTCAAAGTTGACCATCGTCGGGCACAGTCGCGTGTGTCAAAACCGCTCTGTTATTCTATGTAACTTTGAACGAGTATAACTCAAGAGTGTGAAGTGATAATGATATAATAAAAAATGGATAGTCTTTCTGAAGGTATTTAGAAAATGTAGCCTATTTTACAATTGAAAACAAAAATTTGTTCCATATTTATTTTATGTTGTAATGAAATTTAATAATTATAATGAAACTTTAGTATCCACTATAAAATCGTTCTTTATTTAATCTGATATCGGACAAGAGTCGATTTTAAATATGATTACTGACTCAAAAGAGATATAATGGCGGATATATAATACGAACAAGAGCAGAAAAATCAGGATGATGATCGACGGAACTTGTATTAATAACCCATTAGACATGTTTTCTCGCTCCATGAAATACGCAAAATAACGAGAACACAGAAAGAAATAAAATCACAAAATATACGCACGCATTTATCGACTCCTTAATACACAAACATAAAAACAGAAAATATACGCCTGTCCTTTTGAGCGACTCAATATACAAAGAAATAAAATCAATTCACATACGCACGCATTTCGGCGATTCAATATACAAAGAGAGACTCGCGCGAGAGTGGGACATTCATTTATACTCGGACATATTTAAATATGGGCTGAGATCAGAAATTTTTTCTCTTTCTTCCGTGATACGAAGAGACAATTTATACTGCCTTTACGATAGAGTTAATTATTTCTCGAAACTTATCTCAAGCCGCTTGATGAGACGTGCTGCGGGTCGAGGGCGATGGTGGATTGCCGGGAGCAACATCCTTCTACTCAGAAAGAGAGATCTCGATAACGGATTGCCGGTGAATCCTCAGTAATATGCCCAGACGTCGCACCGGAAAATGCTCGCCGTCAAATAATATTCGATGAAATATAATAAATCAATTTATGACACCGCACGCGTCTCAATTGTCCAACCGCTCAACGAGCTCTAACGATCTTCGCGATCCCGACGCTTTCCTTCCTCTTTTCTCCCTCTCTTCTTATCTCTCATTCCATCGCCGAAATCACGCGATAATTCTCTCACCTTGATTGAATTTCCAAAATTACGCGACAATTACTCGCTCCTTCTTCGTCTCACCCTCTCTCTCTCTCTCTCTCTCTCTCTCTCTCTCTCTCTCTCTCTCTCTCTCTCTCTCTCTCTCTCTCTCTCTCTCTCTCTCTCTCTCTCTCTCTCTCTCTCTCTCTCTCTCTCTCTCTCTCTCTCTCTCTCTCTCTCTGCCGTACCCAGTAGCGTATGACGCGTTCGGGTTACAAATTTCTCCTACATCATCCCCCTTTTTGTACAAGGGACCACGTCAGAGTCCTGAATACAAAAAATACAGACTTGCTTCACCTTCATTCTGCATACACTATAAAAAATAAAAACAATAAAAAATCTTTCTTTATCACAGAACAAAAGATAATAAAAATAAATCCATTCACGCCTCATATCACAAATAGCTTTGGGAAATTCGCACATTGAGAAGAAATACTGTCTTGATTTATCTGATGGTGATCGGTTTTTTTTACCGACTCCACCCCACTAAGGGTCTCGTCCTACGTATTTTTTAGGCCTCATATTATATATATTTCTATCGACTCCACCCCCCTAAGGGTCTCGTCCTACTTAATGACTAGGTCTTAAATTACATGAAACAATTTAGATTCGCCGAACACATTTCACGAATTTAGCCACGCGCGAGAGACATTAAAATTTGACTTATCTTTATAATACACCGCACTGAACGATGAGTCACAAATTCAATATACATCGTTTAGCTAATTAACCAAATTTGTCAGGATCTACATTTAGATCCACATCTTGCGTTAAATTTTACTGATATTTTAACATGCATAGAACGGAATCGCTGGAGAGATTGCTCAAATCAAAGTGGAGTCATACAATTTCGAATAAATAAATAAATGAATAAATTAATCAATATTAATAGAGTTACGTTGATTCGGTACGGTACTATTTAATCAACGGACTGGTAGTATCGTCTCAAGCTGGTTCTATTATAGGTCCCTTTTAGGAGATCACTATCCACATGTCCAGGAACGAACGCGTTATTTCCAAGAACCTGATTGATTTTATAAGGCCCTTCGAAAAGATGGAAAAATTTTTGAGTCACGCGATCAGTACTACTCGATAAGTGTGGAACTCGTAATAATACGAGATCCCCGATCTTAAGGTCAATGGGCTTATGAGATTTCTGCTGCTTTTGTCGTCGTTTGAAACTTTGGAGCAAATTCTCTCTTGCAAGAAAAAGTTTTCGCTCCAAGGGTACGGTTTCCGAAGCTGGAAACTCGACTAACCGAAAAATCTCGTCATCTGGCTTCCTCCCATGGCGCAACTCATAAGGGATATAACCTGTACTCCAATGCGTGGTATAATTTAATAATTTTTCTATCTTGGGGAGGTATTTGGCCCACCTCGTGTGTTGCTCTGTACACACTGTTCGAAATATACGACCTAATTCACGCATTATTCTTTCCGTCAGGCTTGATTGCGGATGGCGGATAGACGAATAAACCACCTTAATACCATTTCGTTCTAATGTGTTTCGCCATATAGGAGAAGTAAATTGTGTGCCGTTATCGGACAGAATTCGCTTTGGTTTTCCGGGGCGGGGTCGAAGAGTCGACTTACCAATATTTCGAACGGCCGAAGTCCCGAATTTTACGATTACGAGCGTTAGAATAACGAAGCGCCGAAATCCCGATCGCCAGAAAAGAGAAAGTCGAGAGAGCCGCCCCATGCGTAAGAGAGAGAGGAGGCGCATCTCTCTCCCTCTTACGCATGGGGCGGCTCTCTCGGCTGTCGCTTTCTGGCGTTCGAGATTTCGGCGCTTCATTATTCGAACGCTTGTAATCGGGAAATTCGGGATTTCGGCCGTTCGAAATATTGGTTAGTCGACTCTTCGACCCCGTCCCGGTTTTCCCACTCTTTTCAAATAATCCTCCAAAATTTTCTTCAACGTTATCGTGGTAGTAGCGCGCTTCATAGCATATAAACGCACTAATTTCGAAAAAGAATCAGTAACAACAAAAATATACTGTACTCCTGCAATGGATTTTGGTAGGGGGCCATAATAATCCACCGTTATCAAATCGTTTGGAAATTCCGATTTGACCAGATTATAATCTCCCTCCACCGCGCGATTAAGATGTTTCACCCGTTGGCAGAGATCGCAGCTCAGAACGTACTGTTTGACATTCCGAGCCATCCCCCTCCACCAGTAGAATCTTTTCATATGGCAAAGCGTTTTATATACCCCTGCATGCACCAATCGTTCATGCTCCGATTTGATAATAAACGTTTGTATAGATTCGGGAACCAATTATCTGTCTTATTCTTTTGGTGAAACCATACATTGTTGTGCTGTTGTACGTGATCATCCTTTAACTTTTTTATGACTTTTAAGAGATCCTCATCCTCTTGTTGTAATCTGGCTAAGATCTTCAACCGCCCCTTCAGCTCCGGAGTCAACTCGAGTAAGCAAATCATTGATAACGCGTCAATCTTCAAATCGCAATTTACTGTTGCATTCCGAGATATGAGTGATCCCATCATGATTTGCTTTGACTCGTGCTGATGAAAGGAGCCTCCAGGATTTCGGCTAAAAAAATCAGCCACTATATTCTCTTTTCCACTGCAATGTATGGTTTTAAAATCATATTTCTGAAGCAATAAGCTCCACCGCACGGTAGTTCAAAACGTCCGAGTCACTGGCCAAAAGTCGAAAAATGAAGGTTGAAAAATCGATATTTTTTAAATGGATTCTTGTAGAGGGGGGTTTGGGGCATTCAGATCGCATAAGCAGGGGTCACAATATTGTATACCTGCTTCCCTGCGACAGGCGTAAGTTGCCTCTCGAAGGAACACGCGCGCAACGCTTCAGCGACCAGTTTTACAATACTCCAGAAAATCATACATAACTTTGCAACAACGTGTCCGATTCCATTTTTCTAAAATGGAAAATGATTATGAAGGTATGTAGAAAAATTTCATGTACATCAATGTTCGAAAATGTTTGTTGTTATTAATGAAATGTTATGCTGAAGGTAGTCGTGATTTTCATATTTTTTGGCTTTTTTAGAAATACATTTGTATCGATACAAAAAAATTTTAACACGCTTTAACGCTAGCATTCACAGGGACATGTTTGTTGAACTATCTATTAATGAAATTTTCAAGAATTAGCTGCCCCAACGTTGCCGTTTTTGAATAATATCGATTTTAGTGTTACCGTGCACGCTGTCGTGCGCGTTACGCACTGTGACTAATAGCGATATTCTCCGCTCAACTTTCTATACCTGAGGCTTGAAAGGTCCCAGGTATAGAGGGTTTTTCGTAGATGTTTTCTATCTCTTTCTAAGGTATTGTGGAGATAAGTACAGTTATTGCAATGGTGTAGCATTATTGTTGCAGTGGCGTAACATTGTGAATAAAGATTTGAAATAAAATTCCAACCGTAACGTCCATTTTTACAAATATATCAAAATAGATTTACAAATATTATTTCAAACCTTGTTCATGAACAATAAACTCAATTTGTAAAACATAATAATATTGTTTTTGCTCATAATATTTTTACGTTACGTACAATATATATACCATATATATACAATATATATACCATATATATACAATATATATATACAATATATATATATATATATATGTACACAATATATATATACAATATGTATACGCCAAAAAAAAATCAATTTTTGTTTATTCCTCAATTTCTCGTATGTTTATGGAGATCCCATCTTGAAAAATACATATTTCATGCAAAATTGTATCAGCTTTTCGACAAAAATATTGAAGAAATTTTCAAAATTAGGGCAACAACCAAAAAACAGCTTTTTAGACTTTAAGCTCAATTTTAAGAGCTTTCCAAGTGCATAAACGAAAAAAAATATTTTTTTTTAAACCAGAGATTTTTTTACGCAAAAAACGTATTTTTTGAAAAATTTTGCATTCTGTTGGAAGATGGCAAGTCAAAATGAATAAAACAAAAATCGTTAAATTAGCTAGAATACCCCATATAATAACTGTGAAAGTTAGCGGGGAAAAAATCGGAAAAAATTCTGGATTCTGTTTTTGCGAATTGCGAAAATTGCGAGAAGGTCTAAGAGGGTGAGGCCGGATCCGACGTCCATAATTGGTGTTTCCACCCATATACAATATATATACAATATATATACAATATGTACAATATATACGATATATACAACATATACAATATATACAATATATACAATATATACAATATATAAAATATATACAATATATACAATATATACAATATATACAATATATACAATATATATACAACTTTTTCAATTTTAACAGGACAAACATGCAAAGAAATCATTTGTACGCGCCGACAAATATTCTTGGCTCTACATAATGAATGGGGCTCGAAATTCGACAAACAAATAGAAGTTCTGGAAAAATATTTTACCGAATCGGAAGGATGTCCTTTCGCCATTTCAATTAATGGAAGGAAAATTCTAAGGAATCTTCTATTTACAATGAAGAAAAAATGGCAGGATAGCCACAGAACTCTGGAGCGCTTTTACGCCACTCATAAAAAATGGCTTGACCAGGACGTAGCTATTACGTTTTGTCTATTTTCCTATTTCTTATATCATTGAAATTTTTCATTTGAACGTTTTTTTTCACTTTCGAACTGATGTTATTGCGATTTGTTGTAGAATGCGGATTTCAAAAACATGGATGTACCTACTCCTAATTCTGATACATCAGGATTGGATGAAAGCCACAAATTTGGAAGACCCTCGTTGGACTTTTCATCATCCAGCGAACGGAGTAAGCGACGAAAAGTTGATGATCTTCGGAAATCAACAAGTCCAAGGGCATTGGCATTCACAACGGAAATGAATCTTCGTGCTTCTGGGTCCCACGCTGCAGCAAAGGTGCTCAAGGATATTACAACCACTTCTCCTACGCGAGCTTCTCGGTATCAGTTAGCATTCGCACAAAGTTCCAAACCAGTACGTCAAGAAATTAGCGCAGATGTTGCTTTGAACTTGATAACAAGCGGTAAAATGACGAAAGAAACGTACAATACGGTCCGGGAATCAACCAATGAAAACAGGGACGCGTCAGTTTATCCCAGTTATCATAAAATATTAGCTCCTAAATCTCGTTGTTACCCACCAGAGTGTTCAATACGTATCACGGAAACAAGCGCGGAAGTATCATTGCAGGCTTTACTCGACCATACTACAGCTCGTTTGGTTCAAGTACAATCTGATGTCATAAAAACACTCAACAGTTCCTTTACGAATAATATGAAATTAATTTTGAAGTGGGGATGCGATGGTTCGTCGTCGCAGCGGTATAAGCAAAAATTTTCCGAAAGCGACAGCTCTGACGCTCATGTATTTTTTATGTCCTTGGTTCCGTTGCAAATGCTAGCTCCAAACGACAAATCTGAGCGTCAACTTGTCGTTTGGAAGAACCCAAGGCCTTCGTCACCCCGTTACTGCAGACCGTTGAGATTGCAATTTTTGAAAGAAACCGTGCAGTCAACTGTTGACGAAAAAAACTTCGTTGATAAGCAGATAGCGTCTCTCGTCACATTCGCTACAGTAACGGAGGGTACGAACGTTGAAGTTAAATATGAATTATCGTTTACAATGATAGATGGAAAGGTGCGAAATGCTATGACTGACACTAAATCTGCGCAAAGATGTTACTATGTAATTTGACGTCGAAAAATTTCAACAATTTACAATTGGTTGAACAAACAGAATGTGACAGTTCGAAACTGAATTTTGGAATTTCTTCCTTACACGCGTGGATAAGGTTTATGGAATGGATGCTTCATATTGCATATAAATTAAACGATGAGATGAGTAAATGGCAGGCGCGAACAGTCGATGAAAAGAAAGCAGTGGGCGATCGTAAGGAACAAATCCAAAAGAAATTTAAAGCTGCTTTAGGTTTAAATATTGATATGCCTAAGCAAGGATTTGGCAGTACAAACGACGGCAATACAGCCCGACGTTTTTTTGAGAACGTTACCTTAACAGCAGAAATTTCGAATTTGGACGAAAAATTCATAGCAAGTTGCAAAGTAATTTTGCAGACAATGGCGAGCGGTTTCGCTGTACATATCGACAAGTTCAGGGTTTATTGCTTAGACGTCGCGGACGATGTGTGGAGCTATATTTCTGGTACCCGATGCTAACATCGGTACATACCGTTTTAATTCATGGCTACGCGATAATAGAAATGGGTGCCTTACCAATCGGACAACTTTCCGAGGACGCTCAAGAAGCGAGGAACAAGGACATTCGTCGGTACCGCGAAAATTTTGCTCGAAAATGTACGAGAGAGAAGACAATGTCTGACGTTTTTCGTCGGCTTCTTGCATCCTCGGACCCACTCATAACAAATTTTCAAAAATAAAAAATGAAGAATAGTGCACCATTACCCTCTGAGGTAATAGAACTTTTACTGGCAACACCAGAAGATAATGTCACAAATAGTAGCTCACCCTCAGCAGAAATTGACACATGTGCGACAGATCTGTCTGACCCAGATTTTGATTTTTAATTAATTCAATGGCATCAATCCAATGGGATATGTATTGTATGGTATTATGTACGTGAGATAAAATAAACTTTCACATATTTTACAAAATTGTTCTTCATTTTAGAATTTCAAATGTCATTAATCTAATAATAAATTCGTAATCAGCGACCTCGGAAACCCAATGGTGCAAATTTTCCCACCGATAAAGATATTATTTTTTCGAAATCTCCGCCAATTTTGGTCCGCCATTTTGAATTCCATAATTTTGATGTCAAATTCGTAATCAGCGACCCCAAAAACCTAATAACGCAAATTTTTGTACCGATAACGTGATTATTTTTCCAAAATGTCCGCCATTTTTGATGCGCTATTTTGAATTTCATAATTTTGATATCAAATTCGTAATCAGCAATCCCGGAAAACTCATGGTGCAAATTTTCGGACCAATAAAGTGATGATTTTTTCAAAATGTCCGCCATTTTGGGTCCGTTATTTTGAATTTCATAATTTTGATATCAAATTCGTAATCAGCGACCCCAAAAACCCGATGGTGCAAATTTTTGGACCGATCACGTGATTATTTTTCCAAAATGTCCGCTATTTTTGGTCCGCCATTTTGAATTTCATAATTTTGCTATCAAATTCGTAATCAGCGATCCCGAAAACCTCGCGGTCCAAATTTTCGGACCGATAAAGTGATTATTTTTCCAAAATGTCCGCCATTTTTGGTCCGTCATTTTGAATTTTATAATTTTGATATCAAATTCGTAATCAGCGATCCCGAAAACTTCGCGATGCAAATTTTCGGACCGATAAAGTGATTATTTTTCCAAAATGTCCGCCATTTTTGGTCCGCCATTTCGAAGTTTATAATTTTTATATCAAATTCGTAATCAGCGACCCCAGAAACCTCAAATAGGAAATTTTGAAATCATTATTCTCACTTTTCGACTTTTGGCCAGGGAAAAGGCCGTTCTGAACCACTGTGCACCGTGATAATCGTGCGGTGTGAAAGGGGGTTTCATCTAAAAATGTAAGCCCTTGATTGTCGGTAATAACTTCAAAAGGTTTCCCGTACAAATATACTCGAAATTTAGCAAGGGCATAAACTATTGCCAATAACTCTTTTTCGGTGGTGGTGTAGTTGACTTCCGCGGGGATTAAGCATCTACTTACCGCGGAGATTAGTTTTTTATTATTTTCATCGTCCAATTGATATAAGATGCCGCTAATCCCTTGATCTGATGCATCTGTCTGTACTTTGAAATCCCGATCGGTATAATAATGGGAGAGTTGGACGACCTTCAGAAAATTATCTTTCAAATCTTGATATGCTCGAGCGTAATCATCGTTCCAACTCCATACAGCATCTTTCTTGAGAAGCGGTCTAAATGGATCGAGGTATTGCGCATGACCCAAACTAAATTGTCTATAATACGTGCACACACCCAAAAATCTTTGGAGATCCAATTGGCTTTTTGGTATCTCAAAACTTTTGATTATTTCCAATTTAGCCGGGTCTGGCATCACACCTTCTGGAGTGATCACGAAACCCAAAAATTTGACTGACGATCGGAACAATTTAGCCTTGCTTTTCTTCAAGGTGAAATTAAATTCCGACAATTGCTGGAACACTCGCTCAAGATGCTGTAAATGTTGAACAAAACTCTCGGACGTTATAAGCAAATCGTCTATATAATACGTGAGGCAATCCATGAGCTCGTCATCCAACGCCATACTAAGCGCGCGAATAAATCTACTGCCAGCGGTTTTTAAACCAAACGGAATTCTTTTGAATTGATATAAGGTAGAACCATGTAAAAAGACGGTATATTGTCGTGATTGTTTGGTCAATGGAATCTGCCAATAACCGCATGTAAGGTCGAGAGCTGACATAACGCTTTTGCCTCGATATTTTTGCAACAACTCCTCGATAATAGGCGGCGTCTCGCTATGCCCCTCTATAACGTCATTCAAATATCTGGCATCGAGACATATCCCAATTCTACCATCATCTTTTTTTACTACTTGGAGCAGGTTGCAGTATTGACTGGTTGACCGTTCAATTATGCCCGCCTCCAGCATCAATTTTATTTCTTGATCCACAGCTGCGCGTTGACACAGTGGAAAAGGATACGAACGTCTTACAACTGGCTTGGATTTGATCACCTGGCTTGGATTGACCTTATTTCATGTTCATAGATCGAAACACAGCCAGGTTTGTCCGAAAACAGCGTCGAGTATTTGTCAAGCAATGCGTCTACAGTTCTCGCCTGCACCTGATCCAGTTTTATTAGCTTTCGCGCGAAAGAGCCTTGCTCAACGGGGAATACCCGCAAACCATCATCGCAATCAGCAGATTTGCAAAAGTCATTATACATACACATTATATCACACCCGACATTTTGTTTTATCTAAACTCCATGACGAAATGCCTTCTAACGGATCATAAGCAATCCTTTCGACCAGAAGCACCGAAGGTTTGATCCTCTCAAAAGACATATTTTTTGTTTTATCCAAGTTTTTTGCTTGAGTAACCTCCAAATGCGGTCTTTGAAGATTTTGCAGTTCAATGTTTGATTCCACGCTCGATATTGCCATTCACAAATGTGTGATGTATAGCCCTTCATTTTCGATAACTGATACGAGTCTCTCCGTCGGACAAGTCTCGAATAAAACTGTCTCAGGTTTTAGTCGAAATCCCTGCATCGACACTGTTTGTTTATCATAATCAATTATAACCCGATTTTTATGTAGCCAATCGCTGCCGAGAATCACGTCAGATGTTAGATTTGGATTCACCAAAAACCCGTGTGCTCCTCGCATCTGGTCAATTATCGGCTCAATGTAAACTTGGCGTTTCACGGTTGTCCTCTTTTTTGTTATCGTGGTTGTCACATATACGTTTGCCACGGGAAGCTCAGTTAGTTTTACTCGAGATAACAATTTCTTGTAAAAATCTTCGGACGCGCAAGTTATTTGGCTCCCCGTGTCAATTAAAGCTTTTATGGATATTCCCGCGATAGCAATATTTAGTCTTGGAGACGGAATTATTAGGGCCCTTGGACAGTAAGACTGTTCAACGTTACCCTCTATATCCTTTTTGAGATCCGGTATAAAATCATAAAAATCTTGACACGAGACTGGATCCCGCTGTATCGTGTTCACATTTAGTTGAAATTTCCAGAGCTTGACTGATTATTGCTATTTGGCCACGAATTTACCGAATAACTTGGTGGGGGATATCTTGTATCCGGTAGCACTAGAGGACTCGAAAATTCCTGATTGTACATTCCCTGTGGGCTATTTTGTTGACCATAACGATATTCTCGATTCGATCCCCCCCTATGACCACCGTTACCCCCTCGGTTTATATATTGTCTCGCCTGATTTTCTTGCGTGACTTGCAAACTATTTATTCCGTTTGATTTCGTGTAACTATTATGATTATTTGTTTGTTGGTTTCGATCCCCCTCCCAGTCTCTCTGTTTTTCAGCGTCCACCTCACTTTGTATGATATCGAGACGGGCCAACACCTGCGCTACTAATTTTGTGTCATCGAAATTCATCATCGCCAACAACGATTTTATTTTCGAGGGAAATTGCTGGATGATCGCATAATTCAGTTCGTTCGGCGACAATGGTGGTTCGAAATATTTACTATCCCAGACTTGTCTGAAAAAATACGCTTGCATTGATCCATCTTTTGGTTTGTATTTCCGAAACAACCAGTCATTTTTAAATTGAAATTTGACCGGCACGGAATAAAATTCTTCAAGGAATTGACCTTTAAAAATCTTAAACGACGTCAACGCATCTTTATTAATCTCGAACCACACCTTCGCGCGACCCTCTAGCCAACTTTCAATCACGAGTATTTTATGTTCTTCGCGAACGTTCTTGTACAGCAGATAACGCTCTATTTGTTCGATAAAGTCTTTCGGGTTTGTTTTCTCAGTAAATTTTGGTACGTCAATATTCAAATGTAAATATTGTAAGTGATTGACCAGTCCGTCGATTGGCTGACCATTTATGATATCACGCGGTTCTCTGTTTTGGTTGTTCGTTCGCTGTATGTTGTCAGCGGCCAACGGCTGTATCCGTTGTTCGACTGCCCGTCGGCGTGCCTCGTCCGCTTGAAGCTGCTCGAGGCGTACTCTCTCGAATTCAGCTCTCTGTCGCTCCAATTCAAGTTGTGCCTCTCTCAAGCGATTCCATTCGTCATTAATCCTTTGTTGATTTTTTCCGTTCTCTCCACCATCAAGTGGAAGATTATCACGTCATTTTTCTAGAATTTTCAAATTTACTCTTAGTTTTTCTAGAAGACTTTTGTTTTGGGGTCACCGCCTTCGGTCTCTGTTCACGAGGACGGAGAACAATAGCCGAATCTCGGTTTGGACTTTTTCGTCCTGACGAAACACTTGCTTTTGCAGAGCTTGGGCTCCCTTCATGAGACATATAATATTATATTTTTAGTACGTATAAAATTCAAAATATATTGCATACTGATTTGACAGACACAAGTATAAGTACTACCGTTGAAAGTTCTTTAATTTATTTTATTTAGTATTTCTTGAATAAAACTTGATTAAGTTATCAGCGAATTTTCTTAATATCTATTACACGAAAAGGTCGTGGGTTCGTGCCACGAGTCGGGCGCCAAAATGTAATAAAATTTAATTATTATAATGAAACTTTAGTATCCACTATAAAATCGTTCTTTATTTAATCTGATATCGGACGAAAGTCAATTTTAAATATGATTACTGACTCAAAAGAGATACAATGGCGGATATATAATACGAACAAGAGCAGAAAAATCAAGATGATGATCGACGGAACTTGTATTAATAACCCATTAGGCATGTTTTCTCGCTCCATGAAATACGCAAAATAACGAGAACACAGAGAGAAATAAAATCACAAAATATACGCACGCATTTATCGACTCCTTAATACACAAACATAAAAACAGAAAATATACGCCTGTCCTTTTGAGCGACTCAATATACAAAGAAATAAAATCAATTCACATACGCACGCATTTCGGCGATTCAATATACAAAGAGAGACTCGCGCGAGAGTGGGACATTCATTTATACTCGGACATATTTAAATATGGGCTGAGATCAGAAATCTTTTCTCTTTCTTCCGTGATACGAAGAGACAATTTATACTGCCTTTACGATAGAGTTAATTATTTCGCGAAACTTATCTCAAGCCGCTTGATGAGACGTGCTGCGGGTCGAGGGCGATGGTGGATTGCCGGGAGCAACATCCTTCTACTCAGAAAGAGAGATCTCGATAACGGATTGCCGGTGAATCCTCAGTAATATGCCCAGACGTCGCACCGGAAAATGCTCGCCGTCAAATAATATTCGATGAAATATAATAAATCAATTTATGACACCGCACGCGTCTCAATTGTTCGACCGCTTAACGAGCTCTAACGATCTTCACTATCCCGACGCTTTCTTTCCTCTTTTCTCCCTCTCTTCTTATCTCTCATTCCATCGCCGAGATCACGCGATAATTCTCTCACCTCGGGATTTCCGAAATCACGCGACAATTACTCGCTCCTTCTTCGTCTCACCCTCTCTCTCTCTCTCTCTCTCTCTCTCTCTCTCTCTCTCTCTCTCTCTCTCTCTCTCTCTCTTTCTCTCTGCCGTACCCAGTAGCGTATGACGCGTTCGGGTTACAAATTTCTCCTACAATGTAATGATAGTCCGAAAAAGTGCCTTCGTTCGGAAATAAATTTTGACTTTGCGTATGCTTTTAGTACAGAGTGCCACGGGATACCACGTTCGTTTTTTTTTTTAATTGTAGCTTAGAATATTAGCTTTCGAATGATGTTTTACGTAAATTGCGCAACAGTGTGACGGGTGCTCCAGAACATTTTTTGTGAGCGTATGCGTGTTCCGAGAATACCCCACGCGCGCGCTCACGGCTGGCTCTCTACGTGATGCTTGGGTCAAGAGAGCGGGCGCGGCGCACAGGTCAGGTAGCTTGTTTGACCGCAGTAGCCTTACAATATGCGGACTCGATTGTTTTGTTACTTTAACAATAGATTCGAAACATAAATATATATTTCATGAAAATCATGGTACCTGATTTAGCGTGCATACTAGTGATCAGCAGTATCGATTATTTTGTCAACGTTATTGATTATATTAATCTTTTTCTCGAAAATTGATAACTAGTCAAAAAAACAGATCTGATTTGTTATGAAAATTCGTAATTGACGGAAAAAAATAAGTAATTTTTTCAAAAAAAAAATCTTCATTAGCGACAAGATATTTCTAATTTTCCGACAAAACAATTAGTCATTAATAACAAAATATTTCAAAATTTTCGAACAAATTAGCATTTAGGGACAAAAAATTTCCAACTTTTCGAAAAAAAAATTTATACTTAGCGCAAAAATATTACCACGTTTTTTTTCTAAATGCAGTAAGTGGCGAGGAAAATATTACTTACTAATAAAAAAAACAGTAATTTGTAGAAAATTATAACAAAATGCCCAAGAGTCGCGTATGTCTTAGCATAATTCAGATCACAATGCCATTTAATTTACGAAATACTATTCTTTCTTTGCAAATCCTGGAGGTCCCCCCATCAAATTTACGCGGAGGGAGATCTTTTTAATTATAGAGAAGTACTTGACCGCGACTTTCGAGAAGCAGTTAGACCATCTGGTAGAAGAGTTATCGAAGAGAAGTAATTGGGCTATTGAAATTCACCAGCATACCAAGCGAGATTTGTCATGGTTATTTTCCAAAATGCGCACAAAATGGCTACAGTCAGGAAGAAAAATGACAAATTTTTAGAGGTGTGCGGGTTAATGATCCGGTTGGGTCCGGTTGGTCTCGGGATTTTCCCGTCAGGTTCGGATCGGGTTTCGGGTACCCGATTGTTTTCGGGAAAACCCGATTTCTATCGGGAAACCCGACTTTTCGGGAAAATCCCATTTTTTCCGGGAAACCCCGATTTTTTTCTGAAAAATCCGATTCTTCGGGAAAAATCTATTTTTCAGGGAAACCCGATTTTTTTGTGAAAGCCCGATTTTTTCGGAAAAACGCGATATTTCTAGAAAAAAAATGGATTCTTCCGAAAAAACCCGATTCATTTCGGGGAAACTCGATGGTTTCGAATTTTTTGGAGATCGTTACTTTTTTTTTGTCTTCCGATGACAAAATTTGGTTTCTGCGCTCCATAATGTTTGGTGTCAAGGTTGACCGTTTCATAGTATCGGGTTTCCAGGTCGACGGTTGATAGTTATCGGTGTTTAGATGAACTTGTATAATGTTAATGATTTTTAATAATTTTCAATTAATTTTTCTTTCTCATACAGGAACCTATGTTTTAGTAATTTTTTTTTCAAGATTTCCATGCTAGTGGGTTTAAAATTATCTAGAAGTTAAGAATTCGAGCTCAGACAAATGTTCGGATGTGTGTGTATATGTGTCTATACGTGTGTATTTGTATGTATTTGCATATATGTTTCGATTTATACAGAATTTAAATTCCTTCATACATAATTCCATACATTGTATGGAATTATCGGCGGTTTTGTTTTGATTCTATGAGAGAGAGAGAGAGAGAAATCATTCTACTCGAAAAAAGATTGCTCTCGAACAGATACGTTCTTTCGCGTAAACAAATCATATATTTGGTCTTGTACGAAAAGTTAAGAAGTGACTGGTGAGAAGAAATGAAATCAACTAGTCAGCATTTTGCCTTCGATAAGGCAAGACACGAAGTGCCCAAATTATACAGAAGTGGAATCAGACCACGAGCAAACAACAGAAGATAACGCTGGGCGATTGAACAAAGTAGAGATGCCTGCAGGTGAATACTTTCAGTTATATAAATTATGATAAATAAAAAATCGCTGCATTATGATAGCGGTCCAAACAATCGTTCTCAAATCTTTGCAGATGTTTCCCATCATCCTTTCTACCTCCCGGTTGATAAATTGCTTTCCACATAAACCTGACCAGGGCTTGGCCCCGCGGGTTTCGATGATGGAATGCGCTACAGAAAATATTTTTTGAGTCCTAATATAATGTACTGAAGAAATCATCACAAATTTTTATCATAAAAAAAAATTACACAAAGAATTTTGAAAAATCGAGTTACTTTATTCAAAAATATTCACGGAGTGTCGAAATTAAAAAAAAAAATTCTGACGTTTAAATAAAGTAAGAAAAAACCTTATGTAGTGTATGATACGTGCGGAGATTTTTTGCGAAAAAAAACATTTCTTTATCCGAGCTTCCTATTTAAAAAAAATAATAAAAAATTACAGGTTCTTGCATATAAATTATTTGAGGAACCCCTAAAAATGGTTTCAAAAATCTGAAAAAATTCAGGTGGTCGTTTTTAGCAGTGAGTAATGGGCCGTATCGATACGCTCCCTAAAATAAAAAAAAAGTTTTTGAGGACCACCCTAATCAATATCGATGGGTCCAAGATCGAAAAATGAATGTTTGATTTTTATTTTTCTTAAATACTGCCTTAATTGCCTTAATACTGTGCGAAGGAATTGCACTTGGATACCCTAATATGTAGAAAATGTTTGCGGTAAAGTCAATTTTTGAGTGCCAAAATTAACGTGGAACCTCTCATATGTAAGTGTCTTATTTCCTCTTGTACTTTAGAAACTTCGGCAGAAAAATTAAACACGAAGAAAAGTGCCGTTTGGGCACACGCCACTAAATTGAGCAGTGCTCTAGCCAAATGTACGTTGTGCTCAAAATAAATAAAAATAAAATACGGAAATACATCGGCAATCAAGAGGCATTTAAATTCGTCCATCAAATAACTTGTAATACGATTGCTCGTACTGACCATATCATTGGAGAGCGCAAGAAGCAAGTCAATAAGATCGATGTCTATGACAAAAGTTCGGTAAGAGCAAAGAGCATAACTTTTGCGATTGCTAAAATGATGGCGAAGGATTTACAACCCTAGTCTTATTAGTGACGAGGCGTTCAGGAACGTAGTTCACGTACTCGATTCTCGATACGAAATTCCGAGTCATACAACTTTTTCTCGAACCGTCATTCCAGAATTGTATGATTCAGTATGTCCAAATGTCTCTGATACAATCAAATTGGATATGGAAAAAGGTCAGTGAATGTTCTTTATTATGCGATCAAAGAGTTACCCACATTGCAATTCACTACTTATTCCTAATATTTGTGAATTCAATAGGTGTGCGGACGTTGACATTCACTACCGATGGATGGACCTCAAGAGCTGTCGATAACTATATATCTTTCACAGTGCATTACGTTACCGAGGAATTTACGAATCAGCATCTTATGCTTAACGTTCGATATTTTCCTCTTTCTCATACTGCGCAGAATATTCGGAGTTTCTCGAAGGAATTGATGCACGAGTAGGGCTTATCAACGGTGGAATGAAAGATATATTTTGTGACAGACAATGCTCGGAATATTGTCAAAGCAATTGAAGACAAAGAAAAATGGATCCGAATTCCATGTTTTACGCATACTTTTCAACTCGCCGTCAAAGATATCTGCACAAAACGCAGATTTTGTAGATCCGTGCAAACGATCTCGACAAATCGTTGGATTTTTCTCTCGATTCGCTAAAGCTCGATTAGCTTTGATAGAAGCCCAAAAGCAAATTGATACAAAGGCGGAACCGTTGAGTCTCATTCAAGACGTTGAAACACGTTGGAATTCACAACACGATATGTTGCAACGGTTGCTCTGCCTCCGAAAGCCTCTGAGCATAGTTCTCTGCAAAAGGAATATGCCATATAATTTATCGAATACCGAATGAGAAATGGTCGAGGAATTCGTAAGCGTGTTGAAGCCTCTGAAAGAAGCGACTGTGATTATGAGTGGTGAAGGATACCCCACTTTATCGCATTGTATCCCTATCATCTTGGGTCTAATATCCGCAACCAAAGAGATTCTAACGATAGAACCTCGAGAGACAACTGCAGTTAAACTCGATACTGAGGAGATCGCAGAGGAAAGAGTAGAGCCAGCAAGGTTCTAAACCTCAATAAACCTCATTTAGCGGATAATTTGTACGACGCACTCCAACGTCGATTCGGTGCTATTATTAAGGGAGACAGCTTGATATTAGCAATGCTTATAGATCCTCGATTTAAACATCGGTTATGCTTATCGACAGCAGAAAAAAAATCGTATGGCCAGTTATTTCGATCATCGGCCATTGCTTAGGCAACCAGAAACGGCTTGGAGAGTGAATCCTCGTTCGAAAGGAGGCATGACGGCCAAGGTAAGAATCCATACCTCTTAACCTTTTAACGGTGAGGAAAATCTCACTTGAAATCGACTTCTTATTAAGCGTCACGTTTATGCATTCAACGAATAAATGCATAAACACTCAATCAATAAATATTCAACGAACACTCATAGTGTTCGAGTTGCAGTCTTTATCACAATTTTTGGTATTTCTTTGAACATCTCAAAAATGTTAATTTTCTCAAACCAAGATATCTCATGAGTATCACCAAAATTAATATTTTCAAATTAAAAATGTGAAGATGTTGTGATTTCTTAAGTATTTTTTTGTCAATTCGATAGACTAGTATTCGATCTATTCATTTCAAATTGAACAGCGAGTAGAGTCTGATGATCGTCTATAGATGTGGAAAAATGTAGCAAGATATCTTAAAAAGTATTAAAAAGTAAGCGTTAACGTTGCACGTAGTTTTTATGTACAAATCAATAAACTATTATATCTGATCTCTAATTTTATAAAAATATTCAATAAACTTGAAATTTTGTTGAACTACACAAATTTCACAGTTTTGCTTTTATTTATAGGTGAACCTGTTTCGAAGCTCGCGAAATTCTTGAGGAACGTTTTCGATGAAGAGGACGAAGAAAATAGGAGTATCGAAGCAAAATCTGATCGGGAAATTCAAATATACATTTACGAACGCGTCGTTCCTCCGAATACGCAAGTTTTTAAATGGTGGCATGAAAACTATAGCCGATTCCCGTTACTGGCTCCGATTGCGAGAGATTACTTGGCGATTCCTGGTACTCAAGTGAGCAGTGAGCGTTTTTTTTCTACGACAGGAAACATCGCTACACCTACCCGAGCATCCCTTTTAGTGGAACATGTAGAAAAATCAGGTTTTTTACAAAAAAAATTGAAAATATAGAAGAAAATATTCGAATATAAATAATTCGTTCTTACTCCATTCACTACTCTTCCATCTGAGATTCTAAAGAAACTCTTATCTCATGGTTTCCCAAACTTCGGGATTCCCGATAGTTTCGGGTTTCCCGATGATTTCGGGTTTCCCGAACCGTACCCGATCCCGACCCGACTCGACCCGACCCGACCCGAATGACGGAAACCCGAGTTTTTTGGGTACTCGCACACCTCTACAAATTTTCTTGCCAAGTGTCAGGAGTAGCCACAGACGGATGTAGTCTTTTCTACTGATTCAAAACTGGATGAAGCCAGCACACGTGGTCGTTCTTCTCTGGACTTTGCTGCCTCAAGTGAGCGATCAAAACGACGACAAACAAAAGAACTTCGTAACAGTCATAGCTCAGAGGAGTTGTGCTATGCGGCGCAAATTCATGTACGCGCTTCCGGAGACTTAGATTTGTCGAAAGTGATCAGAGACGCTATAACACTCACACCTGCACCTACATCATCAAAGACAGAACATACTCCGCTATCAATAGATGAAGCTCTTTCGGTTATGGTCGACGCCAAACTCAACAGACATCAGTATAATGTTATAAGAAACTCGATGAAAGATCATAACTGTCATTTATATCCATGTTACGAAGCAATCAGAGAGGCCATAGCATTATGTTACCCACCACGATCAAGTATAGAAATCGAACCAGCAGTTGCCAGAGGCAATTTCATTATTAGCAAGCCCCAGTATTGCGGACACTAATGATTAAGCGAATTCCGATTCATGTAGTTGTTGCCAAAACTCGTCACTCGTGGGGCATATGGGGCACTCTATACCAAGTTGACCTGAGTGTGCCCTCGACCTCGCTGATTTCGTTTACGATTTTTTATACGATTCTTTCAACTCGAAATAGCATTTAGAATTTTTTCATATTTTTGAAACCAAATTCGAGTACGTTATGATTTTTTGATCATTTTTTTCGAAAACCGCGAGGGCTGTAATTTGAAATCTAAAATTTTTTTCAAAAATCCGGTGTCAAAAATGAAAATTTTTGACCCAAACTTCATGATATCTAGAATTTTCCTTCCACCTCTATTTTAGGTTTTTATGAAGAAAACGTAAAAAAAAAATAGTTGCAGAAATTGATCTACCGTGAAAAGTGGCTTAAATATTTTAATCGTTAACTAACTATTTTTAAAAAAATTTTCGCTTTTTTAAAAAAATAGTTGGTTAATTTCTGCATCTATTTTTTTTACGTTTGCTTCAGAAAAACCTAAAATCGAGGTGGAATTAAAAGCCTGTACATCATGAATTTGGGGTAAAAAACTTCCTTTGTTGACACCGGATTTTTGAGAATTTTTGCAGATTTTTGGATTACGGCGGATTTTTAATTAAAAAAATGCTCAAAAAATCATAACGTACTCAAATTTGGTTTTTAAAATCTGAAAAAAATTGTGAATGCTATTTTGAGTTGGAAAAATCATATAAAAAATCGTAAACGAAATCAGCGAGGTCAAGGGTCACACTCGGGTCGACTTGGTATGGAATGACCCATATACACTACGCGCAACAATTAAGGGAGCAGGAAAAATTTCCAAATTTTTTAGTGACTTTCGACAGGCTGTATTTCCGTGAAAAATGGTCGTATCGAGGTCATAAAAGAACGATTTTAAAGCTCAAAAATTCTAGTATTTAGATCTTTTAGTCAACAATTTTTAGGAGCTAAGGTTCTTACGAAATTTTAGGAAAGGACGCGGAAGAAAATGTTTGTACATTTTTTATCTTCTTATTTTTGATCCACCGGCTTGGAATTTTTTTTCTAGCTAAACCAGGACATAAACTAGGTAGCCTGTTTATCCAGCTTCAATTTCTTTTGTAATTTTTGTCTACCTTGATTTCTCGCGGAGATATCCGACTTTGAATGGAAAAGGATCCTTTTGACTTTAACCATTGATATCTCAGCAACCAATAGTCGTACAGAAATTAATCAGGCCGTTTGGGAAACTGGAATAAATTTCCTACAAGGTTGCTTCAAAAGTTTTGGGGTACATTTTTCTTTTCTTCCCTTAACATTCAATTGAAAAAGTACAAAAAAGTGACTTTTTTCTTTGATTTGGGAAATTGACTGCAGCTTTGCTAATAGTGATGGGAAGGCTAATGTTTTAAGTAATTTTTACAGCTCATTTTACCTTCAATAACCCTGTAAATTCGCAGATCAATCCATTGAATGGTTCGTCCGGACCAGTTGATCAAAATTTCGAAAAACATTAAAGGAGCAAGGTTTCTGAACATCGGGTAATCTTCTTAAAAATTAAACGATTGATTTTTTTCGACTTTTTTGAGATTCTACATCTGTAATGGGTGAAATTTGAGAAAAAAAAATTCAAAAAGAATTTTTTGTTTTAATTTTGCAAATTTTTTGTTTACGGGAACGGGTGAGGTTTTTGTTCTTGAATATCGGGTAAATCACTTAACAATGAAAAAATTGATTTTTTTCCACTTTTTTTATAATTCTGCATCTGTTATCGGTTAAATTTGGAAAAGAAAAAGAAATTCAAAAATTCAAAAAAACATTTTTTGTTAAAAGAACTTTGAATTTTTTTTCAAATTTAACCGATAACAGATGCAGAATTGTAAAAAAAATTCAAAAAAAAAATCAATTTTTTCATTTTTAAGAAGATTACCCGAGATTCAGAAAAACCTTCCTTTAATTTTTTTTGCAAATTTTGATCAATCGGTCCGGATAAACCACTTAATGGATCGCTCTGCAAATTCACAAGGTTGTTGGGGGAACAATGAGCTGTAAAAATTCCTCAAAACATTAGCCTTCCCATTCATATTAGCAAAGGTGCAGTCGATTCACCAAATCAAGGGAAAAAGTCACTTTTTTGTACTTTTTCCAACTGCATATTGAGGGTAGAAAAAAAATTCCCAAACCTCTTCAAGGAATCTTATAAAAAATTTATTCCAGTTTCCGAAACTGCCCGATTAATTCGTGTACGACCATTGGTTGCTGAGATATCAGTGGTTAAAGACCAAAAAATTATTTTTCATTTAAAGTCGGATATCTCCACGAGAAATCAATGTAGAAAAAAAGTGAAAAAGGAAATTGAAGCTGGATAAACAGGCTACCTGGTCCACGTATAGGTTCAACTGAAAGAACTTTTTCTAAGCCCGTGGACCAAAACTAAAAAAAAAATAAAAATTTACAATAACTTTCTTCCGCGCTATTTCTTAAAACTTCGTAAGAACCGTAGATCCTAAAAACTTTTTACTAAAAGATCTGAAAACTAGAATTTCGGAGCTTCAAAATCGTTCTCTTATGACTTCGATACGACCATTTTTCACTGAAATACAGCCTTTCGAAAATCACCAAAAAATTTGGACATTTTTCTTGCTCCCTTAATTGTTGCGCGTAGTGTATATAGGAGAGAAACTAGCGCCACGTACAGAGCAATAGAAGGACTAAAAAATGCAGACGAAATGCGTTCCACTTTGAAGTATAGCGACAAACACCCTCCTGCTCCCGATAGATGATGTTTGTCGTTAAACCAGCTTTGAAGTGTGATTACGGACCATTACTTGGTAGTTCAAATTTCACTGAAAATATAAATTATGTTCTCTTCCGAATTTTCATTATGAAAAATTGGAAATTAGTTCCATAGATTGAAAATTTATAAAAAATTGGTTTCTGATTTTTTATGTATGTCTTTTACTCTCAAGTATTTGATAAATAATCGTCGTTTGTTAATTTTTTTTTTACTATTAAAAAAAAAATGGAAGTGGTGTTTTTTTAAATAACTCAAAAACTGGTTAGAATTAAGAGCTGAAATTTAGGGTGAATTATTTTTATTTGGTATCAAGATGTTCCGCAACGTGTCAATAGAATACGTCGCGGGGGCAGATTTCACATGCTTATCCAGCTATCCCCTTGACGTTGATTGATTAATGAATAGTTAATAATTAATGAATGGTAATTACCTGTTATTCACGCTAAATTAATACTAATTGAAAAATAAAAAAATTTATTTTCCCCTTTTCCAATTTTTTTTCTCATTATAATTACAGGATCTTTTTCTCAGGACTGTAAAAATTCAATTATTCAGAAGAAAAAATATTATAAAAGCTTTCAATCATTTTGCAATACTCCGATGCTGGTTTTCAATGGTTTTATCGCGCTGTGTTAATGAAATCCCTAGGGACTGAGGGTGAAAAATCATATTCTTATCACAAAGTCTCGAATTTTTGGGTCTCAATAGTCGTGACAAGATGCAGCAATAATATCATGGAAGAAACATCAAAGTACGCGAAAAGAATAAAAAGAGAATGAAGAAACGAGGAGTGTGAAGGTAAATGAGGCGTCGACGCCTCTGATAAGGATAAAAATGAAAGACGAGACGAAAAAGTGATTAGAGAGTCGTCGGGTAAACCAAAGATTGTGCACGGTCGTGCTTGTGATATCTGTGCATTTAAAGAGATAATAACGCGAAGAAATCTTTCGAGCATTTACCAGGGATTTATGATTCACCCAATTCTCATTTTCTTCTCCAAAAACGATCCACACTAGAGGGGATCAAGAGGGAATCGGGTGCGCTATTCTTTGAATTGGTGAAGATTACATTCTGCAACCCTTGTACTTTTTCCGCTCTGTTCGCACAGACATGACCAACACATACATACATCTCCATGAGGGAGCTTGATAGATGTGCACGAAAAAGGGAACCCTTGATTTTTCATTCCCGCAGAAAAACTGGCGACGAAAGTGGGCGCCCTCTTCTTCCTCCCATTCTTTTCTCAATGAGGATTTTTAAGAATCCACGTAACGATCGACCCTTCGATTTATCAACTCTTTTTCTTTTTTTTAATTTTTCTTGCTTTCTTTTTTCTCTAATTTCTTACTATTTGTTGGTAGCGATGAAAGCCCAATTTTTATTTCTCACGATATCTGAAAATAATTTTGAAATGAAAAGGAAACACGTTTATCTGTATGAGAGAATTTTCGGTTATTATTGTGTATCGAGAGAGATAATATATGAGAGGCAGTTGGGTGTATCGGACATCGAGTGGCAGATGCCGTAAACCGGACATGCAATCGAAATATCGAAATACGATCGACTACTGTGCGATGTTTGTCGCATGTGTATCCCATCGGGAGGCACACAGTACTTTGTGTGCTAGCGAGTAAATCGATCCCCATGTCCCTCGCGATCCATTAGCTCTTCTTCCACATTTCTTTCTCTCTCTTTTTTATATCTGTATCTCTATCCAGCCTAATTCTCTATATGGCAAAAAGTTTCGAGGATTAACAGTAATCAAAGTGAATAGCTATGGTTTTCCCTCATTCTTCTCTGCTTTCACACTCAAGCTAAAAGTATCCAGCTGGTTTGCCCAATTATATCATGAGATCGTGTTTGTGTGAAAGAACGTGAGCGATTATCGGTTAGTAAGATAGTCAACAACCGTACAAATTAAAAAATTTCAAAATTAACTACGAAGACATAAATCTATATAAACTATGATAGAATCGAAGCCGATTCTATTATAACAAGTATTAAAACTACGAACTTTAGAAGCGATTCTTTTTATACTCAATGAAAACTGTTTGAGTTGTGTAATATGGAATGAGAGTTTCATAGATACGAGATTATGAAAGCTAAGGCGTTTAAAAGCAATAATGTCTTAAAAGCTTTTTGAATATTTGACTATTCAAGGCAGAAAGCCACTATAAAGAGTGAACAAATTGTTAATGTTTGAGATTTCTGTTCACAGACACAATTGATTATTGAAGAATCAGCTAGGTTAACGTAATGTTATTGAGTATATATTCAACTTACAGTCAACTCTCATCAATTTTACCGTTAGCTATCTTACATCGCCGGCTGTATTACGAAATCACGACCAGCTATTTTACCGAGATATCCTTCCCCCATCCCCCAATCTATTCTCCTCTCTGTATTAACTGTCGTAATGTCGTGCCTTGCCGTGAGATGTCACCACCATTTCTATCAGTAGTGGGGAAACCCTCACGCCGTAAAATAAGTGGCAATCGTCAGTCCTGACCATGTAAAATAAGTGAAAGTTCACTGTATTTCATAGCAATTTTCATTGAAATATTTTAAGAATTAATAAAGATATAGACAGTATCTAAATGATAAAAAAAATCTTCCTTCCTTTTTCTCGATGATATCTTGGTCGAAGGTTATTTTAAAATAAAAATAAAAAACATTAATATTTATATAGAAATGTATTTATGCAACACATGAGTGAAAAGTGCCACTTCTCGTCCATGCAGAAAATGGCAAAAATGGCGCTTTATAGCCAGGGATGCAATAAAAATGCTGCGCATGCGCAATCAACCCGATTTTACTTCTCGCACTAGTGCGAGAAAGTGAAATCCGGCCGATTTGCGCATGCACGGCATTTTTATTGCATACCTGGCTGTACAGCTCCATTTCTGTCACTCTCGGTGCATGCACGAGACGTAGCAGTTTTTACGCATTTGATGCATAAGATATTATGTGATACTCGTGTGATAAGGCGACTGTCATACGACGGTTGTGAAGTTGGTCGCACGCGCCGCTCTCGTACCACGAGCAGCACGAGCCGAAGGCGAGTGCTGCTGTGATACTCGCGCGGCTCGTGCGACCAACTCCACAACTTTCATATAATAGTCGATTTCTCGCACTTGTATCACAAAGTACTATTATCATTATACGTAGACATTTTTGTTCTTTGAACATTAAAAAAATGGCGACGGATTTAAATTTATTTCGCTTAAGGACTTTTCGTATTCAAGCAAGTTTTGAATATACACTGCCGAAAAAAGTTTCTTTGAGCAAAATGCGTTTACAATTTCCGTGCTCTCCTTTCCTGCTCTCACTGCAGTAACTGTAACTTAGTAGATTTCTAGAATTTCAACTCAAAATTTTTCCTTTATGTTTTTAATTTAAGCAATAAAGCTTCATGAGAACGCAAAATAAAAAAAATACAATGTCGGGGGAACGACAACGATGATGACAAGGGACTACGAAGAAGAGAGAGAAATATCGTTGTGTTGATGGTCAGATTTAGAATTTCTTGTTCAGGGGGATTCAGACGCATTCAGGCCTCAAGCCGAGAAAGGCAGCTGGAAAAATTCGGTCCGTTTAACTGGAATGACTGAGCTGGACGATAGTCAAACGGTATCATATACAGCAAACGTACGTTTTCTGCTGCTTGATGCCTCATTCCTCTTTCTCTCTCTCTCTCTCTCTCTTTCTCACCCATTTCTCTCTCAATGTGGCTTTTCAAACGTCACGTATGAGTATTTCGAATTGCATCAAAGTGACCATGCACGAGGAGGAGGTGGTTGAAAGAGAAATAAGAGTCAAGCACACCAGCACATTGGCCTTCTCTGGCTCGACGATCCTTCTGAAGGGAAACGCCAAACTCGAAAATAAAGGATCCTCTTATTTCCAACGTTTTCTCTTTGCTCCTTTCTAGTTTTTTCAAAATTTGATTCATACAGTCTACGATCCTTCCAATACAAAACACGTGATCTAAACTACTAACCACGTTGACTTTGTTTAAATAAACGCGTCTGCTCTTCTAGTTTATTGGTCAAAGAGGCCAAATATTGACGGAGAAGATATTGAATATTTCTGAAGGTGTTGGACGTATTTGTGTCAATTTGTCGTGGACAAGGAATTGAGAGCAAACAGAATTTAGTTTCACTTTGGAAGATCTCTTCGTTACTCGCAGAGATGGTATGATTTGTCATAAAGCTATCGCTACGACGCTCAATGACTCGAGTTTCATACGAGCGACAACGGCACAACAAGATTAATCTATCGTAAGCACTGCCGATACAACCATTGTCTATTCCTTCCGTTTAACGATAATTATCAACCAATGGGATTTCTCATCTTGTATGCTCGACGACAAGCCACAAAACAGTTATCCCAAGACTTCGATCGCTTTACACCGTTTCCGGGTGCGTAATGAACGTCGTATCGGCACCGAGAGAAAAATATGGTTGGTGAAACCATGTTTTACCATAGAATATGTTCCCCACAGGGCTGGTCAATAATTTATAGTAACCCCAACCTATAAAATTATAGTACAGGTAACCGAATTTTCTGGGTTCCAGCCAACATTTCCTTATGTTTGAGCAGACAATGCATCGAGCAACTAAGCATATAGTACTCGAAACTATCGAATGGCAATGAATTCTTAGAGAATTCATTGTGACTTTGCCGTCACCCACCATACGGTATCAAAAGAGCGAAAAATTGATTCACGTAGCACACGTAGTTGTAACATACTGTGACATGACTTTTCTTAACGCATGAAAAGCCGACTCTTCGTGTCACAAAACAGCTCACGAGATCGCTCAAGGATTGGACGCCAGCTATCGCAATAAATTACGATAGCAAATTTATATTTCCTTGAGTTCTCTCGTGAGTTCAACAATTTCGCCTGGCTAGCTGCCCTTGAGGATGGTAGAGGGGCGCGGTTAGGGATCGTTGGAAATTCTACAATAAATACTCTTTGCAGCAAGTTCGGGAAACACAACGCTTACTTTATTAAACTGAATTTATACGATCCATCAAGAAATCAAAATTCACAATACCACAAGTTCCCGTTTTCTCTGAGACAAAATCCTTATTCTCTAATACAAGCTCGCGTCTCGCTTCTATACAATTTAAATATTCTCTAGAAATATCCTTGAGATCTCGTTCTCGCTTTCTTTAATACTCGAATAATTAATTCCTCTCGGCCTCGTGGCAATATCGCGCTCCAATCTCAAAATGGCCGATATCTCTACGGTTTTCTCCGTCCCAACACTCTTGTACAAAATGGCCGCTGTTTTACGATAGCTCCTGATTTTACTCAGGCCGAGAGTTCTAAACAAATTACGCTAATTAACCTATGGACTCTCGCTTCCGCGTAATAACCAAAATGAATCCCTCTCGGCGATTCTAACATTTAATAAAGAACGGAACGCGCTAAGATGTTGGTCGCGGTAAAGACTCGAATTAGATGTGCGTTAACGTGCCGTCGCGACAATATTGCTACGATTCTGGGCCTTTGGCCCTTGGAATTGCTTTTACTCGCGAATTCCCCTTTACCCTTTCCCAAAATCGAGCAAAACGACGATCTTACCGGTTTGTTCTCTGCAGAAGGGGCCCGTAAGGTAGCAGGCTCCCATCTTTGATATATTCGGTAGACGCGCTTTCTTGGGCGACGGACCTCGATAACGCCACGGTAACAACGTCCTTCCTCGTTCGACACTTCGGCAGGAGTCCTCGAGAGAACATCCGCAATCGTCCTCGTAAGCTCAGTTCACCCCCACCCATGATTAATAATGATCGAACTAAGTGCGATCCTAATCGATTAGCGCGATACGTTCGGAGTGGGAGACGATCGATAGTCAAGCGCGGGATCGATGACGATAGCGATTCTCTCTCATATATTAAGAACGAGGGAAAATAATAATAATGACGTTTTCGTGGAGCTGACGTCCGAGAAGGTGCGAAACTGGATTTTGCGCTCTCTCAGCGATGATGCCGAGAGCGACAACGACGAATGATGGTGGTGTGCGTGGCTCGCGTCGATCATGAAGACAGAGGCTCACGTACATGAGCTACGGATCTCGATGGTGTTGGTGACGAGAGCGTTGAATATGGCTCTCGTTAACCGCGGTGCTCTTTCGTTCAACTTCGTTGACGATGCCGATGTTGGTAACGACGGAGACCGTCGTTTGCTCAAGAAAAATATCGAAAATATACAAAAAGAATTAAAATCTAACGACAAATTACAATTTGGCCCTGTTGGTTGCGTTCGAAAGGGACTCAGCCGTGGAGCGAGGTTGTTCCACATACGTTATCGAGTCATTTGTGACGCGTGCAAAAATACGACGTCACAATACATACCGTGTTTTGGAAAATGCACTACATGATAGTAGGGCTTACCATATACGATATGGTTATTCACTCAACCCGCTTGTTCTATTTTACACAGTCTATCGTGCCCTACACTTCCGTACATAGTACATCTTACCATACTCATCCTAATATTAATAAATATTATTTCAAACTGAACAAATATGTATTTAAATGAAACAATTTTTTTATTCAATATTTGCACAATATATATTTTAAACATTTCAATCTTCGAATGAATAGCTACACATATAAAGTCTACAATTTCGTGAGGCTTCGTCTTTTCTTTAACAGAAGGGAAAAGAAAAAAGACCCTTTTTTATGGAAATCCTTTTCGGGAATTCGACCATCTTGCGTTTTGCCACAATGTTTAATGTATTAAATATCCCTGCTGAAAAATAAGGATATCAAACATAGACGAGCTTGGAAAGGATATAGGCGTCAAGAGACAGGTTCGCTTGTGCGAGAGGTAGCCACCTGGCGGATTTTTGGGGTACTGACAACCATGGTGAGTTCAAACATCCGTCATGGTAAGAGGGGTTATAGTATGGTTAACCATATTCTATGACTGGACAAGCAATAATATGGTAGCGCTTATTATATTATTGCTTGTCCAATCATAGAATATGGTTAACCATATTATAACCCCTTTAACCATGGTGAGCTCAAAGATCCGCCATGGTAATGAGGTTATAGTATGGTTAACCATATTCTATGACTGGACAAGCAATAATATAATTAGCGCTACCACAATATTGTTTGTCCAGTTATAGAAAATAGTTAACCATACAATAACCCCTTTTACCATGACGCGGGATCATTGAGCTCACCAAGGTTTTTTCTCTGAGTGATCATATCTGCAGATTTGTCAGTACCTCAAAAATCCGCAAGGTGGCTACCTCTCGCACAAGCGAACCTGCCTCTCGACGCCTATATCCTTTCCAAGCTCGTCTATGTTTGGTATCCTTATTTTTCAGTATGGATATTTAATACATTGAACATTGCGGCGAAACGCAAGATGGTCGAATCCCCGAAAAGGATTCCCATGAAAAAGGTTTTTTTTTCTTTTACTTTCTGTTAACGAAAAGACAAAGCTTTACGAAATTGTAGACTTCATATGTGTAGCTATACATTCGAAGATTGAAATGTTTAAAAATATCTATTGTGTAAATATTTGAAAAAAAATGATTTTTTAAATACATATTTGTGCAGTTTGAAATAATATTTATTAATATTAAATAAAAATGTATTAGATCGCAATGTAGTTTCCTAGTAGGTCATACAAAAAAAAAATTTCGTTGACATGAATAGAGGTGTGTTTGGCCGGCCAACAACTAAAAAAATTTATTTGGCTTGACTAGGATTTTGTTAAATGTACTTGATCTTTTTCTGGGTGCAGCTAAACATTTATTTCGATTTACTTCGAACAGTCGTTATAATCTTACAAAGTATATATTTGTCATGTCTACGTCAACAGGATGAATATGGCAAGATGTACTACGTACGGAAGCGTAGTGCACGATAGAATGTGTAAAATAGAACAAGCGGGTTAAGCGAATAACCATATCGTATGGTAAACCCTATGGTTACCATAAATTATTGACGACCCCTGTGAGAAACATATTATATGGTAAAATATGGTTTTGCACACCATACTTTTCTCTCGGTGTAACATTACTTAGATAGCAACTGCTTCTCGTAAGCGTCATTAAGTAGCCGTTCATAGTAACCATACAGATAGTTAAAAATAAAATACAATAACGCAATTTTTAATTAACACAAAAATATACTGCGAGTGTCAATGTTTGAGTCTTCTTTACGTCTCAATGGATGTATTTGGCCAACCATACACGTTTTGTAAAGTTCTTTGCAATAGTACACATCACGATCAGTTATGCTGTATGTTTGTAGGGACCATCCAGTGGTATGGCAAAACCAACTGTACAAGAATGGTAGCGCTTATTATATTATTGCTATGCCAGCCATAGAATATGGTTAACCATACTATAACCCCTTTTACCATGGCGGGTCTTTGAGCACGCCATGGTTTTTTCTCTCAGTGCATTAACGTTGATAGAGGGAGTGGAGGGGTTTAACGATCTCGAAACGCTTTAATGAGGGATCCGATATAAGATTGACAATGGACCAAACTATTTTAGGTGGCACGACGAAGTTTCCCCGTTGTTGTGCAGCGTGTTTCTGAACGACTTTGGGATTCTGAATCGTGCTCCTTAATTCTCGGCTGACGGTGTAACAACTCTGTGAGATAGAAGGTCAAGTTAACTAACTTATGGAAGGTTGAAGGTGGATGATCACAACAATAAGTGTATAATATAACACAGAAGGGTTAACAAAGTAGCAAACACAGCCGAGAGAAAGTTTAAGGGACAAAGGGGTTGCGCACCCGCGCGAATCTCAGATTGGTCCTCGACAATCTGCGCGGAATTTGAACAAAGGGAACGCCTGGATCTCCTCGTGCAGGAAAGAAGATGAGAGAGAGAGAGAGAGGGAGAGAGAGAGAGAGAGAGAATATGCTGGAATGGAACTTCAGGCATTCGCAGTGTCAGATGGAGGTAACCAAGTTGTTCCGAGACTCACATATGCCCTACTGTTTAAGTTAACTTTCTGTCCTTGGGGCATCGTCGCGGCCTTCGTCTCACACAGCATTCTTCATAAAGCGCGATCTCCTCTAAAGAAATACGCCTTGTTGCGCTACACTGTATCTCTGGGAAAATCACATCATGCGAGATTTAAAATACAGCTACGTAAACGGTAAAGTTGTCCAAAATTCTTCTTATTATAGAACAATTCTCGGTCAGAATGAAGGACAAGGATATTATTTTTTCCATTTTTATAACCAACTAATTCAAAATTGAAATTTTTTATTAAAATTTTTTTTAAAGATTTTTGTTAGCATTTCCCAGTATATTTGATAGTCTGGAATGTCGTTTGCTAGATGAAGTTAGTAGATTAGATAAAATCACTGGAGATCTTTTTACATACGGGGATGATTTTGGACACTTTTCCTCTATGATGTGATTATCGAATAAAAAACTTCAAAGTCGAGACATCATTATCCTAAGAGGGTAAAGTCTGCCCTGATCGTGAAGTGATTGATGTTATACCCTCTGTATAATTGTTTGAAAAGTCTGTTATGCATTGCAGTATATATCGCAGGTTATACTTACTCCGTCATACAATTGAATTGGAAATACGATTCTCAACGAAGGAAACTTGTCTGACAATGACTTTCATCTGCGCTCGCCTTTTCAGCAAAAACAATACCGGAAGACGTTCCTATTTTGCCTATCTGGTTCTTTAAGCTTTCACGATTCGACCATGGTGAAGGATAATATGAAGTTGTACCGATAAATAATTGGTATTTTCCAGAAAAGTCGAAGTAAAGGGGTAACAGCGCAAAACCAATAGAGGGAAGGAAAATAGTGAAATAATGAGAGAAAATTGAATCGATCCTAGCCTAGGCTGTTGGGTGATCCTTTACCCGGACTGAATAATCATTACAATATTATCCTCAGGACTACTCCGTCTAAAGGATAAGATATCAAGAAGAAATGGCAATGCGATTAAAAAAACAAAACCAGGATAAAGAAGTATTCATTTCATTCTGGTAGTTTTAAAATTCTTACGAAATCTCATTACTGTCTCGCTTGGATTCCGCGTTCAATCAATTCTCGCGAAATCACAGTTATTTTGATATTATTTCCAACCCTTAATGCACCCTCTTCTTGCGCTCGTTCAAACGTAATCTCCAGATCTAAGAGAAGAGAAAATTGCTTACTTCGAATTGAGAAGAATGTAAAGAAAATCCGATGAATACGAATTAGAATCATTTTTACTCAGTTCAATTCAACGCAGAGTGATTAATTAAAAATAATTTTTTTATTTTTGCTGTGACATAAGTCACTTCTCCTCTAAGCGGTCCTTTGATCGCGAGCGTCACGATGGATCAAGATTAATCGTTGTTTATCCAGGCCTTCTCTCGATAGTGAATTCCTCCGACAGTCTCGATGAGACATAGCGGATATAGAAGAATAAAAGAAAGTTCCAGACTGGCAAAGAGAGTGCCAGAAGAGGGTGAAGAAAAGTAATGATAATATAAGTGCTTGATAAACGACTAGACAAATAAATATTCAATAAATTAAATATAAATTAATAAGCAAATAATAAATAAAATCAGGATTAATAGAAAAATTCATGATATTCTTCCGCTGCTCTTTCCTACCTTTTAACAACCCCGTCCTCGGTGACATCCAGAAGTTAACATGGCGCATGTTAAGGAGGCAGAATATCTGGTAACTGGGAGGTCCTAAAGTCAATGTTGTCACGAGATATCCTTCATCCTCAATATATACGCTATGATATCTCCTGAATCTCACCAAGGAGGGTGTATTGTCGAAGTTCCTTCTTTTGCGAAGTGACCTCGGAATTTCGTATTTGTTTGAGGATCAAAAAATATCGGCTCATAATTTTTTGTTTAAATTAATCTCGCGATATTTGAGCCATTAAATTATAGTATTACCAGCAGGTTATTGTGGCTCGGGCGCTTCGCGCCCTCACGTAGCTTTTCTACCAGATTGACAAAATTGAATTCTCATATTTTCAACTCAAACTCAAAACTTATAAAGCTGCCAACTCAAACCAAACTCAAACCCATATGGAGGTTCTAAATCGATCCAACTCGGTTTGAGTAGATATTAGTTAGTAGTGATATAGGAGAGAGCGGGGAAAAACGGGCCCCCGGGGTAAAACGGGCCACCTTGACTCGACTGGCCAGAATGAAAAAAAAAATGTGCACATTGCTTCCTCATCTTTATCCACAGTGCACATAGCTTCCTTTATCATAAGGTATGGTGATTAAATTTGGCTTCCTCATAAAGGAAGCTTTGTTAACTATCTAAAAACATGAGTACGCTATTTTTAGAAAAATTAGAAATTTCATTAAATTTCATAAAATTTTAATCTCTTGTTGGATGTTCACCAAATTTAATAGCGAACAACCTCGATAGCTATATTAGCTCTGTGCAAAGTTTCAATACAATATTTTAAAAATTGAACAAGTTAGAGCGTTTACGCTATTTTTCGAAATAATTCAAAATATCATACAATTTTGATTCCTCCATGGATTTTCGCCAAATTCAATACCAAATAACCTTAATAGCTATACTAATTCTGTACAAAGTTTGAGTGCAATATCTTAAAAATTGCTGAAGTTAGAGCATTTACGCCATTCTTGCAGAAACGAAAAAAGTCAATAAAATCTGAACACCCGTTAGAATTTCACAATGAAGAGGAATTCGTGCTCGAGAAGTGTGCCAAATTTTAGCTCGATATCTCGAAGCGTTCCCAAGTTATTAATTATTTACAACAGAAACTCAGGATACATACGAGGCATTCCACGCCATTTCGACCTGGGTCTGACCCTTTACCTCTCCGATTTCGTCCGCAATTTTTTATGCTTTTGTAGTACTGCTGAAAAGCGCTCAGGATTTTTTTCAGATTTTTTTGGTGCGATTTGACATACTTATAATTTTATAAACAACCTAAATTTAAGCCCAAATTTAAAAGTCTGAAAAAAATCACGAAAATCCCGTTTTTTGTATAAAAAATGTCGAGCATTGAGCTAAAGTGGGCAGGGGCTTCCTTCTGTTGATAACAGGGTTTTTCTATTTTTTTGAATCGAAAAAACCTGTTATCAACAGAAGGAAGCCCCTACCCACTTTGGCTGAACGGTCAATATTTTTTATACAAAAAACGGGATTTTCATTATTTTTTTCAGATTTTTAAATTGGGGTTAAAATTTAGGTTGTTTATAAAATTATAATTAATTCAAATCGCGCCGAAGAAATCTGAAAAAAATCACGAAAATCCTGTTTTTTGTGTAAAAAATGTTGAGCGTTGAGCCAAAGTTGGCAGGAGCTTCCTTCTGTTGATAACAGGTTTTTTCGATTAAAAAAAATAGAAAAAGCCTGTTATCAACAGAATCCCATAAGCAATTTCCGATGATAGTCTCGGTGGCCCGTTCTGCCCCACATGACTCGCCGCCGTGAGGTGGCCCGTTTTGCCCCACATGACTCGCCCCCGTGAGGTGGCCCGTTTTGCCCCGCTCTCCCCTACTCCATATACCCCATATACCCCATATACTCATGGGGTATAATGGGGGTTTGAGTTCGGGACATTCAAACAAACAAACAAACAAACAAACAAACATACATATTAACACATGTGTGAAAAGCCTTGCGGCATAAAAACCCACTGTGTAGTAATTTATAATTGAATGTAATGCCCGTTTGTCTCGCACCGTCACGATCTCACGGGTTTATATTGTCGTTTTTCGTGTTGTTGTAGTTAAAAAAGTCCTATCTGAGGATCTTGAGCCGTTGCCGTCCTCTTAATAGGAAGTTAATTATCAAGGATCGGAGAATCTGGAGCTGTTGCCGTTCTTTCGATCTCTATGACACGAAATGAGTTTTTCGTCAATCTCATCAGATTGGATGTGTATTGGGGCCTCAAGCTCTGCCGTATACATGTATCGCCGAAGCGCGTCAATTTTCGACTGTTTCGAGAAAAGGTTTATGTGCACGCGCTTGCCCCTTTGTCAACGAGGGACCTGGTCTCTATGGTTGATATGGGCTATAGAGCGCGGCTATCTAATGCGCATAAATCGATGGAGGTACTGCGACGGTGCGAGATCAATACGTTCAAAATCCCGCTAACAAATGATTGAGGACGAGTAGAAAGGGGACTGAAATTGATCTATAATATATTCACACATTTCTAATTTGATTTGGCAATTATAATGATAATATTTATAATATTTGAATATTGTTGCAACTAACAATCGAAATGATCGTCAGTCACCAAACAGAAGGGGTTGTAAAAAAGGGTCGGGAAAAACAAAAGAATATCCTAGCTTTTGTAGAGTCTGGATGCTAGAATATAATCCGATGGGCTCTTAATTTCGACGGTAAAGGAGCAGTGAGGGGTCGGCAATCGGTCGAGCTTGCAAAGAGCATGAACCAAGATAATTCAATGCATACCACGTTCTGATCCAGAGACAGAAGCAGCATGAGGGACGGTAGAGCAAAAGCTGCGCTCCAGCAGTCGTTACAGTAGGAGAATAAATCTTTTCATACTCTAAATGCTAATGAGCGCCGATGCGGTAAAGAGAGACCAACAGCTTCGTAAAAAAAAGTATTTGAGCCAATGTGTGAGTGTGTTTGTGTGTGTGTGTGTGTGTGTGTGTGTGTGTGTGCGTGTGTGCGTGCGTGCGTGCGTGAGCGTGCGTGCATGCGTGTGCATGCGTGCGTGTGTGTGCGCGCGCATGTGTGTGTAACTCTATTTTTTGCGTCAGCTCATCGCCACACCATCCCTCTAAACAAGAAGGGATAAAGGCGCAAAGAGGGGTCAAAAACCATATGAAGGTGAGATAAGAGTTGTTATTGTGTGGTTAAGAGAATACAAATCTATACGTACCGCGTGAATTCGCAAGCTCCAAATTCATTCTATAAATTGCAATATTCCCTGTGCCAAATAACAAACAGCATATAGCGGAATTTATTGCTCATAATCACTCCGGTTATCGCTTTTATAAATACAATCTTTTCACTTTTAAGATAAATGTAACCATAACCATTATTCAGTATAAGCGATGTCGTGTGTAGTCTCACACGTTTCGACGGATTCGCACTCTCGAAAAACTCGCTTTCTGTTACGTCAAGAGAGTCGTGTGAGAAACCTGTTTTTCAAATGTTTTTTTTCCGGATTTTTTTTTTTGACAAACCATTAGAATAAAATAATTTATGAATTATGTATCATTTTTATTAACATTTGAACAAACTTTGTGAATTATTTGATGTGAATGTATTAAATATAATCGGAGATACACCCCCCAGTAGGAACACATATAAAAAAAAGGTGCTCCACTGTTGCCATGATTCCGGCCGTTCTGCTTATCTGAAATCAAAAAACCAAATGCCATTTCAATTGTGAGACTTGAGGCTCTACCGTGCACCAAGATAAAGTCAGAATTCCAAAAAAATCATTTTTTTTTCTAGCGCTTGAGAAAAAATATTCAATGCGAAAAATTGATTTTTTTTTCTAAAGCGTAGAAAAAATGATTTTTTTTTAATTCTGACTTTATCTTGGTTCACGGTGGAGCCTTAAGTCTCACAATTGGAATGGCGTTTGGTTTTCCGATTTCAGATAAGCAGAACGGCCAGAATAGTGGCAGCAGTGGAACAACTGTTTTTTTGTGTTCACAAAGTTTGTTCAAATGTTAATAAAAATGATACACAATTCATAAAGTGTTTGATTTTAACGGTTTGTCAAAAAAAAATCCCGAAAAAAATATTTAAAAAACAGGTTTCACTCTAGACGACCCCCTTAAAGAGTGTCATTAAAATTACAATTTTTCCACCCTTAAAAAAATGTAAAAATCTCCGAGTAGCATTGGCAAAATACACGTATCGCAATTTGATCTCTGCTTGATGATAGTGGATATAAACGATTATTCGGTATAAGTGATCTCGTGTGTATACCAGAGATGGGAGTAATTATAGTTACTTTTGTAACTAGTTGCGACAGAGTTACACGATACTTTTGTATCGAGTAACTGAAATTTTGAAGCTGCTGTGATACAAATGTATCGAGTAACTATAGTTATTCGATACATTCGAAACTATAACAAAATTTTTCTTTTCTCGATACATTTGTAACGAGTAACGAAAAAATTTAGTTACTCGATACTTTTGTAATGAGTAACGAAAAAAATTGCGTTATTCGATATATTTGTAACGAGTAACAAAAAAATTCAGTTACTCGATACTTTTGTAACGAGTAACGAAAAAAATTGCGTTACTCGATATATTTGTAACGAGTAACGAAAATTCCTCAGTTACTCGTTACATTTGTATCGAGTAACGAGTATTGAAAATGTCCTAATTGGACCGTTGAACCGATTTTTCTCAAATTCAAAGCCAACCTTTCTATTATGATACTCGATTTATGAAAAAAAATTAGTCATAAATCTTAAAATTTGCAGAAGATAGAGTCACTACAGGGTTTTTTGGAAAAATTCAAAATGCCGTGAAATTCCTATTTGTTTAGGAATTCAGACAAGATTCTCGAAGAATGAAGAGCTTGCATAGATTAACATCTGTGCAAAACGGGAGCCCCGTAGCTCAAACCGTTTTCGAGTTAGAAACGTTTCAATTTTACAGAGTTTGACGTGCCAACCAGTGTACGGGCAAGCGGTCACCCGTCCAGCTATTGACATCCTCGATACTCGATACTTCTATAACGAGTAACTGAGGATTTTTCGTTACTCGTTACAAATGTATCAAGTAACTCAAATTTTTTTGTCACTCGTTACAAAAGTATCGAGTAACTCAAATTCTTTCGGTACTCGTTACAAAAATATCGAGTATTGAAAAGTTTTTCGTTACTCGGCACAAATTTAACGAGTAACTGAGGAATTTTCGTTACTCGTTACAAAAGTATCGAGTATCGAAATTTTTTTCGTTACTCGTTACAAAAGTATCGAGTAACTCAAATTCTTTCGTTACTCGTTACAAAAGTATCGAGTAACTCAAATTCTTTCGTTACTCGTTACAAAAGTATCGATTGACTCAAAATTTTTCGTTTCTCGTTACAAAAGTATCGAGTAACTTAGGAATTTTGTTACTCGTTACAAAAGTATCGAGTAACTTAGGAATTTTTGTTACTCGTTACGAAAGTATCGAGTAACTTAGGAATTTTCGGTACTCGTTACAAAAGTATCGAGTAACTATGGTTACTCGCTACATTTGTATCGAAGTAACTAAAAATTTTAGTTACTCGATACAAAAGTATCGAGTATCGAGTAACGACTAGTTACAAATTTGAACATCTCTGGTGTTCGATGGTGGTGACTTACACGTTTCGATGGATTCGCACCCTCGAAAAATGCCGTTTGCCAATTGTTTACAGAAAATGATTCTGCTTCAACGATTATTACTTTCACGTGAATCGCGCTATCGATGTCATAGAGAGAAAATCGAGGATCAAAGAGAGGAATGAATACAGACGGCAGCGAGTGTGAACAATTTTAAACAAGCAGAGAATCCGCAGAGAGAGAAGGAGAACAAAGGTCCTTACAAGGCCTGAAATTATTGGCAAATCTACATTGAAAGCACTAACTTTGCATAGCATTGGATGGCGAAACGGTGTTAAGCGGTTTACCGCGATGAAAACGGATATGAAGGGATGAGAGGGTGAAATTGTACGTATTGGGGTAAGAGAACAAACAGATAGGAGCCAGTCACGAGAATCAATACTGTACTCTGCGAGATACCATTATGCATTCACTAGAGTTCCGATCGGTAATTTGATGAGAAAAACATCAACTAAAGAATTTGTAATTCTCGAAAAAAAATTATTTCGTGTTTAATTGAATTAGAAGTTTGATTTCTTGGGTCACCAACTTGTTAAAATAATCGAACGTTTTTTAACTGGAAAGGACCATATCGATTCATCCGATAAGTTTTTGTCACCCTTCAGGCACATCTGGTACCGACTATCGAGTTCCTTTCATAGTTTTTTCGGGTTTTCATTGCCTTAGCAAGATATTTACATCTCTTACGGTAACAACTCTCTAAAAATATAAACTTATCAATACACCTTTTTTTTCTATAAATTCTGCAAATAAATTAAAAAGTTTATCAATTACAAGTCATTGTGAGCTGATAAGTTATGTATAAGTATTATAAGCGCCCTACCCACAATAACATGATGTTAAGTTCTACGTTATAGGTTGATAATTTTTCTTTACGACATATAAGCGCTAGATTAATTGTAAAAGACATAACTCGTTATTCGGTAGCAAGAGGCTACCGAGGCTTTTTTCTTGAGAGGCTTGTTTTTCAGGATGTATTATTTAGGTAGAGTTGTTAAACGAGGGAGTTCTAATCGGTAAAGATGGGAATATAGTCTCTCTAGTAATCGTACAAGAGATCTCTACGCTCATTGTTCCACCACGTTTTTTCGGTACCCTCTATTATAGATATGATTTGTCAAAGTTGTTGGACGGCAGAGTTTTAACTGGTGAAGATGTGAATTGTCTCTCTATAAAATGTAAAAGAAATCACCAGACCCGGTTTTCCTTATTGTAACATTGGAAGGCTTGTGTTTGTTGGGGCAGTTCTACAATTATTTAATGAGAGAGTTTCAACCCGTAGAGATGTAAATCCCATTATTTAGATGATAAAGCGTGTCATTACGCAATAATATTTTCCTATTTTATTATTTGCATGGAGAGAAAATTACCCTCGTAGCAAAGCTAACCAAGTCCGTATCGAAAAAGCATATCTTCGACTGTCAGGAATGTTCGCTCGCGTCCTTTCTTTTCCAACAGTTGACATGCATTTCCCAACTTCGCCCATTTTCTCGTCGTCCCTGTCTGAGTGTGCAGTCAATTGTGTACTTCCGTAGATATTCCTCGATTTACGAACGCATGCATTTGTACGGTAATTGGAAACTCCGACGACGACATGTAAGGTCCTTCGGCAGCTTCGTATACGAACGAGGTCCTTAGAGTTATCACTGTAGAAGGAGAACGCGTTACGAGGATGAAATATTAGCGTCGTCTTTCGAGTGAAGTTTCCAGAACTCATCAACGAATCCTCTTCAACATTTTGGAACCCTCAATCACGTAGCTCATTCTAATTACAAAAATATAAGGACTTTTTGAAAATTGCATCATTTGAAATACGTCATCATTGAAACACTCTACAGTGCACAAAGCTTAAAAATTGTGACTGAAAGCTGAAGACGGATGCACGGGACTCATTAACGGAGAGGTCCAAATGCCGAACAGTCTAGATTTTTTATCATTGAGTCCAGCTAAATTTTCGGAAAATATCTTGGAATCTTTTAGGGGCTACAATCAGGAGCTGACAAAAATTTAGGGATACCTTCGTTTGTCATTGAAGCACCCGCGTCAAAGTCAAATCACCCTTAACGATATCCCTTCGTGGCGCATGTTGAAGAATAACTTTACGGCCTCGGGAAGGAGAGAAAGATATTACGAAATGGCGCACGCGGTCCCGCCCGATTCGTGAAATGATTCTACGGGTTTACGGATGGCGTTGTAGCGTTTGCCGCCGCCACCGACGCCACCACCGCCGCCACCGGAACGACGCTCGAGGAACCCAGGAGGTGGTAAGAGTTGGACGATGGTGGCCGGGGGGTGATATCGAGCTAAGCGCTCGCGCAGTCGATTCGCGGTCTCCGCACCACGAGAATCGCCTTGGCACACGCTTTGCCCGCACTCATACGCGTTCCGTGCTCTCTCTCTCTCTCTCTCTCTCTCTCTCTCTCTCTCTCTCTCCCTCGTCCTCGCGAAAATCACCCTCGTCCCAAAATTAACCCTCTGGTCCTCACCCAGCGCGTTTCTCATTTTCGAAGCAAAATCACAGCCTCATCCGCCTCTCTTGTCACTTGTGACAGTCGCGAATAACGAATCTCATCAATTGAGAAGAATTGAGTTGTCAGTGAGTGAATGAAAAGTTATTACCTGCCGACAGTATTCTTGCGTTTTCTCGACGTGAGATAAACCCGAAAGATCGAAGGTACTGCCTTTTGATGGTTTTTGTGGAAAATATTGAAAATCATTGAATATTAAAATCAGTGTGTCATATTTTATCGGTGTCTCATTGTTATTGTGAGAAGCAACAAAATAATACAGTGTAAAAAGTACGATGTTCCAGTCGATTTCGATGGAAGTTGATACGATTGAAAATGGGCGAATGTGAGAGATAGAAGGGCGGAAAATTGTTTTCAAAGACTGGCGCGAAGCTTTTGCAAAACGCGGGGTCAAGAAATGCCTCAAGTGGTAGGATAAGAGCTTTCCCACGTGGAGATTTAACGGCGGATCCGGCGAACGATGCTGACAGTGCTGATCCTGCAAATAGATATTCAGTGTGCAGTTAATAACACGGACTCTTTTGCGTACATTTGCGTGCATTTGTACACGTGTTTGTGTGTGTATTTGTGTGCGAGCACTGTTGAGCCTTCTTGCTGAACCGTGCGAGAACTCATCAAAGTGAGGATACATTTCAAAGACTTTCTCACTCTTGTGCAATCAGTCGTGACACCACGAAGCCGATTTAAAAAAAAGGAAGTTTGCTGTCGTTTCCAGAAAGTAAAAGATTCCGGTGTTATTTACGAAATACTTCACGTCAAAAAAATCGGCAAAGATTCACGTAGAAGAAAAATTACTGAGGAAAACGAATTATGAAGTGGATCGCCTGTGTCAACCACGATCTGATCGTAATTAAATCGATGATTTCCACTCTACAATGAGCGAATTTAATTATGAACGTATCGAATTGAAAATCAAAATACGCAATTAATTTGCCGGAAAATTGCAATGGCAACGTTTGCAATATTATTGTTTTATCAATTTCCGAAAAATGCTCGGACATATCGAAAAGCGAATATCGCTCTGTTTTCGTCGAAATTTATTCGTTGTCCCATATTGGATTATCAATATTCCGGACTGATCAAATTATATCGATGTATATCAATGATAAGTCTGGGGTGATAATGCGCCGTTCGCAGATAATGAAAAATTGTTGTGCGATGAAATACTGCCATCAACGCATTCGTAATGTTATTTAATTGTTTCGTAATACAGAGAAAAGTTTATTTTTACAGCATCATAACGACGCGATGAAACGAACATTCGTTGTGAGTCTTGATTACGCATTATTTCACCATCGGGTAATTCAAGCAGCGAGAATGAATCGTTAAAATGCGATATTTTCTGCAAAATGCGCTGTCATGATTAAGCTCATTGCTCCTGCGGAAGAGGATATAAAATACGTAAACCAGGTTAAGGGATTTGCCAAAAAGCTCTTCCTACCCCATACGATAAGCAAGCACACTATTTGCAGCCTCATTTCCATAATATGAAACAAATCCTCGCTGAATATTATTAATTTACATACGGGCCACGACCATCCTACAATCACACCGTATTAAGGGTAGGTTTTTTCTCTCCCGAGATAATTTTTCATGTTTATTTTTTCTTTTCACCGCAATAACATCCTATCGGATTTTCCATCCCCTTTCGAGTTCGTTTCTCTTTTCTCGTAAAGTTCCTGCTCCATTTTTATTAATAAAAACAAAATTTGACTACTCTTCAAAAAGTAGATGCTTTCTTTCAGTAGATGCTGCATCTCAAAAGCTTAAGAATTAATTTTTTTGCAATATTTTGACTGTAAACAGTGGGAAAGAAATAAAACTCCTAGACAAATAGTTTAAAATTTCAGAAAAATTTATAGGGCAGTTTTTGAAATATATCTTGCTCGGTGACTTAGCAGGATATTGAAAAAATCATATTTCTGAAATTTGAAGGGCTTTATAAAATTATATAATGACGATTTCCCGAAAAATAATTGCAAAAATAGTTTTGTCGTATTCTTGGTTTGACCCCGCAACATCCAGAGAATAAAAAGGCAGAGCCGAATTTACGAGTCCACGTCGTGCTAAGCAGCTCTCCGAGAATATACTCGCGGTTTAACTTCGAATGAGGAACAAATCGAGCATGCTCGGTTGCGAATTAGCGGATGTTAATGGGGAATTTAAACTTGCAGCGAATACATCCAAATTCGATGACAAGTGAAATTAATAATCGCTCGAGGTACGCTCGCGTTTCCCTCACATTCGGAATAACATCGTGCTTTACAGTCGTGTGGCTCTCGCTGTACAAATGCAATTATTAATTGTGATTGGAGTTATTAATATACGAGTGAAATGTCGTATTTTGTGTACAGAGTGATAAATAAATTATCGTTTACAAAATTGCAGTTAACGGCTTGAAACAACAGGATAAAATTATCACTTCAGTAGTGGGGAATTCCCCGTCGGGATTGCGGCATAATTCGTACGTATTTTCGATTTGCAGAGAATTAAATTGTTCGTCGCGCTATCTGGATGGATAATAGAGACATCGAAAGGGAAGAACGTTTGTCCACTCTCGAGATTTATCGTCGAGCGTCTGCGTAACTGCAGATAGAGTAACGTTTGTATATTGCGCCATACGACGGTTGCGTTATAGCGGTAAAGTTTGTCAGTGTGTACAGAGTAAAAGACGAGTGTCGACGTGAGTCTGAAGTATCTCTCGTGAAATGTACTGGAAACGATGCAACGCAAAGGCACTCTGGAAGCATTTACGACGTGACTGCCGCTGGATAAATGGAGGAGGAATGCCTCTCACGATGATGTACATCATTCTGCTCTCGATAATCCTCGACAGTAAGTCTGCAAAATTCGTAAATTATTGTGAAAAAACCATTAAATTAAGTATCGTTCATCATCGAAGAAGAGAAATTCATTTAATTAAATTTACATCTTTATCTCCGATAAGTAAAAACTTCACCATCAATTACTTCTCCCATGAAAACCCATTATCTTATTTTCACCCCAAAATTAAGCCAATCGGTATTAATCTCTACCAAATAATGATCCTATCAAATTGTATGCAACATTTAATAGAGATCTGCGAAAATTGTATTGAAAATTAAATTATAAATTACTAATTTCTGCTGGAATTTATAATTTATTCTGAAATAGCAAATTTTGTAAGCATTAGTAATTTGTTTTGAACAGTGACTAATTTCCATGGAAGTGGTGATTTCCATGCAATCAATTATGAATCTTAAAAAAATTTGTGATTCCTTTTGAAAAAATTTCAAAAGCCATAGCCGGCTAAGTAGGGGTGAGTGGCTCCCACGCGCATTCGATCCAAATTTTGGGCAAAAGTTGCGTTCGATGGATTACAAACTCACCCTAAATTTCAACCATGTCGCCGCACTAGGAACAAACATAAAAATACAACTAGTATTTTCGGAGAAGATTTTTTTTCTCAGGATCTATCAAACCGATTTTTATGAAAAAAATATATGTTGTTAATATATTCAAGGCCATTTACAGAAAAAATCACGAACCCAATCCCACGAACGATACTACCCGACAAAAATTATTTTAGTTTTCGTGATTTTTTTTCGGTTACTCGCTCACGAAATACAATTACCAGTTTTTTTGTATTAAACAATCAGGCCTCTTTCTATAACATGTAATTTTTCCAAGTCGATCGAAGAGGTGAAGCATAGTTGAAAAAAATAAAATACACTTTTTTTGCACATCCTTTTTGTTTTCGATGTCATGACAACTACAAAAAGAGTCCGTACAGTTATTATCGAGCGCAGTAGAGTTTCCTTGTCAGTATTATCGAAAACTTTACCACAAAAGCATGAAGCTTTACGCAAAGCTTTTCTATGATAGTTTATCCCCGTTTTCGGCAACTTGGCAGCGTCCGGCAATCGCAAGATGCGACGCGCTGCATTTAAGAGGCTTTGAAAGACCTGTATAACCATCGTTGCAGACTCGAATTTTCGAACAAATGCCATTTCCAAATTATTCAACCAAATGGGCTGAAAATTTAGGACGTCATTACGGTAATAGTATTCTAGGGCCTAAAACTCAGAAAAATTCGATAGCGCAAAAAAAAATACAGTTTCATTATCAGGTGTTATCTGTAATGCAGAAATGGATTTCCCGATGTTTGCATTGTTCAATTGCGAATATTCTCAGTTTTAGGCTCTAGAGCAAAGAAAAACGCAGATACTGGGCACTTAGAAATTGCTGTACGTGACAAATTGCAGAAATGGCATTTGTTCGAAAATTGTATAGTAAACGCCGATGAATAGAGCTATATTTATGTTCTTATACATATAGCTATGAGCATATATAGATATATCACTAAACTGATAACGGGATCAGATTTTCATACCCTGCCATCTAGCGGTGGCACGCGTCGCGAAAATTCTCACGACTTTACTGACGTCATCTGAGTTCGTCTGTAAAGTGGAGAGAATTTTCGTGACGCACGCGACCGCTAGATGGCAGGGTATGAAAATCCGATCTTGTTATCCGCTTAGTGATATATCTATGTATGCTCATACCTATATGTATAAGCACATAAATATAGCTCTATTCATCGGCATTTACTATACAATTTTCGAACAAATGCCATTCCTGCAATTCGTCACGTACAGCAATTTCGATGTGCCCAGTATCTGCGTTTTTCTTTGCTCTAGAGCCTAAAACTAAGAATATTCGTAATTGAACAATGCAAACATCGGGAAATCTATTTCTGCATTACATATTCCACCTGATAATGAAACTGTATTTTTTTTTGCGCTATCAAAATTTTCTGGGTTTTAGGCCCTAGAATACTATTACCGTAATGACGTCCTAAATTTTCAGCCCATTTGGTTGAATAATTTGGAAATGGCATTTGTTCGAGAATTCGAGTCTGCAGCGATGGTAATACAGGTCTTTCACATCCTCTTAAATGCAGCGCATCGCGTCTTGCGATTGCCGGACGTTGCCAAGTAGCCAAAAGCGGGGATAAACTACCATAGAAAAGCTTTGCGTAAAGCTTCATGCTTTTGTGATAAAGCTTTTGACAAAAGTGACTAGGAAACTCTACTGCGCTCGATAATAACTGTACGGACTTTTTTTTATTACTCATGCGGGAAAAGCGGTATCTGCGCCCGCTCTTACGATTGAAAAGTAGCTTTTTGCCAATTTTATAATTTGAGTGCGCAAAGTTTACTTTGCGCACGCAAATTCAGTACCGAAATTAAATAAAAGAATAACATCGGCGAAATTCAACAAAAACAAAAACGCAACCGAAATATTAAAACTGAATTGAGGTTGAAGTGACAGATAATATACTATTTTATTACTCATGCGGTTCCTACTTAGCCGGCTATGGCCTTTTATAGATAATAGTTATTGTTTCGAAAAATTCAAGTATTTGGTTAATTACTCCAGAACAAATAAAAATTTGAAGGAAAATTATAATTTATTGCATAACAATAAAAAATTCCGAAGAAATTAGCAGATTATTCGATAGTTAGTTCTAGCTAACAAAGTTATGATCATAACATTCTTATCACGCTTTGAGAGTTAGCAAAGTTTAATCAAAAATAAATTTGATTAAAAAAACTAGTACAGAGTGTCGAGGGAGGAATCTATCAGGAGTAAGAGCGTATACAGCAAGTTTCTCGTGCTCGATGGAGCTTTGTATCGACGTTGGTATAGAACCGACGAAGAACTTCCAACGACTACAGCGTGGTATAAAGTTTTGCCACTGGTGGAAACCGTAAAGTGCCTCGGGGTCCCCCGCACAGCCAAGTAATTTAGTTTCAAGTCATAAGGACGCGGGAACGTCCATTCGCGAAACGATACCACGAGATGGTAAAAACGCACACAGTCGTGTTTTTAACACGTCAAGGGAAAAAGTGCGAGCTGGAAGAGAGAGATTAATTGATTGATTGATATTTTATTAATGCCCTGGTTCAACCTTGGCGAAAATTTGGTTTACAAAGCGAAAAGTACAAAAATATAAGAATATCAGAAAACGCAAAGGATTTTGTACATTATTCGTAACGGTAAAAATGATTGATTTTGAAGAAAATTTAGAATGAAGTGATAATGATTGGTTTTAAGAGACGGATTAAAATGCAGTGAAATGAGTCGTAGATAACATAAATAGCTGTTATATCCGTAAGTAGTCGAAAAGGCTGAGAATAATAATGAATTGCATAGTAGTGATAACATAGTAAATTAGAATACTAGCGAATTAAATTGCGAAGCGAGCTATGTGGAGTAAGCACGTTGCTCTCTCAAATGAGATCCACAGAATAGAGTGATACATGGTGTCACAGAAAAATATGACGCACAAGATATATAATCATAGATAATAGAGAGGTGGATGTCGAGTGAAACTAAAGAATGCCTGATGCACGTAGTATATGCAATGGTATTTAAGGAGGTTCATCTGGTAAACGATTTTCAATACAGATGTTGCTAAAAAAAATCAGAATATAGTTCAGAATATAGAATAACTTATTTGTATCTAAAAAGTCATCTGTTAAAATTTCAAGACCTGACGATACGTTGTTCGTGAGAAATAAATAAAAATGTAATTCCTTAATTAACATGGGCCTTCATGGAATTCACTGGTTTTTCTATCTATAAATATTAAATTCACAATCATTACAATACAGATTTTGACGAAAATTTAAGAATTAATAAAAAAATATTCATGGAACATTTTTAGAGCTTCATTAAATCGATTAGGTACTTGTGAGATTCATAAGAAATTAATTTGTCTGGGAAAATGTTGATTATTACTGATTATTTTGAGGTTAAGCGTTGTTAATGACTACGCTAGTCACCGCCATTTTTCTTTTGACCCACTCGGTACCAGATGAACCTCCTAAAACCAGTTTAGCAATGTCGGACTTGGTAGATATCTTTATGAGTTTGCAGCCTTTGTCTTTTCTCATGTATGGTATGCCGGATCGAAACCACACGTATTCGTAAGACATAGAAGCCGCTTTGACTTTTAGTCCGGGAGGTAGCGCTGCAAATGAACAAATAATAGTAAGCTGGCTCATTTCGATATCGATAGTTGATCTCGAACCGACAATCAGTGAACCGATCGTCAGCTGCTCAAGTAGCGGTGGGTGTGGGTGTGAGAGGCAGCACAAGTGGTGAAAAAAAAATTGAAGTGATAGTGCGCCGGCTGAACCTTTTTTCATTAATAGTTGACATCTTAGCGAGATGAAAAAATGGTCAGCTGCATAGCGGAGGGGGGATTATGCGTCAGCTGCTCGCATGAACTTGTAAAAAAAACAAAAATTAAAGTAATAGTACGCTGGATAAAACTGAACTAAGTGATTGTTTACATAATCAAGTGACGCGGTAGCGTCTCGAAACAAGTACATTTATCGGCAAAGTTCACGCACCTCGAGACGCGCCAAGTCTCTTATACGCCAAGCAACGTGAATTAGCTACATATTTCAGTTTTCGTTCATCATATCTTATGAATTATCTAGGATAAGAGACGTTTATCATGCTCATTGGATAAATTTTTTTTCTCTCTCGAATGGGACTAATACAAAGTCTGTCGCTATAGGCATAACGATAATATCGACTTTTATTTTTTCGCTTAAGGCCACATCTGCTTTGAGGTGTTCTCCGTCGACGATTTTTTTCGCACCATTTCGTCTGCTACGCCACGTCACGCGTAGCGAAGCAGAATCGCACAATTCGTCTACTACCACGTCACGAGCGTACAGCGCAGTACAGCGCTCGTGACGTGAGCTTAGACGCTTACAGCGCACTTCAGTCGGTTGGCCACGGTTGGTATGTACGACTGTGAGCAACCGTGAGCGAACCATGATACTGTAATCTGAATCGTTGCGATCCAACGAAATTGAATTTTAAAAAATATATATATTCAAGGATTAATCTTGATTTCGTCGCATTTTGGGGTCGCAGTAGGGTCGTAGTGACTAGAAATAAAGTAAAAAAAATAGAATTTCCTAAAACCACCCCTTTAAGGATGTAACAATTTCAAAAAAATCTATCTTAAAGGGAAAAGACATTCCCTGCCCATTTCTTTTCGCTATACACTCAGGGACCTCCTAGAAACTCTGGAAAAAAAATGAATATTTTTTGACTCCCGGAACAACCCCATTTAAGGGGATGAAAATTTCAAAAAAAGTTCATCTTGCAACGAAAAAACATTCCCCGCCTATTTCTTTTCGTTATACGCTCAGATACCTCCTAGAAACTTTTTGAAAAAATATGAATATTTTTTGACTCCCGGAAAAACCCCATTAAAGGGGGTGAAAAGTTGAAAAAAATCTACCTTGGGAGGGAAAAACATTCCCCGCCTATTTCTTTTCGTTATACACTCAGGGGCCTCCAAGGAACTGTAAAAAAAAATATAAATGATTTTCGACTCCCGAAACTACCCCATTTAAGGAGGTGAAAGTTTGAAAAAAATCTACCTTGAAAGGAAAAAACATTCCCCGCCTAAATCTTTCTGTTATACACTCAGAGGCCTCCTAGAAACTGTGAAAAAAATATAAATGATTTTCGACTCCCGGAACTACCCCATTTAAGGGGATGAACTATTCTGGAAAAAGTCTATCTTGTAACGAAAAAACATTCCCCGCCTGATTCTTTTCGTTATACGCTCAGATACCTCCAAGAAACTTTTCAAAAAAATATGAATGATTTTTGACTCCCTGAACTACCCCATTTAAGAGGGTGGAAGGTTGGAAAAAATCTATCTCAGAGGGAAAGAACATTCCCCGCCTATTTCTTTTCGTTATACGCTCAAAAGCCTCCTAGAAACTGTGAAAAAAAATATAAATGATTTACGACTCCCGGAACTACCCCATTTAAGGGGATGAACATTTCCAAAAAAAAGTCTATCTTGTAAAGAAAAAACATTCCCCGCCTATTTCTTTTCGGTATACGCTAAGATACCGCTAAGAAGCTTTTTGAAAAAATATGAATATTTTTTGCCCCCCGGAACTACCCTATTTAAGGGGGTAAAAGGTTGGAAAAAATCTATCACAGAGGGAAAAAACATTCTCTGCTTATTTCTTTTCGTTATACACTCAGATACCTGTTAAAAAGTTAAAAAAAAAATATGAATATTTTTTGACTCCCGGAACTACCCCATTTAAGGGGGTGAATGTTTCAAAAAAATCCATCTCAGAGTGTGACGGACGAGGGGGTTGAATAAATGATTATAATGTTGAAGTTGTATATATTAAGTGAAAGTTTATTGAATGTGTGAATGGTTGAGTTCAGAGAGAGTGCACGTCTTAATTAGGTGGATGTTGGAGATGAACTAGTTTAGGCTTGGAAAAAAGAAGGAGTGTGGAGAGTGCAGTGGGGTGAAGTTGGGGTCCAGGCGAGTGGAAGGAGGCCACGAGTCATCGTAACAAGGCCCGTGAGACCAAGGACAATATAGGAGATTAGAAGATGCTGAGGAATAAGGTTTGAGCGTGAGAGAGTAGTGATAAGAGAGAAGTGTGGATGGATGGCGTGAGAAAGGAATATATGGAATATGGGGAATTCTATGTATGATACCGTGACACTCCCCCTCTTAAAAAAAACGATGGTCCCCATCGCAGGTTACAATAGTTTTTGAATCGCTTCTATATAATGAAAATTGTTTTTACATTTAATTTGTTTTATGTGTGGCTCGATATAATGAAATGGTTTTTTTTTTCTTTTTTTAAAGGCTTGTAGTGTGGTAATTTCATTTTTTTTTGTCTTCTTGTTCTTTTGGTTCTCCTTCTTATAATATATATTCTGAAAGATCCTGTAAAACCTGTAACTAAAAGCTTGCATTAGTGTAAGTATTAGTGGAGTGGGTTTGTTAATTGGGTAGGGATGGTCAAAAGGATGCTTAAATTTAATAGAATAATATGATTCATGTTTTTCCTGCTAAATTTCGGTTGTCGGTGGTATATTCATCAGTAATTCGTTCTTGTTATTAGTTGTTTTCTTCCTTAGTTTCCTGTCAGTTATTGTTCCAAAATGTTTGCGGATTGTTTACTTTGTTAGATTATATATTGCATATTGTTTCCAAATTTGTTATTTGATTATTCAAGTTGTGGTCTTCCTGAAACAGTCTAAGTACTTATTAGCATTGTGTTAGTGGGAAAAGGTGTGTTAGCTGGGATCTGTAAAGGTTCGATTTTCACTTGATCAGTGCGACGAATGAGCGATACGCGTGCGGTTTTCTTTTAACAAAATATTATTATCTTTTGATCGAAGTTTGACGACTTTAATGTGATTATAGAATGTAGGATAAGATATATGGTGATCTTGGATTTGAATGGTAATATGAACTTTAAGATATGTAAAAGTATGTAACTGCATTGGCTATTTTTCTTTCCTCTTCCTTTGAATGTTTTAAAGTTTGATTATAAAAGTAAAGTAATGTAAAGCACTATGTATAATTACTTATAAAATAATATTTATATAATGCTGAGTAAAATTAGTGTAATGATTAGTATATTGTTGTTATTATTAGTATTATTATTATTTTTAAAGGTATACGAAAAAAGGATGATGTTTGTCGTTAGTATTGGTCAATTGGTGTATTCGTATGTCGCGTTTAGTATGAGTGATTTGGGTAGATCGATCTAAGTTTCTGTGATTCAAATTCGTGTCATGTCACGGGTCTTTTTCCTTAATTAATTCGCATAGCATTCTAAAACTAATCGTCTATTTAAGTAACTACTTGTTCAATTTCAGTTGTGCATATTCCTAAATCTATATGCTTTTACTATTAGTCCATTATTCGTTTTGTGTGTACATGTGTACTATTATTATCATTATTATTTTTATATAATTGAGAAATCAAGTATTCCAAATTTTCTAAACTGCGTTTAAGAGCATGTTCGTCTCTCTTCATTTGGACGAAGCAAATGGAGGAGAAAACTTGGGTGCTCTAATCGTTCTACTTCCTTTGCTGCATGTGAATTTTTTTGTTGACCATGTTTTAATTGTTCTTGAATATTTGAGAAAGTTTATCGCTATCTTATTTGTCTAATGATTATGATGATGACATAATGTACGCGCGTTTTTTTTGTGTCCAGTGTAATCGATGATTTACTTGTGGTCCTTCGGGTCCACGTTTGATTATTGGTGTTGTTCCCTTTCGATCGATTCCTATTGTTTGCCGTTTTGTTTCCTATATCGATTGCCTTCTCATATCCTATTTCGTTTACTTTGTCGTCGTATTTTCATTATTGTTGAAGACTCTGGGTCCTCCATGGGTGTTGTAATTATTAATGTTATCATTGCATTTTTTTTTTGTATCTTGACTAGCCGACTTGGGCCGATTGTTTCTTTTATTTTCTCTTTTTTTTTGTTCACTAGCCGACATGGGCCGATTGATTCTTTTTTTTTTTTTTCGTCCCCGGTTGCGAGCGACGGATTGTTAATTCGTAACGTTTGCGTATGCATCGAGCGTTTTGCTCTCGGCCGTGTTAGACCGTATTATCATTAATTTTCCGTACTTCTAATTGTATCGACGTTTTCGTCGTCTTCTTTACTATCGACATAAATTGTTACGGTTCATTCTCGTTTCCTGAGTTGTTTGCCTGTTTGGTTCGCCGTTTCCTCGTCAGACGTGTTATGATACGCTTGTTGAGGTTTTTTCGATTGTGTAATAATTTTTTCCTTCATGAAGAATTGTCCGTATACTTTCCTTGGTTGTTGCCGTTGAGCTTCATTATTATCCGGAGAGTTATCCTTTAAAGTTTGCCGTGTCGGTTACCGTGAGTTCAATCTCTTCTTCAGTGATTGATGAGTCGATAATTGTTGTTGTTAATTGATTTGTTTATTCTTGGGTGTGAACTCCCATAATTGTAATGTTCGATGTTTGTATGGTATAATTCTTGTTCTGTTTTCATATCGATGCTTTGTAATACGTCTTTTCTTGCGTTAAAAGTTTTACGTTCTTGGGGGTTGAATTGCCAGCAAATTTTTCTGAAATTGTAGACTGGACGTTTCTTTCCCTGATGAGACCATTCGTCATTAACGAAGTTGGATAATTTCGACGGAGAGAATATTGACGAGATCTCGGGATAGTACGTCTCCGATGATGGAAAATTTTCTGGTTTGAGATGAATTTTGTAGTAATGTTCGTTTTCACGTTCCTGTTTGTACTCCCGAGTGGGGTCATTTTCATTTGTGTTGTGCTTTCGCATGGAGTCGTAATCGAGTTTCTCTTGTAAGTTTGTTATCATTTTTGTGAGGTCGTGAATCTGTTGATTAAGTCTTCATAATTCTAGTTCGTTTTCGTTAGTTTGTCGGTCGTGGGAACTTTTGCATATTTCATTTGACGATCTCCCAGATTGTCCGTTGTAGTGAATGTGTCGAAATCGATTGTTGTTACGGTTGTTGCTCCTGGGATTACTTATATTTTGGGATAACGTGTTGTTTGATTGTTGGTGGCGCGAATTGTTGCGATACCACTTGTATGGATTATTTAGTGAATTATTACGGAATTTCTGATATTTAAGTCTTTGACTTCGTTCTCTTAATTTTTTTATGGCTGTGCACTCTGAGGTCAAATGAGTGTCGGATCGATGGTATTCGCAAAATCTTTGAGGCGTTATGTTTTGTGTTTTGGCAAGCTGTATTCTCGCTGCCATAGTTTGCGTTCTATAAATGGGTTCATTACATACGCGATGTTGATTAATAATTTGCCGTCGGTGTAGTTCATATTCGATGTTGAATGCTTCTTTTATGGCGGTATCCAAATTTTCATTTTTTTCATTCATTACAAGATCTCCAATTTCATCAAGAAGGCCTCGATAGAAGGCTCTGGTGGCTGATTTTTCTACTTCTTCTATTCTGTTTTTAAGGTATGATCGTTCGGCTTCGGTCGGGTGGAGTTCCTCAAGTGTTTCGAAAATACGTCGTAAAATTACTCGTGTTCGGATCGCATATTCTGACACGGGTTCGTTATAATTTTGAACAATCGATTTTAATTCTGATTCGAGGTCCCAAAGTTCGATTGGACCGCAGAAATAGTCTTTTAGATCTCGAAATAATTTGTTGAGTGTCGTGTATGTTGTTGTATCTACTAAATCGAGGGCAATACCGGATAATTTGTAATGTATCATGGCGAGAAACTGTGCGTGTTCGCTTTCTGGTATTAATATAGTTGCTCTTTTGCAAGCTCGGATAAAATTTTCGACGGGCATATTTTTGCCGTCACACGTTGGGATTGCGTTATATATATCGTGGAAAGTTACACTAACATATGCCATTTTAATTATTTTTGTATTTACTTTTGTTTCCGAATGGGGAAATGCGAGGTTAAATTTTTGCGAGTACTTTTAAACTCAAGCTGTCTTTTGGCCTAAATTTGTACGGTTTTTTCCCATGAGGGAAATTTGATTTCACTTGTTTTTATTCTATATTTAAACTCGAATGGTATTTGAATTTATGTGAGTTACTTTTAAAAGTATAAATCAAGAAAGAATATTTCAAAACGGAAATCGGAGTCGAAGAAAGAGAGAAGAAAAAAAAATTATTTGCAGCCTATAAAGGTTCTACATAGTCGGAATTTATTTCGTTTATTCGCATTCTGTGCCCACACGGAACATTAGGGCCATGGGACGTCCAATATCCATACATGGTGGATGAATGCTCCATCCCGGGGTCGTCTATGAGTATCCCTATCACTGCTAAAAGAAGTGCGAAACGGCACCTGTTCTATGTACTGGGAACGTCCCTTATACGTACCTTGAGACGGTTTTTAGACGGACTAGACCCCAAAAAATGACGTCTGATTTACGTATTTAAGACGAATAAACCAGTGATCCGAAAGATGTCCAATGATCATCCATTATACGTCCCTTTATTTAAATAATTTAATCGTTATTAACCACACATTATTAATTAATTATAAACTTTGTTACTGATTATATAATGTTCGAGGCCTACGAGATATCCATGTTTTACAGAAAAAAAGAAAAAAAAATAGTTTTCGATTTTTCACACTGCGGTCACCCATCCAAGTATTGGATTCAAGGGGTGCTGCTTAACTTTTCTAATCTCCTACCTACCTACCTACCTACCTACACTAACTTGACTTATGAGAAACTTATGCATGTAAAAACCTTATACGATGTAGTTTGCTGATATACTTATATATCTTTGTTTCACAGGCCTTGAATAATGTATAATCGTAATGAAATTTATAATTAATGGATAATGTGTAATCAATAGCGTCTTAATTCGTCTTAAATACGTACATTAAATGTCACTTTATGTGGTCTATAGGCACCTCTAAAAAATATCTAAGGGTACGTATACGAAACGTTTTCAGCACATAGAATCGCTGTCGTTTCGCATCTCCGATAGTGGTTTAAGGAATGTCCCATGGACTTCCCCGGAATGAAATTTTCGTCCAACTTAAATGATTATTGGACGTCCCCTGGCTGTTAAGTTACGCGCGGAATATATTTATGGCTCCAAAAATATGTGTCGTGGACGTCGAATAAACTTCCGCGTTATCCTTCGATAGACGTAATTTGTACGTACATACGACGGTCAATCGGCGTACCCATATCAAAGCTGCCCGAAATACTTAAATGTACATCTAAAGGACGAATGCTTTTGATTGGACAACACGCGATGGATCACACAGGACGTATATTGTATATTCACACACGTACTATTTCTTAAGCTACAAATATACACAACACGGCCATCTATGGTATGCCCATAGGTAGACATTCAATAGCTCTTAATTCAGTATAGTAATTGGACATCTATTGGACGTTCCAGGTTCACGTCTATATGAAATCCTACATGGAACATCCGATAGACGTTCAATTGACGTCCTCCGAATGTGATTTTCGTTTACGAACCTGGAACGTCCAATGGATGTTCAATTACTATCCTGAATTAAAAGCTATTTAATGTCTACCTATGGACATACCATGGATGGCCGTGTTGTGTGAATTTGTAGCTCAAGAAATAGTACGTGTCGTGGACATACAATATACGTCCTGTGTGATCCATTGCGTTTTGTCCAATCAAAAGTATACCATGGATGTTCAATGGATGTCCGCATTACGTCCATCGTGGATGTAGACGTGTTAAGGATCGATGGATTATAGATGGACGTCCAATGGACACTCGATTCCGTGTGGGTGTGCATATTGTAAGTGTATGATGATGAGGCGGTAATGAAATTAATTTTCCTTTTAACAGGAGAGGAGAAAAAATTATATGAATTTGAGGTTATTATTACATATGTTTCGGTTAATCGCGTTTATCAGCGTTATATGAGAGTCGGATAATGTATTCGCTCATGTGTCGCAATGGTTCTTGCGAAGGGCGAATCTAAATGGTGATGAACGTTTTCAAATACATATGAAGATGAGTAAAATTTCAAATGCTAGAAAAAAAAAATTTTACGTATAAAAGGTACTTACATATATGCATACATAACTGGTTTTGTTCCGTTTTTATCCGTATATCATTTTCTTCCTTCCTTCTGATTTTGTATGGTTGTGTATATACGCGTGGTTGACTTGGTTAGATTTTAACGCTGCTGTATGTGAGGTTGGAGTCCGTTGTGGGTGTCGATGAGTATTTTTCGTGTTCGTAAATTTTGTGTAAATCGCTTTTATAAAATTTATGTTTTCGCATTTTGCTCGCATTGCGCTGTTTCGATTGAGTTTTATGTTTATTTTCTATTGAAAATCATTTTTCGTTCATTGAAGGTGTACGTCTTTTTCAGATGAATGTTACGTTTTCCGTAATTTTAAATGTCATATTTTGTGAATTTGCGTATTTTTCACTCCCGAATAAATTGCATGTGTTTTTTTTGTCTTTTAATGTCACTTTGTACTCGTGAATTAAATTTCATCGAGTCCGGTTTTTGTTAATCAAAATTTAATTGTGCGCGTTATTGGTGTGTTTGGGTGTATGCGTGGTGCATTGTGCGAGTGTGCATACTCAGCGAAGCGCGTGTGTCTTTAGTATGCTGGTATATGGGGCGTTCTCTGCGCACTTTTCTTTTTGTCACTGTTCGTCGATTTTCTTTTTCCCTTTTTTCACTGTTCACTTTTTTTCACACATATGCGTATTAGATTTTTCGTTGTTTTCGGGGTTTTTTTTCTGTTTTGTGTCACAAAATTGACTTTTTTTTTTTTTCGATGTTCTAAATATTTGTTGGTGTTTTTTTTCTTCTTTTGATCAGTGTTATGTTGCTAAAAAAAAATGGAGGCGTGTTTTCGATGTGTTTTTTTTTTTTTATGTCCGTTGACTGATCCTCTTTTTTTTCACTCTTTGATTTTTCACTTCGTCACTTTTCACTTTTCGTCGTTTTTTGTTTTCACGATATTTTGCGGGCGTTTCGGGATCGCGCTTCTGACGCCAATTTGTGACGGACGAGCGGGTTGAATAAATGATTATAATGTTGAAGTTGTATATATTAAGTGAAAGTTTATTGAATGTGTGAATGGTTGAGTTCAGAGAGAGTGCACGTCTCAATTAGGTGGATGTTGGAGATGAACTAGTTTAGGCTTGGAAAAAAGAAGGAGTGTGGAGAGTGCAGTGGGGTGAAGTTGGGGTCCAGATGAGTGGAGGGAGGCCACGAGTCATCGTAACAAGGCCCGTGAGACCAAGGACAATATAGGAGATTAGAAGATGCTGAGGAATAAGGTTTGAGCGTGAGAGAGTAGTTATAAGAGAGAAGTGTGGATGAATGGCGTGAGAAAGGAATATATGGAATATAGGGAATTCTATGTATGATACCGTGACACAGAGGGAGAAAACATTCCCCGCCTATTTCTTTTCGATATACGCTCAGACACTTCCTGGAAACTTCTTTTGAAAATATAAATATTTTTTGACTCCCGGAACTACCCCATTTGAGGGGGTAAAAGTTTGAAAAAAATCTACCTTAGAGGGAAAAAACAATCTCCGCCTATTTCTTTTCCGTATACACTCAGAGGTCTCCTAGAAACTATGAAAAAAAATATAAATGATTTTCGACTCCTGGAACTACCCCATTTAAGGGGTTGAACGTTTAAAAAAAATCTTTCTTGGAAGGACAAAACATTCTCCGCCTATTTCTTTGTGTTATACACTCAGAGGCCTCCTAGAAACTGTGAAAAAAAATATAAATGATTTTCGACTTCCGGAACTACCCCATTAAAGGGGATGAACATTTCTAAAAAAAGTATATCTTGTAACGAAAAGACACTCCCCGCCTGATTCTTTTCGTTATAAGCTCAGATACCTCCTAGAAACTTTTCAAAAATATATGAATATTTTTTGACTCCTGGAACTACCCCATTTGAGGGGGTGAAAGTTTCGAAAAAATCTATCTCAGAAGAAAAAAACATTTCCCGCCTATTTCTTTTCGTTATACGCTCAGATACCTCCTAGAAAGTTTTGAAAAAAATATGAAAATTTTTGGACTCCCAGAACTACCCCATTTAAGGGGCTGAAAGTTTCGAAAAAAACGATCTCAGAGGGAAAAAACATTCCCCGCCCATATCTTTACGTTATACACTTAGATACCTCCTAGAAAGTTTTGAAGAAAATATGAATATTTTTCGACTCCAAGAACTACCCCATTTAAGGGGGTGAAACTTTCGAAAAAATCTATCTGAGAGGGGAAAAACATTTCCCGCCTATTTTTTTTCGTACTACGCTTAGGAACCTCATTAAGACTCTAAAAAATAATATGAATGATTTTTGACCACCAGAACGACCCCATTTGAAGGGATTAATATTTCAAATAAAGTAAATCTAGCAACGAAAAAACATTCCCCGCCTGTTTTTTTTATATACGTTCAGATACTTCCTAGAAACTTTTTTCAAAAATATGAATGTTTTTTGACTCCCGGAACTACCCCATTTAAGGGGGTGAAAGGTCGGAAAAAATCTATCTCAGAAGGAAAAAACATTCCACGCTTATTTCTTGTCGTTATACGTTTAGATACCTTCTAGAAAGTTTTCAAAAAAATCTGAATATTTTTCGACTCCCGGAACTACCCCATTGAAGGGGGTGAAAGTTTCGAAAAAATCTATCTCAGAGGGAAAAAATACTCCCCGCCTATTTCTTTTTGATTTACGCTTAGACAGTTCCTAGAAACTTTTTTTGAAAATATGAATATTTTGTGACTCCCGGAACTACTTCATTTAAGGGGGTAAATGTTTGAAAAAAATCTACCTTGAAGGGAAAAAACATTCCCCGCCTATTTCTCTTCGCTAGACACTCAGAGGCCTCCTAGAAACTGTGAAAAAAAAATATAAATGATTTTCGACCCCCGGAACTACCCCATTAAGGGGGTGAAAGTTTGAAAAAAATCTACCTTGGAAGGAAAAAACATTCCCTGCCTATTTCTTTTCGTTATACACTCCAAAGCCTCCTAGAAACTGTGAAAAAAAATATAAATTATTTTTGACTCTCGGAACTACCCTATTTAGGGGGATGGAAATTTCCAAAAAAAGTCTATCTCGTAGAGAAAAAACATTCCCTGCCAATTTTTTTTCGGTATACGCTTAGATACCTCCTAGAAACTTTTTGAAAAAATATGAATATTTTTTGACTCCCGGAACTACCCCATTTAAGGGGGTGAAAGGTTGGAAAAAATCTATCTCAGAGGGAAAAAACATTCCCCGCCTATTTCTTTTCGTTAAACGCTCAGATACCTTCTAGAAAGTTTTTAAAAAAATATGAATTTTTTTTGACTCCTGGAACTACCCCATTTAAGGGGTTGAAAGTTTCGAAAAAATCTATCTCAGAGAGAAAAAATACTCCCCGCCAATTTTTTTTTCGATAGACGCTTCGATACTTCCTTGAAACTTTTTTTCAAAAATGTGAATATTTTTCGACTCCCGGAACTACCCCATTTAAGGGGGTGAAAGTTTGAAAATAATCTACCTTGGAAGGAAAAAACATTCCCGCCTATTTCTTTGTGTTATACACTCAGAGGCCTCCTAGAAACTGTGAAAAAAAATATAAATGATTTTCGACTCCCTGAACTACCCCATTTACGGGGATGAACATTTCTAAACAAAAGTATATTTTGTAACGAAAAGACATTCCGCGCCTGATTCTTTTCGTTATACGCTCAGATACTTTCTAGAAAGTTTTTTTGAAAATATGAATATTTTTAGACTTCCGGAACTACCCCATTAAAGGGGGTGAAGATTTCGAAAAAATCTATCTTAGAGGGAAAAAACATTCCCCGCCTATTTCTTTTCGATATACGCTCAGATACTTCCTAGAAACTTTTTTTTAAAATATGAATATTTTGTGACTCCCGGAACCACCCCATTCAAGTGGGTGAAAGTTCGAAAAAAATCTACCTCAAAGGGAAAAAACATTCCTCGCCTATTCCTTTTCGTTATACACTCAGAGGCCTCCTAGAAACTGTGAAAAAAAAACAAAAAAAAATGATTTTCGACTTCAGGAATTACCCCATTTAAGGGGGTGAAAGTTTGAAAAAGATCTACCATGGAAGGAAAAAACATTCCCCGCCTATTTCTTTTCGTTATACTCAGAAGCCTCCTTGAAACTGTGAAACAAAAATATAAATGATTTTCGACTCCCAGAACTACCCGATTTGGGGGGATGAACGATTCTAAAAAAAGTATATTTTGTAACAAAAAACATTCCCCGCCTGATTCTTTCCGTTATACGCTCAGATACCTCCTAGAAACTTTTCAAAAAAATATGAATATTTTTTGACTCTCGGAACTACTCCATTTAAGGGGTCGAAAGTTTCGAAAAAATCCATCTCAGAGGGAAAAAACATTCCCCGCCTATTTCTTTTCGTTATACGCTCAGATACCTCCTAGAAATGTGTTAAGGTTGTATGCGGCCGTGTAGATGAATAAGAGTTGTTGTCGAATCGGCTTCGATACGGCCAGTGAGTAATTCCAGGTGTCGATGGAATAAATTTCGTTGATTACGTTTCGATCCTTGGTTCGGATCTTCTTTAGATTTTTATTTACTCTATGAATAATATTACAATATTTTGTATGACTTTTCATATATATAGTATAAAGTATGATAACTATAGCGTGTATGACAATATAGATATATATATAGAACAAGGTGTCTCTAAATTTTGTGTTATTTATTTAATTTTTAGGTTATGCGGTATTATACTGACCGACCTGGATTTTGTTGATTTTTCTAGATTCATGTTTGTGTACTTGGAAGATGATAGTGCAGTATTTATTGATCAAAAAGCAATAAAGTTGTAATGGCTGATTTCCAATTGATTGAAAGAGTGATCGTTTTTGGTGATCTCTGTCATCTGTGAATTTTTTGTGTATCATGAATTTTTAATTTTGTGTATTTGAATTAGTGTAATGTTCTATTAACGTCATATTTACCTATTGAATTCCATGATTTTATATCTTCCAAGTGCACTTAACAAAAAAACTAGAGTTTATAATTTGTTTTTCATGTTAAAATGTCAACTATCTGAATGTTCGAGAAGAACTAAGTGGCGTCTGAAGTTTCTTGAGCGCGGGAGGTGTTGAGGATCATTAAGGCAGTGCCATGTCAAGCATATGAATATATTGTATTTGGGGTGCTTTTTCCGTCTTTGATTTCAGATATGCAAATTCATGTAACTCGGTCGGTAAAAATCATTTGTCTATCGGTAGTCACACTCAAATACACAAAATTGAAAATTCATGATACACAAAAAATTCACAGATCACAGAGATCACCAAAAAACGATCACTCTCTCAATCAATTGAAAATCAGCCATTACAACTTTATTGCTTTATCATCAATAAATACTGCACTATCATCTTCCAAGTACACAAACATGAATCTAGAAAAATCAACAAAATCCAGGTCAGTCACTATCATACCGCATAACCTAAAAATTAAATGAATAACACAAAATTTAGAGACACCTTGTTCTATATATATATATCTGAATTATCATATACGCTATACTTATCATACTTTATACTATATATATGAAACGTCATACAAAATATTGTAATATAATTCATAGAGTAAATAAACATCTGATGAAGATCCGAACCAAGGATCGAAACGTAATCAACGAAATTTATTCCATCGACACCTGGAATTACTCACTGGCCGTATCGAAGCCGATTCGACAACAACTCATACCTCCTAGAAAGTTAAAAAAAAAATGAATATTTTTTGACTTACGGAACTACCCCATTTGAGAGGGTGCAAGTTTAAAAAAAATCTATCTCAGAGGGAAAAAACATTTCCCGCCCATTTCTTTTCGTTATACGCTCAGATACCTCCTAGAAACTCTTTCAAAAAATATGAATATGTTTTGCCTTCAGAACTACCCTATTTGAGGGGGTGGAAGTTTGAAAAAAATCTATCTTGGAGGGAATAAACATTCCCTGTCTGTTTTTTTTCGTTATTCACTTAGAGACATCTTAGAAACTTTTTTAAAAAATATGAATATCCTTCACTTCCGGAACTACCCCATTTGAGAAGGTGAAAGTTTGAAAAAAATCTATCTCAGAGGGAAAAAACATACCCCGCTTATTTCTTTTCCTTATACGCTCAGATTTCTCTTAGAAACTTTTTGAAAAAATATGAATATTTTTTTACTCCCGGAACTACCCCATTTAAGGGGGTGAAAGTTTCGAAAAAATCTATCTCAGAGGGGAAAAACATTCCCTGCCTATTTATTTTCGTTATACGCTTAGAGACCTCCTGGAAACTTTTTTAAAATATATGAATATTTTTCGACTCCCGGAACTACCCCATTTGAGGGGGTGAAAGTTTCGAAAAAATCTATCTCAGAGGGGAAAAACATTCCCCGCCTATTTCTTTTCGTTATACTCCCAGATACCTCCTAGAAAGTTTGAAAAAAAAATATGAATATGTTTTGACTCCCAGAACTACCCCATTAAGGGGGTGAAAGTTTCGAAAAAATCTATCATAGAAGAAAAAAACATTCCCGCCTATTTCTTTTCGTTATACACTCAGAAACCTCCTAGAAACTCTGAAAAAAAATATGAATGATTCTTGACTCCCGGAACTACCCCATTTAAGGGGGTGAAAGTTTGAAAAACATCTATCTCAGAGGGAAAAACATTCCCTACCTATTTCTTTTCGTTATACGCTCAGCTACCTCCTAGAAACTCTTTCAAAAAATATGAATATTCTTCGACTCCTGGAACTACCGCATTTAGGGGGGTGAAAGTTTCTTAAAAATCTATTGCAGAGGGAAAAAACATTCCCCGCCTACTTCTTTCTGTTATACACTCAGGAAGCTCCTCGAAACTATGAAAAAAAATATGAATGATTTTTGACTCCCGGAACTACCCCATTTATGGGGTCGAAAATTTCAAAAAAAGTTTATCTTGCAACGAAAAAACATTCCCCGCCTATTTCTTTTCGTTATACGCTCAGAAACTTTTTCAAAAAATATGAATATTTTTCGACTCCCGGAACTACCTCATTTAAGGCGGTAAAAGTTTGAAAAAAATCTATCTTGGAGGGAAAAAACATTCCCTGCCTATTTTTTTCGTTATACATTTAGAGACATCCTAGAAACTTTTTTAAAAAATATGAATATTTTTTCACTCCCGGAACTACCCCATTCAAGGGGGTGAACGTTTGAAAAAAATCTATCTTGGAGGGAAAAAACATTCCCTGCCCATTTCTTTTTGTTATACACTTAGAGACATCCTTGAAACTTTTTCAAAAAATATGAATATTCTTTCACTTCCGGAACTACCCTATTTAAGGGGGTGAATGTTTGAAAAAAATCTATCTCAGAGGGAAAAAACATTTCTTGCCTATTTCTTTTCGTTCTACGCTTGGATACCTCTTAGAAACTTTTTGAAAAAATATGAATATTTTTTGACTTCCGGAACTACCCCATTTAAGGGGCTGAAAGTTTCGAAAAAATCTATCTCAGAGGGAAAAAACATTCCCCGCTTATTTCTTTTCGTTGTACATTCAAGAACTTCCTAGAAACTCTTAAAACAAATATTTATGATTTTAGACTCCCGGAACTCCCCCTTTTAAGGGGGTGAAAGTTTGAAAAAAATCTATCTTAGCGGGAAAAAACATTCTCCGCCTATTTCTTTTCGTTATACGCTTAGATACCTCCTAGTAACTTTTATAAAAAATATGAATTTTTTTTGACTCCCGGAACTACCCCATTTAAGGGGGTAAAAGTTTCGGAAACATCTATTTCAGAGGGGAAAAAGATTCCCTGCCTTTTTTTCGTTATAGGCTTAGATACTTCCTAGAAAGTTTTTAAAAATATATGGATATTTTTCGACTCTCGGAACTACCCCATTTTAGGGGGTGACAGTTTTGAAAAAATCTATCTCAGAGGGAAAAAACATTCGCCGCCTATTTCTTTTCGTTATACACTCAGAGACCTCCTAGAAACTCTGAAAAAAAATATGAATGATTTTGACTCTTGGAACTACCCCATTCAAGGGGGTGAAAGTTTTAAAAAAATCTATCTTGGAGGGAAAAAACATTCCCCGCCTATTTCTTTTCGTTATAAACTCAGAGACCTCCTAGAAACTTAAAAAAAAAAAATATGATTGATTTCGACTCTCGGAACTACCCCATTTAGGGGGATGAAAATTTCAAAAAAAGTCTATATTGCAACGAAAAAACATTCTCCGATTATTTCTTCTCGTTATATGCTCAGATACTTCTTAGAAAGTTTAAAAAAAAATTGATTTTTTTTTTACTCCTGGAACTACCGCCATTAAGGGGCTGAAAGTTTCAAAAAAATCTGTCTTAGAGGGAAAAAACATTTCTCGCTTATTTCTTTTCGTTATACACTCAAGAACCTCTCAGAAACTCTGAAAACAAATATGAATGATTTCTTACTCCCGGAACTACCCCATTTAAGGGTATGAAAATTTCAAAAAAATTTATCTTGAAGCGAAAAAATATTCCCCGCATATTTATTTTTGTTATACACTCAGGGATCTTCCAGAAACTTTGAAAAAAAAATATGAAAGTTTTTCGACTATTGGAACGACCCTATTTAAGGGGTCGAACATTTGAAAAAAATCTATCTTGACACGCAAAAACATTTTCCGCCTATTTATTTTTGATATGGGTTCAAGGACCTCGTAGAATGTTGGAAAAAAATAATGAATAATTTTTGACCCCCGGACCGACCCTATTTAGGGGCGTCAAAATTTCAAAAAAGTACCTCAGAGACATAAGGGATTTTCGATTATTTGTTGAGCATCATACGCCCTAAGAATTCGTGCTATACCGTGACGTGTAAAGTTCATACAAATCGCTCATCGTTCGAAGATAGTTTTTTCAAATTTTCATTCTCTCAGACAGGTGTTTTCCGGGAGTCAAAACTTATCCAAATATTTCGTTCTTCTTATCCCGAAGTCTCAGAGAATACAACGCTCATGAAAAAATTCAGAACCACTCATACTTCGAAGATAAAGTTTTTTCAAATACTTGCTCTGCCCCCCTCAGAAGAGTGCTTTGTGGGAGTTAAATTTGATTCAAATTCATGGACCACATACAAAAATACATACATACAAACAAACACATACACACAAAAATTGAGAATCTCTCATTATTCGAAAATAAATCTTGTGAAAATGTTTACCTACGGACTCCGGCCGGTCTCGGGTCGGTGTTAAGACAGTGTTCTGGTCTAGAGCCATACATGTTGAGCGTTTTTTTGATCTCGATACAAAAAATATATATTCGTTTTTGATACTTTTTTTCTACAACATATTCATTAAAAAAATAAAGAAAAAAAAATTTCAGAAAAAAAGGAATATACACATTATAACGTTGGGACTAATAAAAGGGGTGTGCCGGCTTTCTAGTGATCCGATACGAAATTAAAAAAAGATTCTTATTAGAGTGTCGCTATAACACATATCTTAGATGAAACGGTACAAAAAAATTTGCAAAATGGCTGCTGTCTGAATGAAAAAAGCGTTTTTCGATTATTTTCCCATCGTTTCAATTTTTTTACAATAGTTATAATTTTGATACATCACTTTGTTACAACAATCAAAAAATCCTTGTATTTTAATACAAAGGTGGCGGGGTTTATAAAAAAAAATTATTAGAAAGTGGTAGGAATGTAGGAGAGAGTTATATATGAGAACTTCGGATATCGTATCAGCCGTTTTGAGGAAAAATGTTGAGAAAAACGTCTACTCATAGTCCAATTTGGTCTCACGTGACGGGCGAAGTATCTCCGTCACTAAAATAGCTATAACTTCGTAAATTATCAGCAATAAAAAACTTCCTTTCGAAGATTTATTCTTAAAGGTCTCAACTTTGAGAATATCCAAAATATAAATTTTTGAATTACAAAAAAAGAAAGTTTTTTTGTTGCCAAAATTCAAAAATTTCTATTTTTGAAACAAAAAAACACCGTCTTGAAAAATTTCAGGATCTTTTAATTTTTGAAACAAAACGTCACCATCCTGAAACTTTCAGGATCTTCGAAGATCAGTCCAAGATATTATATTAAAAAAATTTAACCAAAAATTTCATGTTGATCGTGGATTTGCACAATTTTCAAAAATTCAAAAAATGCATACTTTTGAAAACACAAAAATCATTTTTCTGAAATTTTCAGGATCTTTTAAGATCAGTACGAGGTATTATATAAAAACAATTGAACCAAAAATTTAATGTGGATTGTGGATTAGCATGATTTTTAAAATTTCACAATTCTCCAAATTGATCATTTTTCGAAATTTCATTTCAAAATATTTTTTTTCGTTGCCACAAGTATACTCTTCAAGACGAATACAAAACGATTTTTTCGTAACTATAATCGTTTCCGAGATATTTGAAAAATAAACTTGAAAGATTTAAAAAATTGTGAAATTTTGAATCATGCATAACTTCAAAAAAAAAAATTTAATTTTCTTCCTATGGTAGAACTTTGTTTTAATAAAAACGAAAACTTCTGACCGAGTTCCATCGAAATTGAAAGGGGTCGATTCCAACTCTTGGTCGATTCGACATGGAATGGCCCATATGTATCTCTTACGGTTTCACTTGCCCAGATCCCCAGATGTCAAAGCGATACTTTGTAATACATTTGCCGTTCCACTCGATCGCATAGACATACAGAAACTACAGCGAATCTCCGTTTCAACACCCATCCGGGTTCGTGTTGTCATCATATCAATCTCGAGACCACATTACGTCTCGCCGAAAAATTCAAACACGGGCACAGCTATATCATGCAAATCACATACACGCACACACGTACGAGCCTTACGCGTGCTTTTACTTGTATGTGTTTCTCGGTCGTTATATTTTTATTCTTTGATGAAATTCCGGCTGTGGAATTTAAACCTGTGACCTTCCCTATGCTGTTCAAGGATGCTATGCCCTTACCGTCCCAGTTAAAAAATGTTAATAGTCCAGTCAAAAAGAGGCAAAGTAAGACTTTTTTCTCGGGTAAACCCGAAACTTGATATAAGGCTAATTCGATGACGCTGAATCGAATGGTGCTAATTTTTTTACACTCAGGCACCGAGGTTTTGAGATAAAAGGTTAAAAAGGAGTTATCTCAGAATATTAAACGTTTGATCGAAAAAAGTTTCAAACAAAAGTTGTAGAGAATTAAAAAATACATGAAGAAAGTTTTGGAATCCATCTTCCTATTTGCAAAAATAAACGAGAAAACTTGCAAAAAAGATTTTAAGGTAATTGTAAGAGTGGGGAGAAGCCGCGCCGCGCCGTCGGTCCGTGGGGCCGTGAGGTCGGTAGTGTGCGTGCGAGCGTCCGTGTGTACTAATGCAAGCGAAGGGTCTTTGACTATTCTCGGGCCTCAAGGTCGTAAATGTTCTTCTCTCTTTCTAATTTCTCATGCGTTGCGGGAATTTTTCGTGTCTGCCGTTCAAACGTCGAGCGTCTATATATTCTATATATACATCGTCGTATATGCGCGGCGTTTTTAAATCGAATAACAAAACGATATTTCATTTCAACAAAAATGAATAGTTTCTGAAACTATTGTTATTTAATCGAGAGTAAAAATAATAAATTAATGTTGTCTACACATAAAATTGATTGATATAAATTTTTTACCTCACAAAAATTTATTTGTATACCAAATTGAATACATACTCTTTTAAAGATGAAATTTAGAATTTAAATATTACTCCTGAGTCATTCCATGTCAAAGCGACCAAGAGTTGGAATCGACCCGTCTCATTTGAAAAAATATAACATAACTTTCGAGAAAAATGAAAGATTTTTCTCGAAAGTTATGCAAAATTCGGAATTTCACAATTTTTCAAATTTGTCAAGTTTTTTTTTTTAATATCTTGAAAACTATTATAGTTAGGAAAAATCGTTCTAAATTAGTTTTAAGTGAGGTGTTTTTTTTGTTTCAAGGAAATAAATTTTTGAATTTTTAAAAATTGTGCAAATTCACGATAAACATTAAATTTTTGGTTACATTTTTTAAATATTAGGTGTACAAATAAGTTTCCGCGGTTTGTCAAAAGATGGCCCCACCAGAAGTTTATGGAGAAATTGTCAGATGTAAAACGTAATATCCCAAGTTTCGTCATCCGGCAACACCATAACCTTAAAGTACTAGTGATTCCGTATCAACATCACGTAATTATTTTCGTGCAAAAATGTCAAGTTTTGTGCCGAATAAGCATCATTTGCGGGAACTTTTGATTTACTTCTTTAATTTGAAAAAATCTGCAGCTGAGGCGCATCGATTGCTTCTAGAAGCATATGGTGAAGCTGCTTTAAGTGAGAGGAGTTGTCAGGAATGGTTTCAAAAGTTTAAGAACGGTGAGTTTGACGTGAAGGACAAAGAACGGACAACGGAACGGAACGGACAAAGAACCTGCGAAACCATTACTGGAGCTCTCTACCGAACACAATTGATGAGATTGAGTCGGGCACTTAAGGAAAAACGCGCCCATTACTACTCCAGACACGACAAAATTATTCTTTTACACGATAATGCTCGTCCACATGTTGCGGCGCCGGTAAAAACATACTTGGAAACACTCAACTGGGAAGTTTTACCCCACCCGCCGTATTCACCAGACTTAGCCCCTTCCGATTATCACCTGTTCCGGTCGATGGCACATGGTCTGTCTGAGCAGCGCTTCACATCATATGAAGACACCAAAAATTGGGTAGGTTCGTGGATAGCGTCAAAAGATGAAGAGTTTTTTCGACGGGGTATCCAAATGTTGCCAGAAAGATGGGGAATAGTAGTGGCAAATGATGGGAAATACTTTGAATAAAACGTAATGTACTGTTCCTTCACAATAAATTCCTAATTTTTTATAAAAAACCGCGGAAACTTATTTGTACACCTAATATAATACCTTGTTCCAATCTTCAAAGATCCTGAACTTTTCAGGATGGTGTGTCTTTGTTTCAAAAATAATTTTTGTTGCATTTTGCACTGAGAAAAATGTATGGCGACGTTAACCATATTTCAATTATAAAATATGTTTCCCTGACGCAACGTCTATAATTTATAGTCAACCTAATATGAAAAAACATTGTAAAATAAACCATATTTTCGTAATCACACCGATCATCTCGATATGGCAATTGCAACAATTTGTCTCCTTACCATGCATGGAGTGCTAGAAACTATTAAAAGCATTGCATTCTCATTACTTGCATGGTTATACTTTCTATTATGCACTAAATTCTGAAACGTTTTGCATATTAGCGACAGAAAGCAATGTTTCTCATTTAATTGAAAGCATATAGTTTTACTCAGCAATAGTGTATAAGATAATTATTACTGTTGTATAGTTGACCGTAATATATGAAATATAAATTAGCGGTTAGTTAATAGTCGACGCTGAGCACTGATATCCCAACCTCGTTTCACTGGCGTGTAGTTGAAAAGAATCATATTGTTGAAATTAATACAGACACGCGTCAACGCCAGTTTCTATGCTGCACAGAAAAAACTAGTCGGTTTCGGCAACCATACGGTTTGTAACATATGCTTCAAGCAACTAGTTGGTTGGGGCAACCATTCTCGTGGTTCCCACAACCAACTTTTTATTGGTTGGGTATTTGACAACCAATAATATAGTTACGGTAACCACAAAAATGGTTGCCCTAACCAACTAGTTGCTTAAAGTACATCTTACAAACTAGTTGGTTGCTACTGGCCATACCAACTCTTTTTTCGGTGCAAGTCGTTTTTTCCGTGTAAAAGAAAGAAGACTCTTCTGATGGGGATCCTTTTTGGATTCGACCATCTTGCGTTTTGCCGCAAAGTATTAAATATCCATACATAAGTAAGGATATCAAACATAGACGAACTTGGAGACCTTATAGACGTCGAGGGAAAAGTTCGTTTGTGCGAAAAGAAGCCACCTACCGGACTTTTGGCGAACTGACAAATCTACAGATAAGATCATATGAGATTACGGGTGAATAGGTATTTCAGCAACCTGAGTGCAGAATGTAGCCACTATTATAGTGTACCGATAACCTTTCACTGATTTTGTCACATACATCTCCTATGATCATTCTAATTTACCATAGCAATATGTTGTTTAGTTCGTATAAACATGTAACATGTTTCTGTAACGTGACGTCTATATTTTATGGTGGAATGCATTCAAAAATAACAGTAGACAGAGAACTATAATTGTCCCTGCCAATTCAGGCCATGCCTGCATTTAACATACATTTTGGCGGCTAAAATTGTTGAACTCAACCTTACCGCTGTGGTAAAGTTGAATAAGCAAGAATTAGAAGTGACTATAAGAATAGTATAGCGTCACGAAACAAGATTAAGAAGGTTTGCACGAAACAAATAATAATAAACGCGACGATTGTTATATATTATTGACAATTAAATGAATGTGTTCAATGAATTATATACTTATCTTTGCGGGTTTAACAATAATAATTGTAGCCTCACGCATATTTGATACTTATAGACAACTTCAAAATTGCATGTTTGATGTTATTTCGCGCTTATAGTAAACTCAACCATATTATGGCGAATCTAACCATGAAATATGTTCTCTGTTATTATAATCGGTTTTACCATAGTCGTTTGTAGTAATTACCACGGGTTTTTTTCTCAGTGTGGTAAACAATTTTTTTTTCTTTTTCCTCTAAATTAAGTAAGTTGAGCAATCATGGAATTCTACAATTTTGAGCAGTAAAAATTTCAATTAATGACAATTAAAAAAAAAAAATTCACCAAAATTAAAAAATTTATGTTTTTGGAACAAAGGCACTCCATTCTGAAAATTTCAAGATCTTTTAAGATCAGTACAAGGTAAGGTATGAAAAAAATTAAACCAAATATAAAATATGGAACTTGGATTTTTACGATTTTTGAATATTCAAAATTCTCTACATTCATCATTTTCTAAAATTTTTTTTCGGTATATATTTTTTTTAGCCCCAAGTATACTCTTTAAAAGTAATTCAGAATGATTTTTCGTAACTATAATAGTTTTCAAGATATTTAATAAATAAACTTGACAGATTTGAAAAATTGTAAAATTTTGAATTTTGCATAACTTTCGAGAAAAAATTTTCATTTTCTTCCCTTTGGTAGAACTTTGTTCTATTAAAAACGAAAACTGCTGATAAAATTTCATCTTCAAAAAAGTATGTATTCAATTTTGTATACAAATAAATTTTTGTGAGGTAAAAGATTTATATCAATTAATTTTATGTGAAGACAACATTAATTTATAATTTTTACTCTCGATTAAATAATACTCGTTTCAGAAACTATTCATTTCTGTTGAAATGAAATTTTTTTTTGTTATTCGATTTAAGGGCAGGCTAAAGACCCTCTCTCTCGCTCTCACACGACCCCTATAGGCGCTCTCTCTCGCACTCGCAAGAGCGGAAAGGCGGGGGGAGGGTGTTTAGCCTGCCCTTAAAAACTCCGCGCTTATACGACGATATATATATAAGATATATAGAAGCTCGACGTTTAAGCGGCTGAAACACGAAAAATACTCACAAATGCGTGAGAAATTAGGAAGAAACAATAACATTTACGACCTTGAGGCCCGAGAATAGCCGAAGACCCTTCGTTTGTATTAGTACACACGACGCTCGCACGCACGCTACCGTCCTCACGGCCCCACGGACCGACGCCGAGGCGAGGCTTCTCCCCACTCTTACAATTACCTTAGAAACTTTTTTGCAAATTTTCTAGCTTATTTTCGCAAATAGGAAGATGGATCCCAGAGCTTTGTTTATATATTTTTTAAATCTCTACAACTTTTGTTTGAAACTTTTTTCGATCAAACGTTAAGATTCTGAGATAACCCCTTATTAACCCTTTGTCTCAAAACCTCGTTGCCTAAGTGCAAAAAAATTTGCACCATTCGATTCAGTGTCATCAAATTACCCTCGGATCTAGGAAAAAATAGTACAGGAAAAAATATATATATAAAAAATAATAATTTCGTTTATCAAATGAAAAAAACGACAGAAACTCTGCAACGGGGATATCTATTCTAGTATGTAGCTGAATTCCGTTCCTTAAAAAATTATTAATCCTTAAAAAAAAAAATTGGCCTCACCCGAGTCAATATATTTTTTTTTTTCGTCAGCTTTGAAAAGACACGGGGTCAAAAAATACATAAGTTCAGCAATTATAAAAATTTTAAAGCGGGAATTTCTAAATAAAGAGAAAATTCTAAAAAAATTCATATGCGTTTAAAAAAATAAACGCATTCGATTTGATGATGAAAAAAAATAAGCGGAAAATTGTTAAATGATAATTTGTTTAAACAATTTATTAATAACTTTTATGTTCACTGAATTCAAAATGTAATAAATTTGATTGAAATAATTTGATTTAATGAATTGAAAAAATTTGATTATTAAATAAATTTAATTTTAAAAATTTAATACATTTATTGAATTGAAAATCCGTTGAAAAAGCTATATAATATATCAGAGAACTGTTGAATACGAAAAACACGATATTTAAGAATTTTTATCCTACTAAAAGACTTGGCATTAGTAAACGGATGCGAGTTCCAACTTTGAATTTATATCGTGACTTCTCAAATGTATACAAAACATGAAAAAAATTGATCCGCTGAATTAAATTATGCTCTTCTTTTGTAAATCAATGTTTTCGGTTTTTTGCCGGAATTAAAATGAATTTGTGAAGAATTAGGCGGGGAATGTTTTTTCGTTTGGAAATAGATTTTGTTTCAAATGTTCACCTCCTTAAATGGGGAAGTTCCGGGAGTCAAAAAATATTCATATTTTTTGAAAAAGTTTCTAGGATGTCTCTGAGTGTAAAACGAAAAGAAATAGGCGGGGAATGTTTTTTCCCTCCAAGATAGATTTTTTTCAAACTTTCACCCCCTTAAATGGGGTAGTTCCAAGAGTCAACAAATATTCATATTTTTTAAATAATTTTCTAGGATATCTCTGAGTGTATAACGAAAAGAAATAGGCAAGGAATGTTTTTTCCCTCCGAGATAGATTTTTTTCAAACTTTCACCCCCTTAAATGGGGTAGTTCCGGGAGTCTAAAATCATTCATATTTCTTTTCAGCGTTTCTAGGAGGTTCCTGAGTGTATAACGAAAAAAAATAGGCAGGGAATGTTTTTTCCCTCTGAGATAGATTTTTTCGAAACATTCACCCCTTTAAATAGGGTAGTTCCGGGAGTCAAAAAATATTCATATTTTTTCAAAAAGTTTCTAGGAGGCTTCTGAGCGTATAACAAAAAGAAATAGGCGGGGAATGTTTTTTCTTTACAAGATAGACTTTTTTTGGAAATTTGCATCCCCTTAAATGGGGTAGTTCCGGGAGTCGAAAATCATTGATATTTTTTTTCACAGTTTCTAGGAGGCCTCTGAGTGTATAACGAAAAGCAATAGGTGGAGAATGTTTTTTCCCTCCAAGATAGATTTTTTTCAAACTTTCACCCCCTTAAATGGGGTAGTTCCGGGGGTCAAAAAATATTCATATTTTTTGAAAAAGTTTCTGGGAAGTATCTGAGCATATATCGAAAAGAAATAGACGGGGAATGTTTTTTCCCTCTGAGATAGATTTTTTCCAACCTTTCACCCCCTTAAATGGGGTAGTTCCGGGAGTCAAAAAATATTCATATTTTTTCAAAAAGTTTCTAGGAGGTATCTGAGCGTATTACGAAAAGAAATAGGCGGGGAATGTTTTTTCCCTCTGAGATAGATTTTTTCGAAAATTTCACCCCCTTAAATGGGGTAGTTCCGGGAGTCGAAAAATATTCATATTTTTTTAAGAAGTTTCTAGGAGGTATCTGAACGTGTAACGAAAAGAAATAGGCGGGGAATTTTTTTTCTTTACAAGATGGACTTTTTTGGAAATTTTCATCGCCTTGAATGGGGTAGTTCCGGGAGTCGAAAATCATTTATATTTTTTTTCACAGTTTCTAGGAGGCTTCTGAGTGTATAACGAAAAGAAATAGGCAAGGAATGTTTTTTCCTTCCAAAGTAGATTTTTTTCGAACTTTCACCCCCCTAAATGGGGTAGTTGCGGGAGTCAAAAAATATTCATATTTTTTTAAAAAGTTTCTAGGAAGTATCCGAGCGTATATCGATAAGAAATAGGCGGGGAATGTTTTTTCCCTCTGAGATAGATTTTTTTCAAACTTTCACCCCCTTAAATGGGGTAGTTCCGGGAGTCAAAAAATATTCATATTTTTTTTTTAAACTTTCTAGAAGGTATCTGAGCCTATAACGAAAAGAAATAGGTGGGGAATGTTTTTTCCCTCTGAGATAGATTTTTTCCAATCTTTCACCCCCTTAAATGGGGTAGTTCCGGGAGTCGAAAAATATTCATATTTTTTTAAAAAGTTTCTAGGAGGTATCTGAGCGTATATCAAAAAGAAATAGGCGGGGAATGTTTTTTCGTTGCAAGATAACTTTTTTTGAAATTTTCATCCCCTAAAATGGCGTGGTTGCGGGTGTCAAAAAATATTCAAATTTTTTTTCAGAGTTACTAGGAGGTCTCTGAGTATATAACGAAAAAAAAGAGGCGAGGAATGTTTTTTCCCTCCAAGATAGATTTTTTTAAAACTTTCACCCCTTAAATGGGGTAGTTCCGGGAGTCAAAAAATATTCATATTTTTTTAAAAAGTTTCTAGGAGTTATCTGAGCGTATAACGAAAAGAAATAGGCGGGGAATGTTTTTTCTTTACAAGATAGACTTTTTTTGGAAATTTTCATCCCCTTAAATGGGGTAGTTCCGGGAGTCGAAAATCATTTATATTTTTTTTCACAGTTTCTAGGAGGCTTCTGAGTGTATAACGAAAAGAAATAGGGGGGGAATGTTTTTCCCTCCCAAGGTAGATTTTTTTCAAACTTTCACCCCCTTAAATTGGGTAGTTCCGGGAGTCAAAAAATATTCATATTTTTTAAAAAAGTTTCTAGAAAGTATCTGAGCGTATATCAAAAAGAAATAGGCGGGGAATGTTTTTTCGTTGCAAGATAACTTTTTTTGAAATTTTCATCCCCTTAAATGGCGTTGTTCCAGGTGTCAAAAAATATTCAAATTTTTTTTCAGAGTCACTAGGAGGTCTCTGAGTATATGACGAAAAGAAAGAGGCGGGGAATGTTTTTTTCCTCCAAGATAGATTTTTTTAAAACTTTCACCCCTTCAATGGGGTAGTTCCGGGAGTCAAAAAATATTCATATTTTTTTGAAAAGTTTCTAGGAGGTATCTGAGCGTATAACGAAAAGAAATAGGCGGGGAATGTTTTTTTGTTGCAAGATAGACTTTTTTTGAAATTTTCATCCCCTTAAATGGGGTTGTTCCGGGAGTCAAAAAATATTCATTTTTTTCTAGAGTTTCTAGGAGGTCCCTGAGTGTATAGCGACAAGAAATAGGCGGGGAATGTCTTTTCCCTCCAAGATAGATTTTTTTGAAATTGTCACCCCCTTAAAGGGGTGGTTTTAGGAAATTCCATTTTTTTTACTTCATTTCTAGTCACTACGATCCTACTGCGACCCCAAAATGCGACGAAATCAAGATTAATCATTGAATATTTTTTTTTTTCTAATTCAATTTCGTTGAATCGCAACGATTCAGATTACAGTATCATAGCGAACCAATCAGAAACTTACGCATCATCATATACATATAACCTAAAAAATAAATCGTCCCAAGTTACTTTTTATTTACTAATTGCAGTGTCGATTTTATTTATTTGAGTCTAAAACATGCATCGAGTTAATATATATATCGTCGAATTTGTTTCAGTTTATTTTTATTTATTAATTGAAATAATATTTTTATTTTAACGGTGGTTTGACAACACTCATCGTAAATAGAAATTATTTGTTTACAAAACGTGCATCGAGTCCATATGTAGACATCGCTTTTATTTTAGTTTATCTTAAGTACTATTTAAAAACCAAAAAAAAATGATATATATGCTCAATAAAAATTTAACAACCATATTTACAGTTTGTACAGAAAAAATTGGTGTAGTGATTTGTGCTGCCGGAATATAATAATTTATTTACTTGACGATTCGAACGTTCCATTGAACAACAAAAATGAAAAATTTATTCTCTCAACGCAAAATTGAAAGGCTTCGCCAATGTAATTCTTGTAAATTATGGTGGAAAGCGGTCTAAGAATAATTTGCCAAAGTTTTCCAGAGACTTTCAATTTTTCATTAATGTAACATCCCAGCAAATACAGTTTCAGAATAGTTACGAAAATGTTCTGTAACGGACGTTATATTGGATGTAACATTTATGTCACAAGCACCGTAAATGAAGCAGTGCTTGTTCAGAAATTTGTTGTCCCATTGGAACGTTATCGTTACGGAAAACTTACGAATAATATTTATGGCAAATACTCAACACATAGATGTAACTGTTATGTAACAAACTCAGCACAATGATGTAACACACTCAGCTCATATAGATGTAACACACTCGGCACATTGACGTAACAAACTCATCTCATAGCCATAAAGGTCAACATAACCTTAAAAATTTTTTAACACATTTTTCTCGAAGATTACTTGATAGAATGAAAGCAGAAGAGTGAGGTGGCCTGCGTAATTAATTTGTACAGGTGGCCTAACTATTCTTTTTTCATTCCATTCAGTCGTTTTCGAGAAATACGTGTTAAAATTTTTAGCCTCCATCTCTCTCGATCTCACGAGAGCGGAAAGGCGCGGGGGAAAGATCATTGATGTAACTGTTACGTAATGAAACATTCAATTTTCATTTCATTTGCAATATATATTTCTTCATAATTTCGACAAAATTGAGTTCTTTGTATTAATCTTTTAATATTTTTGAACATTATATAATATTAAGGAATTTAAAAAAAAATAAAAAAAAGACGTCGCCACCTGGGTTTGAACTCCCGACTCCCGAGTTTCATGGTTATATCCAAAAATAGAAGAAAATTTTTTTAAAATAAATTATATTTTTTCAAATTTAACTTATTAGTTATATCTTTTTTTTTGACAAATGCTCCTCAACTCTGCGTGGATCCGAGAACGTTCACTTGCCGATTGCAGGGGGATTGATACCTGCCTGAATACTGAACCTGTCTAACGATCTAACGCGGACACGCTACCTACTACGCTATCATCTTCTTAAGAGCCCGTGACATTTATATTACATTTAAGGTACATGGGTCATTAAAATACATTTTTACCTATTGAACAAATCCTTCATAAGCGATTTGAAGTTGATAAATTATTGACGAATGATCCATATTGAGGGGCCAGTTCACACCGATGGCGAGGATGCGATGGGAGGGGGAGGGGTATTATGCCAAAATAGCATCAAAAATCATAGTAGAGATTTATTCCAGCAGGTTTAGAGTCAAGTTCATGAAACTCGTCGCTCAAAGACAGTTTCTACTGCACTGTAAAAAATTTCTTTCGGAAAATTAATACACCGGTGTAGGAATTTCGAATGCATAAACCGTATATGAATTTTCATATGAACATGCATCAGGAAATCAAGATGCTCGTTATTTAAAAATGATGCACAATGTATTAAATTTCATATACAACTTCGTTATTTATATCATGAATAGATATTATTTTTAAAAACTTGTAGTGGTTCAATTAATATACAAAAGTATTGTTATTTTCAAGATGAAGTTTATGAAAATTGCTGTATTCGGTTAAAAAAAATACATTACTTTCGTATATTAAATGAATCAAACGGTGTTTTTAAAAATCGCAAGTGGTATATTGTTGCTTAGAGCATCCTCACAGGGAATAAAGGAGAGGATGGATATCCGAGAACAGGGTTTATTGAGGGTCGAACGTACATGAAGGTCTGTTCACTATGACAGATCTTACAGGAATGAATATTGATAAAAGACACTAAACAAAAGCATCTTCTTATCGATAATCTTTTGTCGATTAGCGCTCATCCGCGTATTCCAATATTCCTCCTCGAATAGCGCGATCTCGATTTATAGATTGGATTCCAAGTAATGCCATGCATTTGTAATGCTTTGGTTTTGACAGGCCTTTTGTAAGGATGTCGGCAGCCATATTATCCGTAGAAACATGTTCGATGTCGATATAGTTTTCTTTTAGTACTTCTCGAACGAAATGATACCTGATATCAATGTGTTTTGTCCGAGCGTGAAAAACTCAATTCTTAGCCAACATTAAGGCACTTTGATTGTCAATTTTAATTGGTATTTTGTTGATTCCTTGTAGTCCGAGTTCCAAAGCAAATTTTCGAAGATACAACGATTCCTTGGTTGCTTCTGTGAGAGCCATGTATTCGGCTTCGGTCGAGAAAAGTGCAACCGTTCTTTGCTTTTTCGACTCCCAGGAGATGGCTGCGTTGTTCATAATAAAAGCGTAACCCGTATAAGAACGCCGATCAATTTGACAACTTGCCCAGTCAGCATCCACGAATCCCTGCAATGTATGAGATTTCTTTGTGTAAACGATACCGTGATTAATTGTTCCCTTCAGATAACGAATAACGCGTTTTGCGGCTGTCCAGTGCTGATCTCCATAACAAGTGTTAAATTGGCTTAAAGCGCTGACAATAAAAGATATGTCGGGTCGAGTAGCTACGGACAAATAATTCAAGGCTCCTATTAGCTCTTGATAGGGTCTCTTTGTGTTGCTTTCTGTGGTACAAGCTTTTAACTTCTGAGTAAGTTCCACCGGAGTTGATACCGGATTTGATTTTTCCATACCAAATCTCAGCATAATATCCCGAATAAATCCGGATTGCGACATCGCAATATATTGATCTGCTTGAATTATTTCGATACCAAGACAGTACTTGGCGTTTCCCAAATCTTTGAGCTCGAACTTTTTCATTAAACCACTCTGGATGTAATTTAAGTTTGATGTGTTCCGATAGGCGACGAGTAGGTCGTCAACGTATATTAGTACCATCAATAGTTCACCTTTTCTTTCCATTGAGTAGATACAGGGATCGCTTGCATTGGGCTTCAGATTTAATGATCTGAGTTCGTGGTCAAACTTTTTATGCCACTGATGGCCGGCCTGTTTTAAACCGTAGAGCGATTTATTAAGTTTGCAAACTTTATTTCCCCCTCGTAAATCGCTAATCATGTGTGCTGCGCGAATTCCTATTTTATCTTGGGTTCCTCGTCGTTTGATAATTTCTTCCAGTGATTCCAACAACATTTCCGGCTTTTCCATAAAAATCTCTTCTTCAATTATCCCGTTGAGATAAGCCGTCGTTATGTCCAATTGATGTATTTTCATTTGTAGATTTGCTGATAGAGCTAACAGGAAACGTACAGAGCTGAGACGTGCAACTGGCGCAAAAGTATCGTGATAATCGACACCGGGTCGTTGAGTAAATCCCTTTGCCACAGTACGAGCTTTTCTTCTCTCGATGCTTCCGTCCAACTTGTATTTATTCCTCAAAACTATTCTGCAACCAATAACATTTCGATTTTTTGGTCGATCAACGATATTCCAGGTGTTATTTTTTACAAGACATTCCATTTCATCCACAATCGCGTCTTTCCATTCCTTTGCGTTCGTTCCAGTAAGTGCATTTCCCCATGGTACTTCAGCTAATTATACGACGCACTGACCTTCATCAGATTCAGCTGCGTTTTCTTCAACTTGCTCATGGATCGCGACTGTTGGATCGTTATTTACTTCGATCATGTTGTATTTTTTAGTAGGACGACCTCTTTGTCCAGTCAAAACCTTTGATGGCCTTCCAGGTCCCCGTTTTAATGTCAGTTCGTTGTGAATTTCGATTTGACGATTTCGGCCGTCGTTCTCTGCGTTTTCATCATCGTTTTCCGCGTTTTCATCGTCGTTTTCCGCGTTTTCCTCGCCATCCACTACTTCTCCGAGCAAATTTTCAGTTTCTTTCACTTCATGTTCGAATAGTGGATCGATATCGATGAATTCCGGCGTTTTTCTATCGATTATTTCGGACCTTTCGATCGAAGAATTCTCCTGCCGAAAATCAAAATTCTTTTCAAATCGTAAATCACGTGAGACAATGATCGTCTGTTCATTTGGCAGCCAGACTCGATACGCCTTTGATCTCTCATCGTAGCCAACGAATATACACTTAATTCCTTGTATATCGAATTTTTCTTTTCCTGGATTTTTGTTCAATGTGTAGGCTTCTTCTCCAAATATCCTGAAATGTTTTACGTGTGGTCGCTTGCCGTAGAGCACTTCAAAAGGCGTCTTTCCGTCGATAGGCGTCGTGAGACATCGATTTCTCACATAATTTGCCATAGCAATTGCTTCTGCCCAAAAACATTTAGAAAGGCCAGATTGAATAATCATACATCTTGCCATTTCAACCAGAGTACGATTTTTCCTTCCAGCAATGCTATTCTATTGGGGCGTGTGAGGAACCGTAAGTCGTCTTTTTATTCCTCGAGTCTTCAAGAATTCATCGAACTCCTTGCTACAATATTCCTTTGCATTGTCCGATTGTATACACTTTATGGATTTTCCGGTTTGCTTCTCTATCATGGTTTTAAAATCCTTAAAAACCTTGAATATCTCGCTTTTATTTTGAAGAAACCGAATTTCGCACCATCGAGAGCAATCATCAATGAAAGTTGCAAAATATCTTGCTTTTCCTCTTGACTCTACACGACTAGGACCCCAAATATCTGTGTGGATGAGATCCAACAATTCAGAGGTTCTTTCAGATTGCTTCGGAAATGGCGTGGCTGTGATTTTTCCTTGCGAGCACGTTGAACACGGTAACAGAGACTCGTTATCTTTCAAATTTATCCCAATCACCATTTCTTTCTTGTACATTTTCAAGAGATCCGTCTTATTCAGATGCCCAAATCGGTAATGCCAAGTCGTGAGATTTGTCGTTATGTCTTCGGTTGATGAGTTGCAGGCTTGTTCTACAACATTTTTGACATAATATAAATCACCGACGCGATCAGCAAACATCTTGATTTTTCCTCCTTTATCTTCTACAAAAGCGAATTTTTTATCGAAAATAACGCGATTATCCATATCTGTTATTTTCGCTACAGACATGAGGTTTGTCCTTAGATCAGGTATGAACAACGTATTCTCCAGATTTACATTTCTACTTGCCTCTCCATCTCAGGTATTAATACGTACGGAACCCTTGGCTTTTACTTCTGTCGAAGCGTTGCTTGCAAGACTGAGATTTTTATGTTCCGATCTCGTCAATTCGCTGAAAGACCCCTCGTTGTTGCAGAGATGTGATGTGCATCCACTATCTAAACACCACGTATCCTTTTTCTCGGTTGAATCAGCACGAAGTGCAGTATTGATGTCCGTAGAGACAAGAAAGCTTACGTCTTCTGCTGCTTCTGCTATTGACGACTTTTCTTGTTTTTTTGGGACAATCCACAGCCTTATGACCAACTTTCCTGCACTTGTGACACTTATATTTGAATTTCTCTTTGTTTTCCGCATATTTCTCGAATTTCTTCTTTTGTTTGCGTACGAACATTGCGTTGGGATCTCCTTCCTTGGATTTTTCTTTCCTAGAGTTTACTTCGTCCAGTATTTTGATTTTTAGTACTTCGGGATCCGGAAGAGTATCTCGAGATTGAATGGCACACCGAAAATTATCATAACTGTCAGGCAGACTATTCAAAAGCATTATAGCTTGTTTTTCATCTCTAATATTAAAATCCAGACCTGACAGTTGACTGATAATATCAAAAAAATCGTTCATGTGCTCCGAAATATCGTGATTTTCTTCCATGTGAAGAGTCATTATCTTCTTCCAGAGAGCAGCTTTCCGGGCAGGTCCTCGCGATTCAAAGATCGACTCCAATTTTTGCCAAACATCTCGTGAGGTTGCACAGTTTCTTACTTGCTTTAATTCTGCGTCTCCGATGGTCAAATACAAATCCGCTCTTGCCTTCTCGTCCTCTTCTATCCAAGCTTCCACCGCGGCTGCATTATTTTCCGCAACCTCCGGCTTGATTTTTCTTCCGTTCACGTACGTTCAAGTTTTATTTTTTGTCAGAATCCCCTGAACCCTTAACTTCCACGTGTCGTAATTATTTTTCGTTAACATCGGCATTCGCAATGAAGTTCCCGTGGACGTATCCATGGTTACGTATCAACGCACTGCTATTCCCGTTTGAACACGAAAAAATTCCACGCGTTGTAATTTCCGATTTCTCCTTTTTTTTTTTTTACTTTTAAGTCCCTGGGCCCATAACCTGTTGCTTAGAGCATCCTCACAGGGAATAAAGGAGAGGATAGATATCCGAGAACAGGGTTTATTGAGGGTAGAACGTACATGAAGGTCTGTTCACTATGACAGATCTTACAGGAATGAATATTGATAAAAGACACTAAACAAAAGCATCTTCTTATCGATAATCTTTTGTCGATTAGCGCTCATCCGCGTATTCCAATATATATTAAATTTCATATACATATTCCGTGAGTATTTGATCACAGGATATTATTTTTAAAAATTTGGTATTGTCTGGTTAATATACAAAAGTATTGTTATTTTGAGGATGAAGTTTACGGAAATCTCTGTATACGGTTAGAAAGAATACATTACTTTCGTATATTAAATTAATCAAACTGTGTTTTCAAAAATCGCAAGGGGTATATTAAATTTCATATACCACCGTGTATTAATATTCAAGTCACGGTATATTAAATTCCATGTACCACCGTATAGTAATTTTCAAGTCACGGCATATTAAAAATTATATTGATTTATTTATTCTTACAGGAATTTCGTTCATGAAATTTACCGAACGTAGAAATGTTGAAATCAATATACGCAAGTATATGAAAATTACGTTACCGTAGCTGTAATTAATTGTTGTTGAACATGTTTTAAAAAATATTTTGCGCTTGCAAAATAATTTAATATGCATAGCTTACCAGCCCTAAAAAGAGATACATAGAAAAAAAAGAAAAATCGGCGAGAATTGGCCGATCTAATTTTTCTCCCTGACGGGGAATCGAACCCTCGACCCTGGCTACCATCCTACCTATGCTCCTAACTACCTAACACGCTACCTATTACGCCATCGACTACTTATGAAGTTCCTTTACTTTTATGATATATGGATTCCGGGATTCATTTATGATTCCCTCATAAATGAAGTGACTCCCGTGCATAACTTAATTTCAGACCTCCTAACCCCTTGTAAATTATGTATACATTTAAAACTTGTTTGAAGAAAACCGTGACCTCTCATAAGTTGAATGACTGCTCATAACTTAATTTCGAGGTCCCTGCCTCCTCATAAATTAAGTTACTCCTGATAACTTAATTTTGTGACCGCTGACCCCTCGTAGGTTACATAAAGCCGCAAAACTTAATTCCATGATTCCTGACCCCTTATAAGTTAAGTTACCTCTTATAACTTAATTTCGCGGCCCTGGACCCCTCATAAGTTATGCGAACGCTCAAAACTTCATTCCAGAATACCTGACCCCCCATAACTCAGGTTTCCCCGCATAACTTAAGTTACCCTTCATAAGTTAAGTTCGCAACCCGTAACCCAAAACACATCTAAGAAATATACAACACCGGTTTTTAATATTCATAGCGATATAGGTATTAAATTTCCAAAGTGGCTGTATTAATTATGAAATTAATACACCGGGTTCGCAAAATTCAAATCAACCTAGTAATTTTACTATAACCATTTTTAGAATTTCATCCATCATAGGATTTTTAATACACCGTTGCATGAATTTCCATAAAACTAATTGGAATATTCTGAACAATATTGTAATTTTTTGGTACCGATTGCCAGTAAATTCCAACAGCGCTCGTGTTGTAATTTTCAAGTACCAGCAACGAAAATTTCTATTACTTTGTATATTAAAAAGCAAAACACATCAAAGGAATATACAAGACAGGTTTTTAATATCCATAACGGTATATTAAATTTCAAAAGTCGCTATATTATTATGAAATTAATACACCGAGTTTGAAATATAAAAATCTACATTGTAATTTTACCGCGATGATTTTGAAAACTCCATCACAGGTTTTGACTTTTAATATACCCTTGCATAAATTTCCAAAGGACTGATTGGAATATTCCGAAGAAAATTGTAATTTTTTGTTACCGATTCCAAGTAAATTCCAACAGCGCTCGTGTTGTAATTTTCAAGCACCGGCAACCGAAATTACTATTTCTTTGTATATTAAAAACCAAAACACATCTAAGAAATATACCAGACTGATTCTTAATATTCATAACGGTATATTAAATTTCCAAAGTGGCTATATTATTATGAGATTAATACACCGAGTTTGGAATATAAAAATCCACAAAGTAATTTTACCATGAAGATTTTTAAAATTCCATCGCAAGTTTCGACTTTTAATACACCCTTGCATGAATTCCTAAACGACTGATTGGAATATTCTGAAGAAAATGGTAAATTTTTGTTGCCGACTGCAAGTAAATTCTAACAGCGCCGTGTTGCAATTTTCAAGCACCGGCAACGAAAATTTCTATTACTTTGTGTATTAAAAAGCAAAACACATCAAAGAACTATTCAAGACAGGTTTTTAATATACATGACAGTATATTAAATTTCAAAAGTCGCTATATTATTATGAAATTATTACACCGAATTTGGAATATAAAAATCCACATAGTAATTTTACCACGATGGTTTTTAAAATTCCATCACAGGTTTTGACTTTTGATATACCCTTGCATGAATTTCCAAAGGACTGATTGGAATATTCTAAAGAAAATTGTAATTTTTTGTTACCGATTGCAAGTAAATTCCAACAGCGTTGTGTTGTAATATTCAAGCACCGGCAACGAAAATTTCTATGACTTTGTATATTAAAAACTAAAACACATCTAAGAAATATGCAAGACGGATTATGAATTTCCAAAGCAGGGGTGCATGACTATGAAATTAATATACCGGATTTGTAATTTTTTAATACAGAAACAACAAAGTTCAATACCAGTATATTAATTTTAATGAAAATTGTAGGAAATTCATTTTAATACACCCAGTTTGTAAAATTAATATGAATCGACATTGTGAATTTGCGATTTTTTTTACAGTGTGGGGTTTCTGTCACGACAAATACCCATGTAATTGCGCTCACATAATTACACTCATATATCGTTTACGTTTCTTAATCGATATAACCTCAAAATGATTCAAGACATTTCTGGTAGTATATGTATATATGTATGTATTAAGGACATGTAACATTTATGTAACACATAAAACGTATTTGGTACGTAGCCTATACGACGAAGATTATAATATCACCAATGTTCCGTAACTGTTACGAATTTGTTACAAGAAATGTCTTGTAACATTTATGTAACACATTATACGTATTCGCTACGTAGCCCATACTACGAGATTATAATATCACCAATGTTCTATAATTGTTACAGCAATGTTCTATAATTGTTACGGATTTGTTACGAGAAATGTCTTGTAAAATTTATGTAACACATCATACGTATTTGCTACGTAGTCTGTACTACGAGATTATAATGTCATCAATGTTCTATAATTGTTATGGATTTGTTACAAGAAACGTCTCGTAACATTTACGTAACACATTATACGTATTTGCTACGTAGTCCATACTACGAGATTATAATATCACCAATCTTCTATAATTGCTACAGCAATGTTCTGTAATTGTTACAGATTTGTTACAAGAAATGTCTTGTAACATTTATGTAACACATTATACGTATTTGTTACGTAGCCTATACTACGAGATTATAATATCACCAATGTTCTATAATTGTTACAGCATCGACTCGTATAAATTTTACAGGTTTACAGTATACGTAAATATCTCATAACAGTGACGAGATCTTAACGTATGAATATTACATATTTGTGATATCTACAGTTTTTCGTAATTCCTTCATCTTTCATTGACGTCCTTGCTACATACTGTCATAACGTATTATATACATCTCGTTTACGTCATTATGAAAAAGTTTCGAATTTGTGATGAACATTATATGACGTATTTATTATATTTCAATTATACGTCAGTGTTTCGTAAATTATTCAAGTGTGTTTGCTGGGATTCTCGTCGTTTTTTCGTTCAAATGAACTTTCGAAATATCTAGTACACAATAATTTCGAATTTATTGTGATCCGTCAGAAAAATTTATTTAGAATTTATTGTGATCTGTCGAAAAATGTATTCAGAATTCATATGATCTGTCGGAAAAATTTTATACCATACAGTTTAATATCATACTTAATATTATTAATATCGATCGTAGTATTTATAGTATTTTGTTTGCTGCGCACTGGTCATAATACTATTTACAATGAGGTTTATAATTTTTTTACTCATCGATGGAAGATTTTGTATACGGAATCCAATTCGTGGCATCAGTTGAAGGAAAAAAATTATAAACCTCAATATTAATAGCATTTTGTCCACTACACGATGAAGTAAATTCTATCTATATTGAGGTTTATAATTTTCTCTCTCATCGATGGATGTTTTTGTTTCAAATATAATTCGTGCATTCCAGGAGGCAAATAAATTTTTATAATTACATGAAAATTACATATTAAAATGAAATAAAAATAACATATTATACTATATACATCTTTATGGATTCTTGCAGATGATACTAGCTTCAGACAAAAAGCTGGCCGGGAAACGCCAAAACTGCATCCTACAATTTTTTTTTACCAATAAATGATATAGCGGGGATTTAGGTAAGGATTCAATATGGCAGCATACTTAAAAAGAGAACTATCGGCTATGAGGTATATGATTTCTCATCATTCATGGTATCTAATGAAAAAATCAATAATCTCAGATTTCATAGTATTTTGTTTGCTGCGCACTGGTAAAAATTCTATCAATCATGAGGCTTATGATTTTTTAACTCATTGATGAAAGTTTTTGCATCCAAAACATAGTTTGTGGAGTTGAGTAAAAAAAAATCATAAACCTCAGTAAAAATAGCATTTTTTCACTGCACAGTGAAGAAAATCCAATCTATATTGAGGTTCATGATTCTTTCTCGCATCGACGGATGATTTGGTGTCTAAAATATGATTTTTGCACTCCATCGGACAAGCAAAATTATAAATTATATAAAAATACTGTAATTACAAGAAATTATAAATAATATTCAATTATATAATCAAATGGAATTACGAATTATGTATAATTGAAAAACTGAATGGAAACACTTTGCAAAAAGTAGACAAATCACCCTGAAAAACACAAAAAATGGTGTACAAAAATTGGAGACAAGTACATTTACGATAGTATCTCTACCCAGATAGAACACTGACGTATATCATACGTATATTAGACGTTGCCAGATTCGTATATAATGCGTATTTAGTACGTATACTGAAGAGCTAAATGTCCGGCTAATCTCCGTATAATATATGTATATTCTACATATATTACACGGTATATTTTATGTATACGAGACGTCGAAAATACGTAGAATATACGTAGAATGCCCAGCTAATATCCGTATAATATATGTATATTCTACATATGTTAAACGGTATATTTTACGTATACAAGACGTCGAAAATACGTAGAATACAAACGGAGAATATAAACAAATTATACGGATACTAGCATATATATATACGATGAAAATCAGTTCTATATTCACAATTGATAGTTCCTGAGTGGCAAGTAACGAAAAAAAAAATTTTGAAAAAAAAAAATTTTGCCCCCCGTGGGATTTGAACCCGCGACCCTTGTTTTTAGGCATATCCTCAAATTGAACATGAATTAAATTTAAAAAAAAATAGATAATTTTGAATTTCATGAATTTTTCCGACCGCTTTAGTTATCTTGCATATTCGCGGACCTTAGAGTATGTACGAGACCTGACTGGGATCTGAAACCTACCTATCTATTGAGCCTAACGAACAACCTACGGATGGGACGCTAACCACTACACCACCGACTACTTATGGTATTCTGATGTAAATATCATATCTATAGAACACAGGCCGAGAACAATCACGTGCCAAAATCGTAGTGAGAATTTATTTTCATTACCCGAAGGCCGTTTTTGGTTCGACTTGTCTTTTAACTAAATGAAAAACTAAAATATTGAATAAGATGAATAATAATAACAATTATAATAATAAATAGTATTATTTCCAAAATTAAAAAGGTCGGAGACCACGGGATATGTGGTAGGCTAATTTTAGTTCTATTTTAAATAAACTCATAAAAACAAAAAAATAATAATAATAAACAATAATAAATATTATTATTATTGTTATTAAAAAAAATTATTGCTCTCAATTGTAGAAATCGGTTTTTATTCTTAAATAACAATAATATTAAATGATAATATACTCACTGAACGTATAATATTCGTATATGTATTAAACGATCATTGAATAGCTTCAGATTTAAGAATCGCAATCGTAAGATAATAAATATATATCATATGTATATGAGATGTACAAATTGCCACCGAGATATGTAGAAAAAAACAAGTCCAATATACGTATATATATACTATATACGTATATTGGATGTGTTTTTATCTGCAGTATCTCGGTGGAATGTTGTACATGTCATATATATATATAATATATGTTAATAATAATATATGTCATATACAGATAATATATGTTACATACAATATAAGTTAATTAAAGCTATTCAATGAACGTATAATATACGTATATTATACGTTCATTGAATAGCTTCGTCCAATATACGTATATATATATACGTATATCGGACGTGTTTTTTTCTACATATCTCGGTGGAGTTTTATACATCTCATATACATATAATATATGTTATTTCCTTACGATTGCGATTCTTAGATCTGAAGCTATACAATGAACGTATAATATACGTATATTATACGTTCACTGAACAGCTTTAGATTTAAGAATCCCAATCGCAAGATAATTAACATATATTATATGTATATGAGATGTACAAAATTCCACCAAGATATGTAGTAAAAAAGATGTCCAATATACGTATATTATACGTCATTTGTCTTTATCGTAAAGTACATGTTTCGTATACTTATAATAGATGTATATAATTCGATGTCAAATGCTTATTGTATAATATACGTAAATTATACGTATATGAAATTCTTTCACTATTATCAATAAATAGACCTAAAATATACGTTCAGTATACGTATAATACAGGTATATCATAGACGTATACATATTATATACATATATACCTGTAATATACGTATAATATACGTCAGTGTTCTATCTGGGTAGTCCAGTTTTCTTACAAAAAGTTGTGAAATAAATAGACATGAAACTCGCAACACGCATTGCCAAGCACATGTAGTTTCCCAATATAACGTTAACTGTGCAATCATGATTTTTAGAGACGGAATCGAAATAAAAAAATTCCAAAAAATTTTAATTATAAAAATTTTAAAAATAGTGAAATAAAGTGAAAATGGTTAACAAAGAGAAATTATCAATGAAAAAAATAATCAAAAAAATAAAAAGTACTTCGCGAGTTTTTTCACTGAGAACGTAGTGACATTCTGGTATTCACCTGTTCACTAAAAAACTATTTTGACTAATCGTCCGTTAAAAACGAACTCGTGGTGGTCAAAACCGTTTTTCTCAAAACCACGCTTTTCAAACTGGTACCCAAAATATCTCGAAAACCACTGAGTTGATCAAGTTCAAATTTTTCGTGGTTATTTTATAAATAATCGTTTTGTCCTTGTCATAGAATTTTTTTCCCATTTTGAGTTTTTTTGGGTCAAAATAAGAACGAATTTTTTCTTGAAAATGGCTACGTTGAGTTCAAGCGTCCGCCGTTTTGTCAAAAATTAATATTTTTTTTAATCAGTTATGACAAAGACAAGATAACAGCATTTATTGTAGTACTCTGTTTTGGTTTTTCATTTGACATGATTTTTGACGAAACGCCACTGGGTACAGCCATGGCAGATTTTTTTACGGCACTCTGTAGACGTCTCAAGCTTTCCGCGAATTTGCAACATTTAAAAATGAAAATAATTAAAAATATTCTTAAAAGTGTATATTTTTAACGAGGAAAACCTCCGTTCTGATCATTCCAATACTTTCCCTGGACATTTTTTTCGAAAATTGCCTTTTTTCCGTATCCAGGTGTACATTCACCCTTAAAAGATGCAGACTTTCGGAAATTATAATTTGTTTTCAAATTTAATTTTTTTAATTTCATTTAAATTTCATTTTTTATAATTCTATTTCTATTTCTATTCTATTATTATTCATTATATTCTATTAAATTTTAATTTTATTTCATTACTTCATTTATAAGGCAGCTTAAATTGTGAACATTATAATTTGTGAATGCTCCGAAATGCTGATAAAGGAATTTGTAAATTTTTCATTCTCACGATTCTTCTTGTCATTATACCCGTCTATTTTATTGTCCTCAATTGTGATTGCTTCGATTCGCGAAGGAAGATATTTTTCATGATCATTTAATTTCCGGTTAATCCATTGTGTGGTGTTTCTATAAATTCTCGAGTGAACCTGCTCAATATCGCACGAATTTCATGTAAGACGATATATAAAAGATCGAGTAAAGAAAGCTTTCACAGTGAGGAGGCGGATCGTCTTAATGTGAAATCGCGAGAGTTTCCATTCAATGCTTTTCGATCCACTGTACCAAAAATTCTTATACGAGCCCATTCGGTGTGTATCAAACCAAAGGGCAAGAGGGAAAGGGAAAAAGAAACAAAGGTTCCGATAATGAATGGAGTACAGAAACTGAAAAATTGGATTGAAAATCCGCTGGGAGAAAAAAAGAAACGAGAGATGGAGTTGAAACGTTGAGCGGCGAGGAAGAGATTGTGGCGAGTCAGAAGGTTCACCGCAGGGCGAAGAAAAATTAACGTTATGCCAGCTAGTGAGCTTTCTCTGTGCCAGTGAGTTTTCCCTTAATGTCCAGCTTGTACGTCGTTTCGACGGTACTGTGCAATTTAATTTCGCATCTCATTATTTTCTTTCAACCCTCTTCACGTGTCTCGTTCTCTCTCACTCTCCCCCTCGCATTGTATAACTCCAGAAGCCCCAGAAACATGATAAATTTGGGCCAGTCGAGGTGGGTTTCTACTCTTCGCACAAAACAACGAAAGACGGATTATCCTTAAACGTGACTAATTAATTGAAGTCACGACTCGTTAATTCAATATACCAAGTTAGTTTCAATGCCACACACTTCCTGCGATACGAGAGCCATAGAATATTATACATATATTTAGCTCAGAGAGAAGGACCAAGGATTCAAAGGTATACGTGCTCTACCCGTAAGGGTGAGTTCCTGTAGGTGCCTCTCTAAGTGACCTAGTTGCAGACATCGTTCAGTACCACCGAGGCAATAGTGGTGACCGTCCTGCAGAACGAGATTAATCATCCTGCGCCCTGATCCAAAAGGTCGCACCCCCAACAGCAAAGAGACATTCCATTGATGCTTGTAGCTTGCCCTTCCAACGGCTACGTACCGTTGACCTGATCACCACCACTTTGCCTCTCCTAAATTCTACTTTCTCAACAAACAAAAAAAATTAAATCGTTAGGATGGCGATGCTTTCCGCGTGGTCAAAGGCTTCCAGCAACTGGATTCATGATTGTGCTTTCTGGTCTTTTATTGCCAACGAAAGGGGTTCAATTCAACCAAGAGAGACTGTGAGGGTAGGTTTGAGCCCGATCGTCGTGAAAACACCTTAGCGCCATGCTTGGATTCTCGAGTTTTGGAATGACCGTTGAGTAAAACAAGGGGTCGAACAGAAATTCGAAAGTTCCTGTCTAATCTGCCTCTATCACACTCTTTTGCTTCCTCCATGCTAATTTGTTCGAAATGTCCTAAAACATCGAGAAATCATATTTAGAAAAAATGTCCAGATGTGTGTGTGTGTGTGTGTGTTTGTGTGAGTTTGTGTGTGTGTGTGTGTGTGTGTGTGTCGGTGGGTGTGTGGGTGTGTGTGTGTGTATGTGTGTGTGTGTGTGTGTGTGTGTATCCTGAGTTTTAGATGTAAATAATTAATCACTCAAAAACGCTTCGAGATATCAAGCTAAAATTTGGCACACTTGTCAAGCACGGATCGCTCTTCATTATGAAAAAAATTTTGTTTTAATCATAACGGGTGTTCAGATTTTATCGACTTTTTTCGTTTTTGCCAGAATGGCGTAAACGCTCTAACCTCTGCAATTTTCAAGATATTGCACTCAAACTATGTACAGAATAAGCAAGGGAAGTGTACCGAATATTGGGCTAGTACCGGATACTGTTCGTCCAGTCTATTTCTTATTAGAATAAATTCAACTTACGTTCAATAAATGTAATGTATATTCATCTTCTTTTAACGTATCGTCACTCGAAATAAATATCGAGTATGAATGAATTGTATTCAATTCATATTTCCCGTAATTCATGACAAGCTACCGAGCGAGGTAAAAAAACGGCCGTTTCCTTATCGATTTGGTTGAGGAAGTGATCTTGCGAAAAAGCATAGTTCATCATAAAAAAAGCATCGAATCAGTCGAAATAAGTTTCAATGTATTATAAACGAGTCATTAAAGTAGTAGAGTGCGGAAATAGACGAGCAAGTTAAATATTTGGCCGAAAATATATACCCCATAATTCGGTACATAGTGAGAATTGTGTGCACCGAATACTGTGGCCCATGTATAACCTCCCTTCGGACGTCAAACGAATACAACAATATTCAGGACAGGCATACGCCAATAATAGGGCTGTTTGTTTTACGAATGACCAACGAATGTCAAACGCATATTAAAGTGTACAACAGTATTCGGGCCATGCATACCCCAGTAATAGGGACATCTGTCAAAAGTGTAGAACAGTATTCGGAACATTTGCACATGTACGCATTTTCAAAATTACAATTAAATAATATAAATAATAACGAAAATGAGGTGAGCATTCATTAGCTGAGATTCCACGCTTTCCAACAATACCAATACTTTTTACCCTGAGACAATTTTGAATGAAGATTTTCCTCTGTTAAAGGCGAGCGAAGCTTAGGTCCCCAGTATTCGGGACACTTACCTTATAGCTATTAAGGTTGTTTGGTATTTAATTTGGCGAAAATCCATCGAGGGATAAAATTTTTATGAAATTTTGAATTTTTTGAAAAATAGCCCAAACGCTCTAACTTGTGCAATTTTAAAGATATTGTACTGAAACTTTGCACAGAGCTATTATAGCTATCGAGGGTGATCGGTATTAAGTTCGACAAAAATCCATCGAGGGATTGAAATTTTATGAAATTTTTAATTTTTTGAAAAATACCGTAAGCGCTCTGACTTGTGTAATTTTTAATATATTGCACTAAAACTTTGGACAGAGCTAATATAGCTATCGAGGATGTTCGTTATTAAATTTGGCGAAAATCGATCGAATGATTCAATTATTATCAAATTTTAAATTTTTATAAAAGAAGCGTAAACGCTAGAACTTTTGAAATTTTTAAGATATTGCAATGAAATTTTGTAAAGAGCTAGTATAGCTATTAATGTTATTTGTTATCTAATTTGGGGACAAGCGATCGAATTTGTACATTGATTATTAATATTTTTCAATAGTTAACGAAGCTTCTTTTATGAGGAAGCCGAATTGTGTTAAAGGAAGCTATGGGAACTATGGATAAAGATGAGGAAGCAATGTGCAAGAGCCAATTTGCAGGGTTTTGATTTTTCATTTGTTCTGAAATATTGGATACAAGATTATTTTGAGATTTAAATGGATTAAGGGTGGATAAGCAGCCGAAAAAACGGATTCTATCTATTTTTTCGGTCGGGTAAACATTTCGTTGCTATATAAATTTATCCTGTGATCGACCAGAGGAATTTCGAAAATATCAACAAAATCGCAGACGCTCAAAGTGAAAGTCTTGATTTGAAAAATTGCCATTTTTCAATTTATTTAACCAAAAGTAAATTAATTGCGAATAAGTAATTGGTCAATCGAATACTAGTTATTGATAGCTCAAAAAACGCCCAGCAAGACTCGACAAGATATATGCGGTAGTTAATAATGGATTTTGGAGATCAGATTAGAAATTGCACACCTAAAGAAAAGATTTTTTTATTCCACTGGATTTTCTCAAATTATTTGAATATTGGCCGAATGAATTGCCTGGTAAGCCGATATTTCAATGAAATTGTATTAATTCTAAATAAGTAAATTGATTATGAAATAATTAATTAATTCATTCATTCATTTAATTTTGATCCAATCGCCTTGAAATTTTCAGTCAACACTTATAAAATGGCACAACGTCAAAAATATCGGTTTTCTTTTCAAAAGTAATTCTTCAACTTCTGCAACTAGTCACAAATTGTTAATGTATATTCCGTGTGATTTAGTATCACTGAATTAGTTCTTTAATGGCAAAATAATGACAGGCCTTCGTCGTAGGTCCGGAAAGTTAGCACCCCCACCGTGTCCAAACTAAAATCGAAAAGTACCAGAATTTTGTGCTCGTTGTGTGCTATTTTTATCCTGAATTCATTTTTCTTGTGCTGCTTTAGTTTGAGCAGGAGATCGATTTTTTGTAGGGGTGCTGACTTTACGAAAAGTTAGCACCCCCACCATTATAAAACGGCTTCACAGAGCCCGAACGAAATTCGAATGAGACCAGATTTTTGTGCTCTTCATGAGCTATTTACATGGTGAGCTCAATTTTTTTGTTTCTAGAAAAACAACTTCGTTTTCGTAAAAAAAAATTTTTTTACCATTTTTATGCCGAAATATTCATATGTCTCAAAACGTCTATGTATCATCGTTAGAGAAAATGTCACAGCGTACATAAATGTAAACTGAAAGCATTTAACCGTGGTGTTACATTCGTGCCGTTTACTCTTAAGCCACGAAGGCATAAGAGTTGTTTTCAATAAAATGGGGGAGGAGCACAAAAAATGTGAGTGTTATATCTAGAAAGCAAATGATTCACTCCCCCAATTTCAATTATAACAATTGAACAACGATTTTTATTTCGAGCCAATTACTCTTGAGCTGGGGAGGTAGAGGGGTTGTTTTTGGTCAAAAAGAAAGGAGCACAAAAATCGTGAGTAGCATATCTGATGAGCACGTAATTCACGGGACCAAATTCAATGGTAAGAATCCGACCGCGCTTTTGATTTCAGGCCATTTATTCTTGGGCCGGAGAGGCATAAGGGTTGTTTTTAGTCGAAAAAGGAAGAGCACAGAAATCGAGAGTAGTATATCTGAAAAGCTCATAATTCACTCCACCAATTTCAATTATTAGCATTGAATCCCGATTTTTATTTCGTGCCGTTTACTCCTGAGCCGGGGAAGTGTAGGAGTTGTTTTCGGTCAAAAAATAAAGGGCACAAAAATCGTAAGTAGTATATCTGTAAAGCACATAATTCACTCTATCAATTCCATTTATAAAAATCAAACCACGATTTTTATTTCGAGCTGTTTACTTCTGAGCCGGGGAGGTAGAGGGGTTGTTTTTGGTCGAAAAGGGAGAAGCACAAAAATCGTGAGTAGCCTATCTGAAAAGCACATAATTCACTCTACCAATTTCATTTATAAGAATCAAACCACGATCTTTATTTCTAGCTGTTTACTCCTGAGCCGGGCAGGTAGAGGGGTTGTTTTTGATCAAAAAGGGAGGAGCCCGAAAATCGTGAGTAGCATATTTGGGAAGCACATGATTCACTCGACCAAATTCAATCGTAAGAATGGGACCACGCTTTCTATTTCAAGCCGTTAACTTTTGAGCCAGGGTGCTGTAGGGGGTTGTTTTTGGTCGAAAAAAGAAGAGCACAAAAATCGAGAGGAGTATATTTGGGCAGCACATAATTCACTCTACCAATTTCAATTATAAGAAACTAGCAGGTTATTGTGGCTCGGGCGCTTCGCGCCCTCACTATAGCCTTTGTAAAAAATTCGAACGTTATGTTTTTAATAGCTGTATTTATTTCACTCATATTACAAATAGCAACACAAATATCTACTGGCGATTTCATGTGTGTGGAATACAGAATTTTGTCCAAATACAAATGAAAATATATGAATAATGAAAAGATAATGGGATACAAAAATTTTACTTCTATTGCTTAATTGCTCTTATTGTTTTTTATTTGATGCACTCGTGTTAAGTTAATATACTTCTGTAAACAATATTATGTGATTTGTTACTTTCCGCCAGTACATGTAAGTTTTGGGCACACGATACTCTCGAGCAACCGACATAGAGCTGACCATGTGAGAAGCAAGGAGTACCCAAATGAATGCCTGCCACTTTCAACGTTTGGCCCTGGGATTTATTAATGGGCATTGTAAATGCCAACTTTAAAGGAAATTGCAGCCTCTTGAATTGAAATGGCAAATTATTTGGGATAATTGGGATTCGAGGAATCAACACGCTCTCTCCCTTAGCTGCTCCGGTAAGGATAGTGGCCCTTATGACATTCCTCCCCAGCTCTATGACACGTAGTCTGGTGCCATTGCACAATTTCGGTGCATCAAGGTTGCGCATTAACAGAACTGGGGCGCCACCTTTTAACTCCAGCTTATGGGAAGGTACGCCTGTTAATTCCAAGGTGTTGAGAAATTCTATAGGGTAAGCCGTACTCTCGTCACTGCTCATCACTGTGTCTATTGAGGTGTATATTTTTGATTCTCCGACTAACCCTTTTAAGATTTTGTTGTTAATGTTATTAACAGACTCATTTTTTCGCGATAGTATTGCCCTTTCGCATAACCAGTCTTCGTTGCTTATATTGTTTTGCAAGTCCGGAAAAACGTGGGAAATAAGTTCCTCCTCTGTCGTCACTGGATGGCAAAAATCATTGGTGAATTCAATTTTACCATCAATGTCTGTTTTTAGTCGCCCCTCGCCGATCTGCAATAGCTTAGACGCATAGGCACCTGATTCCAAATCATTGAAAAGTTGAACACGCATGCTGCACGTAAGGTAAAGCTTTTCAACCTTAGACCACAATGGCGACGCCTTGAGACACGCATTCATCTCATCCGCCGCTGTACCCCTAACAATGACGGGCAGTGTCTGCCTGAAATCACCAGCGAGTAAGACTACAACACCTCCCATCAAAGACCGATCACCACGGATATCTTACAGGCTGCGGTTTAACGCCTCTACTGCGCGCTTGTGCGACATAGTGCACTCGTCCCACACAATTAACTTGCACTGTCGAAAGAGAGCGCCGCGGTTGCTACTTTTGCTGATGTTGCATGTAGGGACTTCTTCGCTCGTAAGATTTAATGACAATTTAAAAGTAGAATGTGCTGTCCGTCCACCGTTAAGCAACGTTGCAGCGATTCCCGAAGAAGCCACAGCCAGGGCTATGTTACGGTCCTTGCGAAGTCGAGCTAGCAGAAGATTCAACACAAACGTCTTGCCAGTACCCCCCGGTGCGTCAAGGAAGAAGAGTCCCCCATGACAATCATTCACGCGCTGTATAATTATATCACAAATGTGCCGTTGCTCGGGAAGCAAACGTGGCGCCATTTCATTAACAAAAGTATCTAAGGCTATGATATCGTAGTTAAGTTCTCTTACAACATCGCTTGACAATTCTTCCCTTCATAGTGGTATGGGCAAACCGAAATCTGCCATATTTTTTCCAGATAAAATATTTATCTTGTCCTCTATTAATATCAGAGCCTCATTATTTATTAAGTCTTCGTGCGTGCCTTGTAACCTATACGCGATATCCTCTGACAGTGCATCCTTGTATTTACTCCACAGCTGGAGAGGGTTGGAGAGTCCGCAAGTGCTTACTAAAATTGCAAAAAGCTCTCTGAGTTTGGTGGCTGAGCCACATAGCACGGCTTCTTCCATGGTTAAGTCCCAATGATTGTCATCTTCCAATAGTCCACGCGCTTCACATGCTTCCCTGAATGTCGCTCGCTCTAGCCCATCCATTTTTTTCAGTGCCTGGAAGTTCGTTGGACCTCGCACTTGATTGAGCAACATACGTAAACAGTAGCATTCAAAGTTGTTAACGTGCACGGTATACATTCGACCCAGTGCATCCCCTGCATTCATGCCTGGCCAGCCTTCTACAGGGGTCCCCTGAATACGGCGCTTCCATTCTTTCCTCGGTGCATTCCACGTGTAATACCTCGGTACTTCAGCGTATAATAAATTTTTTGCAAAGTTATCACTTTCGCAGAGTTGGAAGAATGCAGTCAATGTTGTCTTCGGAGGAGTCACCAATCTATCGCGGAAATTGTTCTCTGTGAAGTAAACGCGCTCGCCATTAGGTAGGTGCACCGCTAAGTGAGTGACGGTGGGGTGTCTTTCGTGAAGTGGTAAGCCAAAAATTCGCCACGCTGCTTCATTGCTGCTCACGTATCAGCCCGCCCTGAATGTTTGCACTTCATCTCTGGGATCAATATTGACATTACCAGCTTGCCTAACATTGAAGACTGCTTGATCGCTCCCTTTGTTTATGTACTTGCATATATATTTTATGGCCTGCACTGAACTACAGAACTCTACATTAATATGGGAATCAAAGATTTTGGTAAGAAGTGGAGAATAGGGCACGACCCAACTGTTATTCACGACGATCTCTTCTTGACTACCGCGAATTTTAATAGTAGTTGTGCGTCCCCCATCGTGAGGTGCTCTTCGCCGATACAATGGATATCCATTTTCACTTGTCTGCGTGTCCTTCAATAACGCTCGGGGGTACTTTTTGGTACACTTTCCATCCTTCATGCACGGAGATGATGGATTGAGTGCACTGCATGGACCATGGATCATATTTTTGACAATGATGTCGTGTAGTTTTTTGTCAATGTTGACATCAGGGATTTCCGCACTAATTATGTCATCGATTTGACTGGGGCGTAATTTCTCCTTTAACCACAATAAAAGATGTACATGGGGCAAGCCTCGCTTTTGCCACTCTATGGAGTACATGAAGCATTGCATCTCTCCAAATACTTGACCTTTCGTAAGCAGAACGACTAATTTCTGGACTTTGATTTTAAAAACTCTAGCAATGAGGTCGTGCCTATCAATGGCTTTTTGGCCGGGCATAAGTTCGAGAGTAATCTCTGCCCATGCCGAGTTACACGTCAACGTGATGAACAGATCAGGGCGGCCATAGTTTCGAACGTATGCAAATGCATCTTGTGTGTATTCATGGAGGTATCTTGGGCTGTTCACGACGGAGGAGGGGAGTATAATCATTTGTCCTACATCACTGGCGTTAACTTGCGCATCATTCCTTACAGCGTCTTGTAAATGAATATAGTTTTCTGCTCGTAACTTGCTTTGATTCAAACAGATGTACCTCAAGCGCTCACTTTCTATTTTGACATACATATCAACTAAGAACTGGTGCAGAAGTTGCTTACAACGCAGCAGGAGATTAAAGTTATTTTTACGCACCATGAGATGGTAAGCATAAAAGTTCATACATGAAACTTTTTTGTTAGGTACTAGATGCCTAGTCCCTGGGTTCATTTGTGGTATTTCAAAATGATACCCTTCCTGGCCTTTCCAAAAAATTATCGGGTACTGGAGAGTATCGTAAAACCTATGCGTATCAGCAATGCGACGGAGCTGTCCATCGCGTGCATGCAGCACAATGTCCCTGCCAGTAGTGTGTTCCGAGCCAGCCACCACGGCTGCCACTTCATTGGTTGTGGGCGCGTTATAGCGCCGCTCGTGTTGCCCGCGTGCACGCGGTCAGGGTTGATCACCACTTTAAAGCTTTCATTGGGCATGTTTTCCAGTGCCGTTTTGAATTCGTGTACCAAAATATTGTTGTCGTTGAGAACTCTTTGTATTTTTTGAACTATCCTTCTCTGAACTCCTTGAACAATTTGAGAACGTCGCTTGAACTGCGCTTCCTCATCACTCAAAAAATAAATTTGTAAAAACTGTGGCTGCTCATTTGACGCGGGAATTAGAGATCCAATTCTATGATAAACCTGTCCTTGTACAGTAAATGTTGGAAAAAAGCCCGGCATGGAAATAACTCTATCCGCCCCGAAAGATGTCATATGGAAGCACCCATTGTATTTTCGGATATTATTTAAAAAGTGCCGCGACTCGTCTGTGCGACATGAAAATAATTCTTTCAATGGTTCCGCTGGCTCCTCCATCTGTGGGATTACGTTCATCCTATCCTACTAATATTATAAATGTGAAAGTTTGTATGTTTGTATGTTTGTTTGTTTGTATGTTTGTATGTTTGTATCCTCGCATCGCCATTTTAGTTTAATTAGTTTGGTCTGGACCAAACTAATTCCTGACACTTTCAGCGTTTAGACCTAAAATTTATATATTTCGCTCACTCGCATTTGATTTATTTTTCTTTTATTTCTTTCAAGCGAAATTTCAAGTAAGCGAAAAACGTCAAGCGATTTTTAGAGGAAGCGGATCATCGTTTTACTTCTCTTTTGTTTCTTTTCTCTTATTTGTTTTTTTTTTTTTTCCAATGACAAAATCCGTAAAAAAATAGGTTTACTTTTTCGGTCAGATTTGATTGTGAGGAATTTAGTGTAATTTTAGAAAGCTGTTCGAAATTTTTGTTGTCGCCAAATAATTACTGGTTTTGACCATCTTTATGGCGAGAAATTAGAAGAAGAAGATGATTTCCGGGGCCCAGCATCGCCGGTGACCTGCCATTTACACCATGTTTCCAGATAAGTCATATACGAAATAACCGAACTAGCGAATCACTCATTAATATTGTCTATCCGGATTACGCGAAAATTTTTTCTTTATTTACGTGCGTCACTGTGTCTCTTGCAAATCTATTATTTTGTTGAAAATTGATTCTCGCTCAATTCCTGTTTAATAAATGACGAGTTAACGTATCAATGAAAATTTTATTGTAACTGTTGTACATTTATTTTAAACTTTGTTGTTCACCTCAATTACAATTTATAGTTTCGTAATTTTAAAACATGCTGGGAAAACGGAGAACTAATTTGTCACCAAATTCTAGAAAAGCAAGAGCGACAAAGATAGCCAGAAATCAAGATTCCTCATTCCTCCTCAGCTCCGCTCCTCTTCAAGCGGAGCTGAGGAGGAATGAGCAAGCTATACGTCAAGCGACTTTTAGAGCTGCAGAAACGCTGGAGCAGGCTGATCATCGACGACGACAACGCGCTCATTATATAGCATCACGGCGAGCTACTGAGATGCCGGAACAATCACAGGCGCGGCGCGAGAAACAACGTCAGCGGCAAGCCAGCTTGAGAGCTGTAGAAACGCCGGAGCAAGCGCATCATCGACGCCAACAACGCGCTCATTATATAAGATCACGGCGAGCTGCTGAGATGCCGGAACAATTACAAGCGCGCCGCGAGAAACAACGTCAGCGGCAAGCCAGCTTGAGAGCTGCAGAAACGCCGAAACAATCACAAGTGCGGCACGAGAAACAACGTCAGCGGCAAGCCAGCTTGAGAGCTGTAGAAACGCCGGAGCAGGTGCATCATCGACGCCAACAACGCGCTCATTATATAAGATCACGGCGAGCTGCTGAGATGCCGGAACAATTACAGGCGCGGCGCGAGAAACAACTTCAGCGGCAAGTCAGCCTGAGAGCTGCAGAAATGCCGGAGCAGGCGCTTCATCGACGCCAACAACGCGCTCATTATATAAGATCACGTCGAGCTAATGAAATTCCGGAACAATCACAGGCGCGGCGCGAGGAACAACTTCAGCGGCAAGCCAATTTGAGAGCTGCAGAAACGCCGGAGCAGGCGGATCATCGACGCCAACAACAAGCTCATTATATCGCATAACAAACATACAAACATACAAACTTTCACATTTATAATATTAGTAGGATAGGATGAACCACGATTTTTATTTCGAGCCGTTAACTCTTGAGCTGGGGAGGTAGAGGGGTTGTTTTTAAACAAAAAGAGAGGAGCACAAAAATTGTGAGTAGCATCTGGAAAGCACATAATTAACTCGACCAAATTCAATTGTAGAATGGGACCGTGTTTTTTGTTTCAAGCCGTTATCCCTCGAGCCGGGGAGGCATAAGGGTTGTTTTTGGTAGAAAAAGAAAACGTACAAAAATCAGGAGTAGTATATCCGGGAAGCACATAATTCACTCGACCAATTTCAATTATGAGAATCGAATCACGATTTTTATTTCGAACCGTTTACTCTTGAGCTGGGGACGTAGAGGGGTTGTTTTTAGTCAAAAAAGGAGGAGCCCGAAAATCGTGAGTAGCATATCTGGGAAGCACATGATTCACTCGACCAAATTCGATTGTAAGAATGAAACCACGCTTTCTATTTCAAGCCGTTTACTCTTGAGCCAGGGTGGTGTGGGGGGTTGTTTTTGGTCAAAAAAAGAAGAGCACAATAATCGGGAGTAGTATATCTGGGCAGCACATAATTCACTTCACCAATTTTAATTATAAGAATTACACCACGATTTTTATTTCGAGCCGTTTACTCTTGAGCTAGGGAGGTAGAGGGGTTGTTTATAATAAAAAAAGGAAGGAGCACAAAAATTGTAAGTAGCATATCTGGAAAGCACATAATTCACTCTACCAATGAATAAACAGATTGGAGTGTAGGCTCATCGATAAAACGCCTTTTGGAGGAGAAACCCTATTTTTCTATGCTTATATGAATTGGTACGTATTTGGAAAATGTTTTCATGAAAAGCTAAGATGTTTTTCGATGAAAAAGTATGTTGAATTTTTTTTGTTCAATTACAGGGGTCCAGAGAAATTGATTAAAACATGACAATCAAGAAATTTCAAAAAAATGACGTCATTGGTACGGTGAAACAGGTCGATTTAAAAATCCAAAAAAAATCCAGAGTGTACTCTCATACGGTACTATATGTCCCTAAAGTTACAAAACAATCGTCGACCATGAGGCCGAAACGCATGCTGTCTTTCGGAATTTTGACCCATATATACATATATCACTTGATTCCAGGACACCTTAAGACTTAAGGGATTCCTATCGTGAAGGGCCGTATTTTGTGGGCGCATAAGTAGGGCCCTATTCAATAATTCATAAATTATACTAGTTCGTAATAAATATAAGTTTTTATCAATCAGTATATGTAATGACAACCCAGAATCAAAACTTTTTTATAAAATACGTCCATTAAAAAATTCCAACATTTTTTTGTAAATTGACTGAAAGAGCAATATTGCAACGATGTGGCTGTGCTTCTCTCTATGTGCATATATTTTAGGGTAAATAAAAAAAAATAAAAACTGTTGGCTACCCTCAAAAATCAAAGATATCGTTGATATAAAGTCTTTGTGTAGCGGTTCGATCTTTTGAATTTTTTTAGAGGGCGCGCGGGACGTTTAAAAACGCCATTTTTAGCGTTAAATTTACCATATCACTGATAAATGGAAACAGATCATTCAAAAAATTCTGAATATCTACTCTTTTAAACCCGTATTTACTGAACATTATCAAATGGTTCATATATTCGAAAAAAATCTCTGAAAATCGAAATTTTCACTATTTTTCAATTCATTATATCATTAAATATTGATTTTCGTCTTCTAAAATGTTTTGGTATTTCTTCCATCTTTTTTTCTTGTAAAACTAAGTATCAGAATCGGTTATAATGCGAAAATTGCTGGAAAATAAATATTTTTCAACATGAAAATTTCCAAAATAAGTATTCATTTTTTAGCAATTTTTGCATTATAAGGAATACTGATACCGAGTTTTATAAGAAAACGATGGTAGAGATACAAAAACGTGTTAGAAGAAAAAAATCAATATGTAATGATGTAATTAATTGAAAAATAGAAAAGACATTGATTTTTTAAAAAAATTTCGAATATATGAACCATTTGTTAATGTTCAGTAAATATGGGTTCGAAAGAGTATATATCTGGGCATCTTATATGAAAAATTCAGAATTTTTTGAATGATCTGTTTTCGTTTATCAGTGATATAATAAATTTAACGCTAAAAATGGCATTTTTAAACGTCCCGCGCACCCTCTGAAAAAATTCAAAAAATCGAATTGTTGCACAGAGACCTTTATTTCAACGATATCTTTAATTTTTGAGGGTAGCCAACAGTTTTTAATTTTTTCATTACACCCTAATATCTCTCTAGATTGTATAAATCTATCACCGCCGCCAACGCCACCACTGTGTACAAGAATCGAGGCCAAGGCTAATTTCTCCCCGCTCGAGCCTCGATTCCATGGCCAACTTCACCCCGCTCGGTTCTAGGTTTAGGTTTTGTGGTTTGAGTTTGTAGGTTTGGGTTAGAGTTTAACTTTTACGACATGAGGGCGCGAAGCGCCCGAGCCGCACGGACGCCTAGTATAAACATTGGGGTGATCATTATTTGGGGTCAAAATTAATTTTACCCTTTCCGCCCTCTAAATCGGTTCGAAATACGTAAAAAGTAACGCCGTGATTTTTTTTAAGATGTTTTAAAAAATATTTAACCCCTTACCACAGGGGCTGAAGTTTTCAATTTAAAACACCTGTGGTTTTCCTGTGTTTGCAGTCACTATTTTATTGTGGGCCTAAAATATGTTTGTAAAATTTTGAAATTTTCAGAAATTAGTTTACAAGCATGTTGCTATATGGGAAAAATTTCCAAAACCCCTACCCTCAAAATGTTGTATAACATTACCATACCTAATAATTATAATTTTTTTTTCAAATAATTTTTATTTATTTTACTTCCTCATTTTTTTATAAATGGATTAAAAATAGAATAATTTTCTAAACGAGTTACAAATTCTTAAGTATTGTCTCATTTTCTGCGCCTGGATGATTTTTTCGATATTCTCTTATAATTTGTAAAATGAACTGTTTTTGTTGTTCGTTGCGTGTGAGTATTTCATTGTAATCGGTGAACACACATACGAAACACTTGTAAAATAGATTTAATTGTGAAGTTTTCAAATACATTTCATTTTTAATGTTAAAGTGGATCCTTACATTTATTTATCTACGCGAAACTAGTTGTAAGCGGTTAAGTTCAACTGCAACGCCTACAACTAGTTTCGCGTAGATAAATGAATGTAAGGATCCACTTGAACAATAAAAATGAGATATATTTATAAACTTCACAATTAAATCTATTTTACAAGTGTTGCGTATGTGTGTTCACCGATTACAATGAAATACTCACACGCAACGAAGAACAAAAACAGTTCATTTTACAAATTGTAAGAGAATATTAAAAAAATCATCCAGACGCAAAAAAGGAGACAATAATAGAGAATTCGTTACTCGTTTAGAAAATTATTTTATTTTAAATACAATAAAAAAACGAGGAAGCAAAATCAAAAAAATTTAAAATTATTATGATGTTATTCAAAATTTTGAGGGTAGGGGTTTTGGAAATTTTCTCCATGTAGCAACATGCTTGTAAACTAATTTCTGAAAATTTCAATATTTACAAACATATTTAGGCCCACAGTAAAACAGTCACTGCAAAAGCAGGAAAACCACATGTGTTTTAAATGGGAAACCAGCGTGGTCAAGGGTTAAACATTTTTCTTTTAATCTGAAAAAATTGCACCGTTACTTTTTACGTATTTCGAACCGATTTAGGGGGCGGAAAGGGTCAAATTAATTTCAACCCCAAATAACGACCACACTAATATACATACATATAGAAAAGAGGTTCTTGTGGCTTGGGCGCTACGCCCCCTCGCATCGGCCGAAACCCGAACCCAACCCCGCGATTCTTGTACACGGTGGCGGCGGCGGCGTTAGCTGCAGCATTTGCTGCGGCGGCGAAATATTTATATCAAGAGTTGCGGTAGCGACTCGAGACAAGTACATTGAAACGAGGAGTGCACGAGACTCTTATACCCAACACATCCTGCTTATGGACAGGAATATATCTATATAAAAAAAATTCGTTCACCGATTATTAATTGATGACAGCATCTTGGAGATTATTCTGCGTACGTAAATTCGTTATTCATTATGCTCTTTCGATTGGGACTACAATCAGTGCTCTAGCTGAAAGAATATGGATGATATCGCGGATTTATTTCACGTCCGTGACATCTCGTTTTCATCACTAACATGGCGAGTTTTTGGTACCTCCATTTTCTCCATACGAAGAATATCTATATTTTTGCACGGAGAATTCCTATACGATGTATACCTACATTTTCGCACGGAAAATTCCTATTACGATGTATACCTATGTTTTCGCACGGGGAATTCCTATTCCGATGTATACCTATATACATCTTGACACCACCTAACAACCAATGAAACAACGAAAATTCGGTTGCTAGTAAGCGCTTACTTCACGAAACGATGAAAAAAACCAAACAGAAATATATCTTTGCGCCTCCTAACAACGATGAAGCGAACCAAACAGAAAGCTACGCATCATCGTGTATAACCTACCTGAGTAACTTTTTGTTTACTAAACGCTGTATTGGTTTTATTTATGTATATGTTTATAAAACGTGCTTCGAGTTAATATTTAGATCGACGCATTTCTTTTAGTTTATTTTAATAATTAATTATTATTAGGTTCATAAATACTTTAGTGATTTGTGCTCCCGCAATAAAATAATTTCGAATTTATTCTGATATGTCAGAAAAATTTTGAAGTTCTTTAAACAGTTTTTTTTCTATACCGTTATGCCGTAGGACTGGGAAATGTGAAAAAAATGTTCTTCAAAGGAACAAAGAGGATAAGCGCTCTAAATGTTCTCTTTAGATAATGAGGGAACTTGAAGCATTTCAATCCTAACTCCCTCAATGAACATGTTTATTCACATTTGTTAGCCAGTCCTACAGCGTAGAAGTATACCCTAACAAAATAATTTTAGAAATATCTTCGAATTTTTAAATTTATTATTTATAAAGTTGTTGCAAGCTCCCTTAATTGTTCGTTGAATAATACTTTCTCATTTTTCGTTCGAATAAATGTTCAAAACTTGAAGTGCATAAAAATTAGCGACATTATAAATTCTATAAAAACGGTAGAATTACATGAAATGATAAATAATATTCACTTGTACAATTAGATGGAATTATGAATTATGTAAAATGAAAAAATCGAGAAGCTCTCATTCTCCGTTATTTCAAATGCCGTGCTGCTCAAACTCCGTGGTCAAATGCCGTGTGTATCAAACTCCGTTCTTCATTTTCCGGCGTTTCCCCCTTCTCCCTAATAATCCGAAGGGGTCGCCACTCGTTCCGAGCTCGACCGTCGCACCTTTTTTTTTTAATCGCTCGTGTACCTGCTTTGTCTATACCCCATTACTAATAATACGGTTCGTGGCAACGACGAATTGGACGGCCACGTGGTTCAGTTAACATCTCACGAAATGTCATCGCGCCGCACTGCCTCAGTGATTCTCAACACTTCAAGTCACCGCCGTTTTTTCCAATTTTATAGATTAATATGTGAAATAATATTATGATATTGATTATTCACAGATAATAATCGCTCGCTCGGATGTATTCATACACGGAATGATTCACGGTAGATTCTCTAAACTGAATTCTCGTAGTATATTTTGTACCGCATGAAATAATCCCTCCGTGATTATTAACATTCATGTTCTTGTAAAAAGAATGGAATGAAAGACGCATTGTTTTTGTACATATATCACTGTTATAATTCTATCAGACCATACCATACTAACAGATATTCATATTATATGAGGGGCAATCCTAGCCGAATCAACCACTTTAGAATCCAACCCCTTTCGATTTGGCCAAAACATTTTTATTTTTTTCTACCCTTTCAAAAACAAATTACAGAATTTTTTCAAATTTTTTCACCCAACCGGTAATAAATTATGAACTTTTCAGGAAAAATAAGCTTTTTATTTTTCAAATATCTATAACTTTTTCAAAAATTGACATATCTGGATGTTTTTTTAATGTGTTTTTCTATGTACTATTTAGAAACAAAATGGAAAAAAATATTCGGGCCGATCTTCAACGTTTTTTTTTGCGAATTTTCGGAAAAAAAAAATTACTCGATTATTATCATTTTTAATTTTTCTTATCTTTTTTTTGATAGAAACTTTTCCATTTTCTGCAAATTCACTGAAATTTTCAGAGTGGGATTTTTTCGTTTTCTATTTCTTTTTTCAATTCAAAATTTTTTTTTCACTCAGCTTATTTCTTATAATACCACTCTGGGGATTTTTGAGGATGTCGAAAGGACCTCAAATTTTGAAAAAGAAAAAAATAATAAATGCAATCGAAAGTGGTATCCATCGAAAAGAAAATTTATTTTTCAAATATCTATAACTTTTTTGAACGATGACTTTTCGTGACGTTGTTTTTTTGAAAATTTGTGTTTATCAATGTACTTTTCAGAAAAAAAACGGAAAAAAATATTCGGGCGGATCTTCAACGTTTGTTTTGCGAACTTTCAAAAAAAAAAACAAAAATTTCTCGATTATTGGCATTTTTAATTTTTCTTATCGTTTTTTTTATAAAAACTTTGCCATTTTCTGCAAATTCACTGAAATTTTCAGAGTAGGATTTTTTTTCAATTCAAAAAGTTTTTTTTTTACTCAGCTTATTTCTTATATTATCACTTTGGAAATTTTTGGGGATGTTGAGAGAATGTCAAAGTTCGAAAAAAAATAATAATAAATGAAATTGAAAGTGATAATCATCGAAAAAATTTCAATGTTTTTTGAAGAAGTAGGACAAAAAATGGAAGATAGTTCTGAATAATATTTTTATTCAGAACTATTCAGACTTTTCAAAAGCGTCCACTTTATCATTGCACAATGATTTTCATCGTCCTTAATTTGGCATTGCGATTTTTGCAATTATTAAGGGGTTATGGGTAAAAGAAATATTGAAAAATCAATAACTACCGTGGTTCACGGTATTCAGACTTTTAAAAAGCGTCCACTTTATCAATGCACAATGATTTTCATCGTCATTAATTTAACATTGCGATTTTTGCAATTATTAAGGGGTTATGAGCAAAAGAAATATTGTGAAATCAACAACTACCGCGGTTTACGGTATTCAGACTTTTCAAAAGCGTCCACTTTATCATTGCACAATGACTTTCATCGTCCTTAATTTGGCATTGCGATTTTCGCAATTATTAAGGGGTTATGAGCAAAAAAAAAGATTGAAAAATCGATAACTACCGTGGTTCACGGTATTCAGACTTCAAAAGCGTCCACTTTATCAATGCACAATGATTTTGATCATCCTTAATTCAGCATTGCGATTTTTGCAATAATTAAATGGTTATGGGCAAAAGAAATATTGAAAAATCAATAACTACCGTAGTTCACGGTATTCAGACTTTTCAAAAGCGTCCACTTTATCATTGAACAATGATCTTTATTGTCCTTAATTTGGCATTGCGATTTTCGCAATTATTAAGGGGTTATGAGCAAAAGAAATATTGAAAAATCGATAACTACCGTGGTTCACGGTATTCAGACTTTTTAAGAACGTCCACTTTATCATTGCACAATGATTTTCATCGTCTTTAATTTTACATTGCGATTTTTGCAATTATTAAGGGGTTATGGGCAAAAGAATTACCGAAAAATCAATAACTACCGTGGTTCACGGTATTCAGACTTTTCAAAAGCGTTTACTTCATCATTGCACAATGATTTTTATCGTCCTTAATTTGAGATTGCGATTTTTGTAATTATTAAGGGGTTATGGGCAAAAGAAATATTGAAAAATCAATAACTACCGTGGTTCACGGTATTCAGACTTTTCAAAAGCGTCCGCTTTATCAATGCACAATAGTTTTCATCGGCCTCAATTTAACATGGCGATTTTTGCAATTATTAAGGGGTAATGGGCAAAGGAAATGGTGAAAAATCAATAACTGCCGTGATTTACGGTATTCAGACTTTTCAAAAACGTCCACTTTATCATTGCACAATGATTTTTATCGTCCCTAATTTGGCATTGCAATTTTTGCAATTATTAAATGGTTATGGGCAAAAGAGATATTGAAAAATCAATAACTACCGCGTTTTACAGTATTCAGACTTTTCAAAAGCGTCCACTTTATCATTGCACAATGATTTTCATCGTCCTCAATTTAGCATTGCGATTTTTGCAATTATTAAGGGGTCATGGGAAAAAGAAATATTGAAAAATCAATAACCACCGTGATTCATGGTATTCAGACTTTTCGAAAGCGTCTACTCCATCATTGCACAATGGCTTTTATCGTCCTTAATTTAACATTGCGATTTTTGCAGGTATTAAGGGGTTATGGGCAAAAGGAATATGAAAAAATCAATAACTACCGTGGTTCACGGTATTCAGACTTTTTGAAAGCTTCCACTTCATCATTGCACAATGTTTTCAGTCATTCTCAATTTAACATGACGATTTTTGCAATTATTACGGTGTTATCGACAAAAGAAATATTTGAAAATCAATAACTACCGTGTTTCACGGTATTCGGACTCTTCGAAAGCGTTTACTTTACCATTGCACAATGATTCTCATCATCCTTAATTTGGCATTGCGATTTTCGCAATTATTGAGGTGTTATCGACAAAATGAATATTAAAAAATCAATAACTACCGTGTTTATCGGGATTCAGACTTTTTGAAAGCGTCCACTTCATCATTGTACAATGATGTTTATCATTAATATGTTTGTGAATGTGTGAATCCCGATAAACACGGTAGTTATTGATTTTTCAATATTTATTTTGTCCATAACCCCTTAATAATTGCAAAAATCGCAATGCAAAATTAAGGAAGATTAAAATCATTGTTCATTGATAAAGTGGACGCTTTTGAAAAGTCTGAATACCGTAAATCACGGTAGTTATTGATTTTTCAATATTTCTTTTGTCCATAACCCCTTAATAATTGCAAAAATCTCAATGCCAAATTAAGGACGATGAAAATCATTGTGCAATGATAAAGTCGACGCTTTTGAAAAGTCTGAATACCGTAAACCATGGTAGTTATTGATTTTTCAATATTTCTTCTGCCCGTAACCCCTTAATTATTGCAAGAATCGCAATGCCAAATTAAGGACGATAAAAATCATTGTGCATTGATAAAGTGAACGCTTTTGAAACGTCTGAATACCGTGAACCACAGTAGTAATCGATTTTTCAATATTTCTTTTAGTCATAACCCCTCAATAATTGCGAAAATAGCAATGCCAAATTGAGAACGATGAAAATCATTGTGCAATGATAAAGTGGACGCTTTAAAAAAGTCTGAATACTGCGAACCACGGTAGTTATTGATTTTTCAATATTTCTTTTGCCCATAACTCCTTAATAATTGCAAAAATCGCAATGTCAAATTAAGGACGAAGAAAATGATTGTGCAATGATGAAGTCGACGCTTTTGAAAAGTCTGAATACCGTGAACCACGGTAGTTATTGATTTTTCAATATCTCTTTTGCTCATAACCTTTTAATAATTGTCAAAATCGCAATGCCAAATTGAGGACGATAAAAATCATTGTGCAATAATGAAGTGAATGCTTTTGAAAAGTCTAAATACCGTGAATCACGGTAGTTATTGATTTTTCAATTTTTTTTTGCCCATAACCCCTCAATAATTGCAAATTCGCAATGCCAAATTGGGGACAATGGGAATCATTGTGCATTGATAAAGTGAACACTTTTGAAAAGTCTAAATACCGTGAACCACGGTAGTTATCGATTTTTCAATATTTCTTTTGCCCATAACCCCTTAATAATTGCAAAAATCGCGATGACAAATTGAGGACGATAAGAATCATTGTGCAATGATAAAGTGGACGCTTTTGAAAAGTCTGAATACCGTGAACCACGGTAGTTATCGATTTTTCAATATTTCTTTTGCTCATAGCCCCTCAATATATGCGAAAATCGCAATTCCAAATAAAGGACGATGAAAATCATTGTAAAATGATAAAGTGGACGCTTTTGAAAAGTCTGAATACCGTGAACCACGGTAGTTATAGATTTTTCAATATTTCTTTTGCCCATAACCCCTTAATTATTGCAAAAATCGCAATGCCAAATTAAGGACAATAAAAATCATTATGCATTGATAAAGTGGACGCTTTTAAAAAGTCTAAATACCGTGGACCACGGTAGTTATCGATTTTTCAATATTTCTTTTGCTCATAACCCCTTAATAATTGCGAAAATTGCAATGCCAAATTAAGGACGATGAAGATCATTGTGCAATGATAAAGTAGACATTTTTAAAAAGTCGGAATACCGTAAACCACGGTAGTTATTGATTTTTCAATATTTCTTTTGCCCATAACCCTTTAATAATTGCCAAAATCGCAATGTCAAAGTAGGGACGATAAAAATCATTGTGCAATGATGGAGTGGATGCTTTTAAAAATTCTGAATACCATAAAACACAATAGTTATCGTTTTTTTAATATTTCTTTTGCCCATAACCCCTTTATAATTATGAAAATCGCAATGCCAAATTAGGAACGATGAAAATAATTGTGAAATGATAAAGTTAACGCTTTTGAAAAGTCTGAATACCGTGAATCACGGTAGTTATTGATTTTTTAATATTTCTTTAGCCCATAACCCCTTAATAATTGCAAAAATCGCAATGCTAAATTAAGGACGATGAAAATCATTGTGCAATGATGAAGTGGACACTTTTGGAAAGTCTGAATATCGTGAACCATGGTAGTTATTGATTTTTCAATATTCCTTTTGCTCATAACCCCTTAATACATGCGAACATCGCAATGCCAAATTGAGAACGATGAAAATCATTGTGCAATGATAAAGTCGACGCTTTTGAAAAGTCTGAATACCGTGAACCACGGTAGTTATTGATTTTTCAATACTTCTTTTGCCCATTTCCCCTTTATTATTGCAAAAATCGCATTGCCAAATTAAGGACGATGAAAATCATTATTTATTGATAAAGTGGACGCTTTTGAAAAGTCTGAATACCGTGAACCACGGTAGTTATCGATTTTTCAACATTTCTTTTGCTCATAACCCCTTAATAATTGCGAAAATCGCAATGCCAAATTAAGGACGATAAAAATCATTGTGCAATGATAAAGTGGACGCTTTTGAAAAGTCCGAATACCGTGAACCACGGTAGTTATTGATTTTTCAATATTTCTTTTGGCAAAAACCCCTTAATGATTGCAAAAATCGCGATGCCAAATAAGGAACGATAAAAATCATTGTGCAATGATAAAGTGGACGCTTTTGAAAAGTCTGAATACCGTGAAACACGATAGTTATCGTTTTTTCAATATTTCTTTTGCCTATAACCCCTTTATAATTATGAAAATCGCAATGCCAAATTGAGGACGATGAAAATCATTGTGCAATGATAAAGTGGACGCTTTTGAAAAGTCTGAATAGTTCTGAATAAAAAAATTATTCAGAACTATCTTCCATTTTTTGTCCTACTTTTTCAAAAAACGTTGAAATTTTTTCGATGATTATCACTTTCAATTTCATTTATTATTATTTTTTTTCGAACTTTGAAATTCTCTCAACATCCTCAAAAATTCCCAAAGTGATAATATAAGAAATATGGTAAGTAAAAAAAAAATTTTTTGAATTGAAAAAAAATCCTACTCCGAAAATTTCAGTGAATTTGCAGAAAACGGCAAAGTTTTTATAAAAAAAACGACAAGAAAAATTAAAAATGTTAATAACTGAGAAATTTTTGTTTTTTTTTGAAAATTGGCAAAACAAACGTTGAAGATCGGCCCGAATATTTTTTTCCGTTTTTTTTTTATGAAAAGTACATTGATAAACATAAATTTTCAAAGAAACAACGTCACGAAAAGTCAATTTTCAAAAAAGTTATAGATATTTGAAAAATAAATTTTCTTTTCGATCGATACCACTTTCGATTGCATTTATTATTATTTTTTTTTCAAAATTTGAGGTTCTTTCGACATCCTCAAAAATCCCCAGAGTGGTATTATAAGAAATAAGCTGAGTGAAAAAAAAAATTTTGAATCGAAAAAATAAATAAAAAACGAAAAAATCCTTCTCTGAAAATTTCAGTGAATTTACAGAAAATGGAAAAGTTTCTATCAAAAAAAATATAAGAAAATTTAAAAATGATAATAATCGAGAAATTTTTTTTTTTCTGAAAATTTGCAAAAAAAACGTTCAAGATCGGCCCGAATATTTTTTTCTATTTTGTTTCTAAAAAGTCCATAGAAAAACACACATAAAAAAATCCAGATATGTCAATTTTTGAAAAAGTTATAGATATTTGAAAAATAAAGAGCTTATTTTTCCTGAAAAGTTCATAATTTTTTACCGGTTGGGTGAAGAAATTTGAAAAAATTCTGTAAAATGTTTTTGAAAGGGTAGAAAAAAATAAAAATGTTTTAGCCAAATCGAAAGGGGTTGGATTGTAAAGTGGTTGATTTGGCGTGGAATGCCCCTTATATAATATGAATATCTGTTAGTATGGTGTGGTCTGATAGAATCATAACAGTGATATATGTACAAAAACAGTGCGTCTTTCATTCTATTTTCTTTACAATCACGGAGGGATTATTTCATGCGATACAAAATATACTACGGGAATTCAGTTTAGAGAATCTACCGTGAATTATTCCGTGTATGAATACATCCGAGCGAGCGATTATTATCTGTGAATAATTAATATCATAATTATATTTCACATATTAATCTATAAAATTGGAAAAAACGGCTGCGACTTGAAGTGTTAAGAATCACTGAGGCAGTGCGGCGCAATGACATTTCGTGAGATGTTAACTAAACCACGTGGCCGTCCAGTCCGTCGTTGCCACGAACCGTATTATTAGTAATGGGGTATAGACAAAGCAGGTACACGGGCGATTTGAAAAAAAAGGTGCGAGGGTCGAGCTCGGAGCGAGTGGCGACCCTTTTGGATTATTAGGAAGAAGGGGGAAACACCGGAAAATAAAGAACGAAGTTTGATACACACGGCATTTGACCACGGAGTTTGAGCAGCACGGCATTTGAAATAACGGAGAATGAGACCTTATCAAAAAATCGAATGGACACACTTTGCAAAAAGTTGACAAATCACCCCCAAAAACACCAAAAGTGGTGTACAAAAATTGGAGACAAGTACATTTACGAAAGAATCTTTAGTTTAGTCTTCTTACAAAAAGTTGTGAAATAAACAGACATGTAACTCACAACACGCATTGCCAAGCACATCTAGTTTCCTAATGTAACTTTAACTTTGCAATCATGATTTTTAAGAGCGGAGCAGAAATAAAAAAATTAGAAAAAATGTTAGCGGTAAAATTTAAAAAAATAGTGAAATCAAGTGAAAATTGTCAACAAAGAGAAATTCTCAATGAACAAAAATAATCAAAGAACTGAAAAGTACTTGGCGAGTTCGTTTTCAACAGACTATAAGTCAAAACCTGTTTTCAGCAAACAGGTGAACATCAGAATGTCACTATATGCTCAGTGAAAAAACTCGCCAAGTATTTTTTATTTTTTTGATTATTTTTGTTCATTGAGAATTTCTCTTTGTTGACAATTTTCACTTGATTTCACTATTTTTTCAAATTTCACCGTTAACATTTTTTCTATTTTTTTATTTCTGCTCCGCTCTTAAAAATCATGATTGCAAAGTTAAAGTTACAATAGGAAACTAGATGTGTTTGGCAATGCGTGTTCATGTCTATTTATTTCACAACTTTTTGTAAGAAGACTAAACTAGAGATACTTTCGTAAATGTACTTGTCTTCAATTTTTGTACACCATTTTTGGTGTTTTTGGGGGTGTTATATAGAGATATATATTGTAGGATCTAAGAGATGTCACTGAAAGATAGCCATAGACAAAAAGAAAAGAAAGAAAGAGAAAAAAAAGGTTGACGATCGAGTGTTAGAAAAGGAGAGAGACATGTGTCATGTATAAAAAAAGCGACCGACAAAAAAGATTCCTAAGCCCCGTTTAAGAGTTCTCATTGAAGTAAAAATACAACATTGGTATCAGAATACGGATTTAAAAAAATGTATTCCATTCAAAAGAAACGCGTTGCACTACCAGGCATAGAATCTTCTTGCGAAACGAATTTAAAAGAAATTTCGTCTACACGAAAAAAATGCATCACAATCACATAAATACAATTAAATAATGAATCGAAAATGTTTAATAATTTGAGAAAGGAACTCCGACAAAAAATCGAAGTGAATCAAATACGATTTCACGAGAAATTTAATCGTTTTCAAGAAATGGCACTGAATGTTTCCCGAGAAGCTGCCGTTACAGCCGCAAGAACCTCCATCAAAGAAGCCGCAATAAAGCTGCAAAAATCGCTTCAAGAGATGCAGCTAAAGAAACGGCACGTATCGTCATTGAAGAACTCAATACAAGAATAAACACCATACAAAAAGATACGTTTTCTTCTCATTCTTCTTTCATTTCTTCTGATAATTCCATATTGACACAAGCAATCATCGATAAGCCTGCGTCAATGAATTCGAAAAATGTCTAAATTCCTGTTTTGTCCAATTCACAGATACATTTTATCGTCAGTCCATCGAACTTATCCCAAGAAATAAACTTGATTAATCCTGACACATTTGACGGACGTTCCTCTTGGAATTATTATCAGAAACAGTTCGAGATGATCGCGAATTTTAATCAGTATTCGGTCAAAGAGAAAGCGATCATCTTAGCAGCTTCACTCTGTGGTTCGGCAAGACTGGTGCTGGACGGTATTGACGGTGAGGAACTTCGAGATTATGAAAAGCTCAAAGAAACACTGGATTATAGTTATGGAATAGAACAAATTCCGGAACTCTTGTCAAACGAATTTTATGCTTGAAAACAAAGAATGGACGAAGACTATACATCATTTCGTTTCTGATCTCAAACGTCTCGTTAAATTGACTTATCGCAAGACCGACAATGAAACTAGAGAACAAATAGTTTGTGAACAATTCATATCAGGAATCATGAGTTTTAACGTTCAAAAGACTTTGCGATTCGATTTTTCGTCACTTCGCGCTGCTTTAAGTCGTGCAAAAGAAATTCATACTGTGAATCTCATCGATCCGCGTCCTTGATTCAACTGCTCTTAAAGCGTACTGTCGGGCATTACCGACACGTCTGGCAGAATTATTAACTGTCGCGGCCCCAACCTCGTTAAAAACCGCGGTCGAACTCGCAAAACGGGTATCAGAATGTAGTGCTAAACCCAAGGCAACTGAAACAAAGAAATCGCCCCTTAAAGACGCTCGGGCGTTGGTCGCAAAGGAGGAGCCACGGAGGTTGGCATCGCGCTCCCCTTCGCCGGCACCTCCTTTCAATAAGTATCGAGGTTCCAGCCCTTACCCGACAGAAAAATCTGGCCTGCCCGGAATACTCAAATCCCGCGAAAAAGAAATTTCTCGATCACCTAGTCCCCACGGTGAGCGAACCGAGGGAGGGTGTAACCGTCGGTATTGTTGCATCCGAGGTACGGGATGCTCTTGCTGCCCGTGGAACAAATGGACCCCACGCTCGGCATGTAGGGGTAGCGGCTGTGACCTACGTTACTGCTGTGCGCGTAACGGGGGTTGTGCTTGCTGTCCCTGGACCGAATGTGGGCTCCGCGCTGCGAGAAACTCGCGCGACTCTTGGGAGCCCTCTCCCGGGAACCGTCAAGACATTCCGCACGCAAAAGAAGCCGAGTCTTTAAACTTCCAAGGGGCTCGTCGCCGCGACGCGACGAGCCAGACGAACGTTCGCATTATGTCCTCCGAAGCTCAGAAACCATCCGTGAGTTTCCAGGCCCCAAGGAAATAAATTCCCCAAAAGGGAAGCAACCCGACGCGATGGTTCCACTCTCTTCGTCGGAATCCGATGAAGAAATGGAATCTCCGGTGGTTAAATTATCGGCTCCTGAGCTCGTTCACGGAATCGATAACTTTTATTGCGATTCAGGATCGGATTTGAATTTTATTAAACTACATGCCCTTCGCGAAGACGTACAATACGACCCTGCAAAACGCAAAGCATACAAAGGGCCCTCTGGGGAGGAAGCTAACTCGCTGGGTACGGTGACGTTGACGATTAACGAGGTCCCACACCAATTTCATGTTGTTAAAGAATTCGCGACGACAAGTAACGGGTTGATCGGGAAGCCGTATATGCGAAAAGAACGCGCGGAATCATCCTTTCATCACAACGCTCTCTTGATAGCGAGTGATCCGATTCGCCCGCGCATGTTTCTCACCTCCGATCGGGCAGTTTCAAACCTCCCCCCGGCTGGAAAAAAAATTTTCACGATAAAAGCCCGCACACGGTGTCCGTTACCGATCGAAGTAACCAACGCCGAAATCCGTGAGAGTTACCTGCCAAGGATCGCTACAGCGGACGGGCTGTATATTGGAGACGCCCTTGTCTCCCAAAAGCGTGGCGTCTGTCACGTGCTCGCGGTCAATACCCTCGATCGTGATGTAAGTGTCGAGGTGACTCCACAAGAAATCATCCCGTTCGAAATTTTCGACCCCGATTTCGATTTACAGATTGACCGCCATGACTCGACTGACGAAGAAACACCACTCCCACTGGATCGAACAGAAGCAGTAATGCATGCCCTTCGTCTTGGCGATCTTAACGAGATCGAACGTGAACACGTTCGCCGTATAGTCGAAGAAGATCCGTGGCGATTTTTCCTATCGGGTGATAAACTTCCCTGCACTGACCGCGTCACACATAGAATTCCGACCACGGACGAATTACCAATAAACACCCGTCAATATCGCTTCCCGTCAATTTATCGGGACGAAATCGATGTTCAAATAAAGAAAACTCTTGATAGCGGAATAATTACACCCTCGCAATCGCCGTATAATTCACCAGTGTGGATCGTGCCTAAGAAACCCGATTCTCAGGGCCGGCCGCGAATGCGAGTTGTTATAGACTTTCGTAAGCTGAACGAAAAAACTATTTCGGACGCTTACCCCTTGCCCAATATACTTGATATATTGGACCAACTGGGGGAGGCACAATATTTTTCGACGTTCGATTTAGCCAGTGGATTCCATCAAATCCCCATGGATCCAAGGGACGGCGCGAAAACAGCATTTTCTACTCCCAACGGGCATTGCGAATATACCCGCATGCCAATGGGACTAAGAAATGCCCCTGCGACCTTTCAACGATTGATGGATAATGTATTACGAGGTCTTCAGGGTACGGAATTATTCGTATACCTGGATGACATCGTCATTTTCGCTCGATCGTTGGAAGAACACGAGAAAAAGATAAGGCGCCTTATGCAACGCCTGCGTGACGCGAATCTTACCCTACAGCCCGACAAATGTGAATTCCTAAGAAAGGAGGTCGCTTATCTCGGCCACATCATCGGACGAGATGGGCTGCGCCCCGACCCGCGTAAACTCGAGGCAGTGAAGCGTTTCCCCACCCCTCGGACAGCGAAAAATATTCGCCAATTTTTAGGCCTTGCCGGGTATTACCGACGTTTTATTGAAAACTTTTCGGGTCGTGCGAAGCCCCTCTCCGACCTCACAAAGAAAGGGAAACCATTCACGTGGGGTGAGGAGCAGCGTCGCAGCTTCCGAAACCTACGCAGGGCCCTATGTAGGGAACCCGTCCTTGCGTACCCCGACTTTAATTGCCCATTCACCCTCACGACCGACGCATCTGATTTTGCGCTTGGAGCCGTGCTTGGACGAGAAATAGACGGAGCCGATCGACCCATTGCTTATTACTCTCACATTCTTTCAAGAGCAGAGGTGAATTATGGTACGACCGAAAAGGAATGTTTGGCAGTAATACGTGCCCTTGAACATTTTCAACCGTATCTTTACGGCCGGAAATTCAAACTAATCTCGGATCACGAACCCCTCAAATGGATCGGAACTATGAACGATCCAGGTAAGAGGTTAATTCGTTGGAGATTGAGCTTACAGAATTACGACTATGAATTTGTGTATAAACCGGGCCGATTGAATGTGAATGCAGACGCGTTATCCCGTAACCCAGTAAATCCACTAAGTTCAGACTCTAGCGACGCTGAGGGTGAACCGACGCCGGCAAGAGTGTTGCCGGTAAAGGAGGGTCAGCGGGGCCGAGGCCGACCAAGAGTGCATTCGGACTCTCAGTTATTGCAACCAGCACGGCCAAAGAATCCAAGGGCGCCGACGCCCTTGGACGCGAGCGCAAATGCTACACGCACCAGAGCCCGGCAAAACCCCGAAGTCCTTCGACGCGCTTCCCCGCGATACGCCGAGACCTCGGAAACGAGTTCAGCCGAGGAATCGCGCCCGATACAACGACTTCACCGAAGCATGCTGCCTGCCCCTCTCCTACCACCAAAACGCCCCTCCAAGCCTAAGCCTATGGGCAGCGTGCTCCCTTCAGAGCAGTCAAACCCTTCCTCTGCCTGTGAATCACAGGCGGGCAATGCCGAAGAGGGCCAGAGCACACTAGTGAACATGAGCCCTCCCGTAAGTGACACAGAAGGGAGCACGCCAGTAGAGGAAATGGTGGATGAGCATGAGAAAACCATAATTCCATCCCTCGAGAAATCATTTCAAAAATTCGATAAATCTCTACGACAACTCGAAGAGAAATATCAGGGCGGAAACGCTACCCAATCTGAGGGTCAAGAAACCATTCTGCTCGATCACCTATCTGATGGGGACGAAGTCGACGTGGACACTCAAAATGCCCTTCTCGAACTCGACCCGTTTGACGATATGAACGGGGATACAGAATTGGAACGTCGCATAAACCAATTGTCCGAGCGCACATTGGCAGTCACGGAAGCGGAATTGCTGCGGCGCACAAGCCTCGTAGGCGACCGACGGTCGCACAGCCACGAGCTAGACAGGAAAACGGATAGCGGGAGTCAGCTGACCGACCGCCCCGCCGCTGCCTCTACTATGCTACACGATGTGACGTATGAGGCCTCTTCTAGCATGCGGCCTTGCTCTCCTCCGCGTGCCCCGGCTCCCGGAAGCCCCGTGACTGTTGGTAGCGAGAGAAACTCTGACGTCCGAGCCTCTCAATCCCGCTCCTTAACCCCCTCGTGTCTCTCCCCGGTACGAGAAGAAAATTCTCCCCGCCGGAATTCTCCGAGCGAACAGCCACCAGGAAAAGACACTGTCGCTGGCACGCCTGACCCCGTGTCAGGTGATGCGAGGAAGGCGAACGAAGCAGAACGACCGGGAACATACTACACCAACTATGGTTTAAGTCTCCTTCCCCTCCCTCTTAGCTACGGAACGGAAAAAGGAGATTTCGATGAGGAAGATTCACACGAGCTAACCGCTCCGGGAAAATCCCTAATAAGTGGATCCCGTGAATGCCTGACTTATCGTCGCGATAATTATGTTCACTTCATTTCCGCGGACGGAGAATTCACAACGCCAGTCGGAAAAATACTATCCGATCTGAATGTTGTGGATTCCCTGTCCCTCAAAAATAGAAATATGAGTATCGGACAAGTTGCCTCGACGCGTTACGGAACCTATCGCGTGTACAGCGTGGTGATAAAACACAGATACTACAATGACACGTGCGCGAAGAATATCGAACTCGGCCTAACAAATTTGAAAGAACATTTACAACGTTTAGGCATCACAACAATAAGAATAGCCCGCTCTGGCGACTTTTCCGACGACTTACCCCCTGGCGCACTCCTCCAGATATTAAAGAAAGTTTTCCAGAATTCGGGAATCTCGGTAACAATTTGTTATGGAAAAGTAATACTACCCCCGCCTGAAAACCGAATGGAAATCCTGCAGGAATTCCACTCGAGTCTTATAGGCGGCCATAAAGGGGTAACAAAAACTTATCATAGGATTCGAGAAAGATTTTACTGGCCTACGCTCCACAACGACGTACGGAATTTTATACGACGCTGCAAGGGCTGCCAAGAGAATAAATTAGTAAGAGCCAAGACCCGTGAGCCGATGCTCATCACAGACACCCCCGCGGATACCTTCGACAAAGTCTCGTTAGACACTGTCGGGCCTCTGCCGACTACTCCTCACGGCAATAAACACATCCTGACGATGCAAGACCATTTATCAAAATACTGACTGGCGGAGCCTATACCCGACCTAAAGGCGACTACCATTGCCGAGGCAGTTGTGAGGCGGTTATTTAACCAATTCGGCGCCCCTCGGCGCGGAGGTTTCGCAAACATGTCGATAAATGTAAATTAGCATACGATTAGAGATTAGAAATAGATATAACACATGCGAAGCGAACAATCTGCACCCATCAGTGAAGAAATGAACCATCTTACATATCCCCAATGAAGATCGCCAAAGAAGAGAGACCGGCCGTCATGAAGACCCTGTTGCTCGTCCTGATAATAGAGAGTCTGTCGAGTCGAGCCGAGCCCACGAATGACTCGTATCGTGTGACATCGACCAAGGACTGCCCGGGAGTCTACTATGAGCGACTACCTCCTCTGCAACATCAAATGGCTGATTGGAGGGTAACCATATTCATGGATGTCGGGAAACTGCAATCGACCTTCCCCGTGGACATGGAAAATATACGCGTCTACATGAGCGCGTGCTCGGCCCACTACTCGTATTCGGTATGCGACAGCCTTCTGCAGGGAGAATATATTTACCATCTTATTTCACGAGCACTGACGCTGCGTTACGAGGTAGTGGGTCTCGCGCAACGCTCCCGTATACGAGGGGACCATGTCCGAAGGCCCTCCACGATAAGGAGAAGATCGGTTCCTTTCGGAATAGTAGGGACACTGAGCAAGTCACTTTTCGGCACGCTCACAGAAGACGACGCTGCACACCTGACGAGCCAAATCGATAGATTGTTTGCCGATCAAGCTGAAATTACGCACCTGGTCGGAGAACAAATGCACATTACGTCATCCAAACTGCAATCATTACACCAAGAGCACCTCGAAGAGGCCGAGCGAGTAAAAGACTTACGGAAGTACGTGGAGGAACTACACGAGAACTTGGAGACGGCGGCTGAACGCATAACGCTCGCTCAATACAATTCTACGTTGATGGCATACTCACAACGCGTGGTGACGAAAGTGGAAAAATATATGGAAACGTGCCGTGCATATATGCACGTTATCATCGCCGCACGACAAGGGCGACTCGAACCTGAGGCCGTAGAAACAAAGCAGCTGATAGCCGTCGCCAAGGAAGCTCAGCTGCAGGCCACGGGTTTCGAGTTTCCCCTCCCTTTGGAGCACCTACGGCCGGAAAATCTCGCCCCTCTCGCGCACACCGATCTGGTCTATCACGAGGAAATGGTGGTCATCGTAATTCATATTCCCCTGTTACAACATGGATATTATGATTTTTACCGGGTGCACTCCTGGCCAGTGCCCCAACAATTCAACAACGGCACCGGCACCGCTTTTATAGTGCCTGCGGCACCATACCTCGCCGTATCCACGGACCATCGATCTTTCTTTCCGGCGGACGAGGCATATTACGACTCCTGTAAATTCTCCGAGAACCGCTTCGTCTGCACTGCCGCTACACCTATCTTCGACGTCGCTGCAGCAGATTCATGCGAGCTCCTAATGCTAATCAGACCCTCGGAGGAAACCCTGCGGCACTGCGACGTGAGGATACGTCTTCAGCACGACATGCATTGGACCCATCTGGCCACTCAGGGAGGATGGCTGTATTCTTTGCCCCAAACCGATACTATGCGCGTTTTGTGTCCCAATGGGGTAAATTCTGAAGTGCGATTGCAGGGAGTCGGCATCCTCTACCCAGCCCCTAACTGCATGGGAACGACACATCGCATGACGTTAACCAGCCTTCGCACCTACAGCAGCCACACGACATTCCAATACCAGCCAGGCATCGCACTGAACGTTTCGATCATCGCTCCAGTATTCGAGGACTTCGTCACCCGAAAAGGCGTGAGGGGTTTATTTAACCACGAAGGCGATGAGACCGCCCCAATGCATTCGAACTGGGCCTCGACCACCGCGGGAGAATCCCTGTACGAGATCGAACGAAGGGTGCGCGCCATCGGGACACATAAGCGACAGCGAGACGGACAACGTTTCACCGCCCTGGGAAGCTTCGTGAGTCAAGGAATCATACTACTCGGCATAATATGTTATCTCGCTCGCACCCAATTAGCCTGCGCTCTCTCTCTCATATGGGGAGTCCTGTCAGGCAGAAGGAAAGAACGTGCAGCAACAGGGCACATCATTGAGGCGATAAATTCAGAAGTAATAGACTCAGCGCCCAAGTTGAGCTCTCAAACTCGAAATGAGGAAAATACGACATCTTTGATCGTGGACCCAAGAGCCCGTGCGCCACCGGCTCCCCGTTCGCTTCCTCGTCAGGAGCCTATGGTGCCATAAACGCCTGAATAGAACGAAGAAACGATAACAACATCTCACCCGATAACGACCAGGAGCGAAAATATCAGATCTAGAGATATATTAAAAAAAAAAAGGGGGAAATTATTTTTCGGACTACGATCTTTATACGGTCTTCGTCCGCTGGGTTTATTATATATTTATGTTACGTAATTTGTTAACTTCTTAAATGTCAGGTATACAGCTAAGCGTAGTCGATGACGGGGGCGTCATCGCATTCGTAGGGGGGGTGGATATCACGTTCCTCTCTTGCGACATTTATTTTACTTCGCGGAGGAATGGACATTGACTCGCGCTCTCGCGCTGACGCTCTCGTCAGCGCATTCCCGAGGCTCGTGTGTCGAGCTCACCTCATGTGTCGCAACCATCCCAGCCAATAACCCCACATGTCTATAACCTTCTCGATCATCTGGAACAGGCCCGTGCATGACTACCAAGGACGTGCACGCGCCACTGCCAAAATGCCGATTTGACAAAACTTGCAATTTCATGCGCTCGACTTGCCAGCGCTCTAAAGACCGCTGTCAAGTCGAGTCAGTACCTTGCTAACCACCGTCAGGTGAATCAAGGAAACATACTCCGGCCTTCAGCCAGTCGTTGTGGCTTAATTCCCGCGCAGCCAGAAAAGATTAATACGCCCGCTCGTATTAAATCTTGGTGCGTTACACAGGGGTGCTCGCGTAGACACATAAGTCTCGGGTCGTTATTTTTGTTTGTTCGTCCAACATTATTATTTGCGCCTATAACTCTTTGGAGTTATAGTAAAACATAAAGATCATAATAACATCCAATAATCGGTATCAAGATCAATAACCACGGCTTAAAGACTAAGTGAAATTACAAACTTTAAGTGTAACGATAAGTTCGCCGTTCAAAGCAGGAAACGAAATATACACCGCCGCTATACGACACGCACACTCATACTATTGTAGCGCGCGCGATACCCGGAGCTCCGGCCATCAATCCATGTAAGTCCTTTGTTTGTATTCGGAAGACGCTGTATCTATTGTAAGCGCCGTCTTTCTCTTTATTCTGGTTTTACGCATTTTTATAATAATAAATTCTGTGTTGTATTAGTTCTCCGTATAAAACTTGTATCATTGTCGAGACCCTCATCCCTTCCAGGAGTGGCCGGGCCCGTATGGGACGGTGTAGAGGCGCCCATATCTACTAATCAGATGCCAGCTCTCCATTTCTTAAAAGCCCTCTGATTTATAACAATTATATTTATTCTTGAAACGTGCCTCTCGGTACGTAACATTTTTTGTTTTTTATTTTATTTTTATTTCTATTTTTTTTATTGATTTTTTATTTTTTTAATTATTTTTTATATAAAAAAAGTAGAAATAATTTCATTCCTCATACGAATTTGTATATACTATAATACTGGTAAATGACGACACTTGCGTTTAGATGGGGCGCGCCAGAATTTGCAACTAGAATAGACATCTCCGTTGCAGAGTTTCTGTTGTTTTTATTTGATTTGATTTTATTTTACTTTTTTGCAGTTCGATAAAAAAAAGAACGTAAGCATAATGTCATTTCTCATACATATTTATATACACAATGATACTGTCAAAATTTGCTACTCGAATAGATATCTCCGTTGCAAAGTTTCTTTTGTTTTGTTGTTTTTTGTTTTGTTTTTGTTTTTGTTTTTTGTTTTTTTTTGTTTTTTATTTTATTTCCATTTTTATTTTTTATTTTTTATTATTTATTTTTTTTTTTTTATTTATTTTTTATATAAAAAAAAGTAGAAATAATTTCATTTCTCATACGAATTTGTATATACTATAATACTGGTAAATGATGACCCTTGCGTTTAGATGGGACGCGCCAGAATTTGCTACTAGAATGGACATCTCCGTTGCAGAGTTTCTGTTGTTTTTATTTTATTTGATTTGATTTTATTTTTTTGTGGTTCGATAAAAAAAGAACGTAAGCATAATGTCATTTCTCATACATATTTTTATACACAATGATACTGGTAAATAACGCCATTTACGTTCAGATAGGGGAAGTCGAAATTTGCTACTAGAATGGATATCCCCGTTGCAGAGTTACTTTGGTTTTGGCGATGCAGAGTTTCTATACAGTTATGGAATAAATAATCCAGATTTTGAATCGCTCATCCAAAAATATAATATTCATATGTACTCGACATAGAGCAATTTGCCACTGATTTAATCGCACATTGAAAAATTTGGCGACAAAGTGTGAATACGCAAGTTTAAGAATGTTTTCGCGAAGGGTTATATCCCAAATCGAACGACAGAAATATTTACCATTAGCTGAGTGAACAATACCAATCATGTGACGTATAATATTGAAGATTATCAGAACGAGCCCATCGTCGGTGGATTTTACGAACAAGAATTATTGAAAGTTGAATATCCAGATATTTATCTGATCTCGAAAAAGTTCTACAAAAGCACGGTTATAACATTTTTGTAAAATGGTTGAGATTTGATGATACCCACAACACATGGACCAATGAAGCTGACTTGTGAAATTTACAGTTTTGATGATTTTTTTCACCCCAAGGAACGCTTTTTTGCGATAGGGAGGATTTTGAAATGATCATGATCGAAGATTTTTTATTTATATTTTGTTTTTTTGTTGAAAAAAATTATGCTATAAATATTTATAAAGTATTCTCTTAATTTATCTGATCTCGTAAAAGTTCTACAAAAGCACGGTAATAACATTTTTGTAAAATGGTTGAGATTTGATGATACCCAGAACACATGGACCAATGAAGCTGATTTGTGAAATTTACAGTTTTTATGATTTTTTTTTTTTTTACCCCAAGGAACGCTTTTTCGCGATAGGGAGGATTCCGAAATGATCATTATCGAAGATTTTTTATTTATATTTTGTTTTTTTATTGAAAAAAATTATGCTATAAATATTTATAAAGTATTCTCTTAATTAATGTTTGTAAAAACTAAGGTTAACATCTTGAGCATTCAGCTCTTCTTCGCTAAACATACCGGGGAACATTTCGAGATCGTCCCCGAATAGTGCTCTATACGTCAGCTCATCGGACTGACCGGATTCATATCCTGGAAAGATGGATAGAAATTAATATCTCTCATGAGCATCATTAATTTAATACCCCACCCATATTCTTTTTACCTTCATCCACATTTCTTGCGGTTCCGGCAGCTCTCTCGATTTGCCGATGCTCCCATTCTATTCGGGCCCTCTCATAATCGATGCTATCGGCGTATGGTGGTAGTGGTGGTGGTGGTGGTGGTGGTGGTGTTGGTGGTCTTAGTGCATCATGCACTTCTTCTTCTCCTTCTTCTCCATCATCATCATCATCATCTTCTTCTTCTTCTTCTTCTTCTTCTTCTTCATCATCATCATCTTCTCCCCCTTCATCATCAGCATCTAGTTCTTCATCTCCTTCTTCTCTTTCTTCATCTTCTTCCTCCTCTTCTTCTTCTCCTTCTTCCTCCTCCTCCTCCTCCTCTTCTTCTTCTTCTTCTTCTTCTTCTCCCCCCAAATTGGATCGTCTGCGACGAGACATCTCCGCTGTGACAGAAATTGTTTTTCTCTGTTAGAATATTGAACGACTTCAACAGAATTAAGTAATATATAAATGTATGGGAGATAGGAATTTGAAATTCACTTACCATGTGCATCAATAATTGGTCGGAGACGATTTACATTTTGCCAATTGAATAATTGGATCACCCGAACGGCTGAGTCCAGTACATCGAATGTATGTAGCAACCCGAGATTAAACGCTGCTATAAAATCCATTTTTCGCGCAGCATACAGAATCCTCCGCAGTTTACGCAATGCTGCTGCCCGATTAATCAAACGTACATCCCGTATGCACTCTTGAGGATAAAACGCCACTCTCAGTGGGGAAAAACGTTTGATCAGAAATTCAATAATGCCCGTTATATCGCTGTTGTTTCGCACTGTACTCATTTTAATTTTTTTGATTTTGTACGGCCGTTCACTCTGAGTTTTAAAATAGAAGTGAAGCTAAGATTCAATCTCGATGTCACACCAAGCCCGAGAAACAAGGATGGAAATTTTCGGAAAATATATACATCTTCAAACGCAATATATTTTACCACCCAAACGACCAGCACCACCACTCGAACTACTTGGCAGTTACGAGGGTGCTGAAAATTTGACACTGATTCTCTCTCTCTCTCTCTCCCTGATGCATTGAGGTTTGCAGTGCAGCTAGGGGTGCACTCTCTACAAAGCCCTTCATCGAGGAATCTAAATGAGGAGTATAAACACATCCACATACATACATTTACACACACACACACACACACACACACACACATTTTTTTCTCAATTTCCAAAATTGATAGATTTCTAAATATTTTTATTTTTATTTTTAAATGCAATGTATGAAAATGCAATGTATGAAAATGATTATCAGAACATAAAAAAATTATTTAAAAAATTTATGATATATATATACTTGGCGGGGGGGGGGGGCGGGGGGGGTGTATAGTTTGGCTCTCAAACCCGTCAATTCCTCCATTATCTTTCCGTTATTCTTATTCTTCGTGAACCCTTATATTTATATGATTTTTATTCATTTATTTTGATTTATTAGCTTATTGTATGCCATTGCGATTGTCGGGTGCATAATCCGACGTATCAAATCGAGGCAAATCGTCCCTATCGTGGCTCTATATATCGGGGAGGGGCTCCTAATGTGATACTCAGACTGCCGGTATCGGTGTAAAGTTATTCTACTATATCAAAATTTTTTCTTTTCAGGGTAATTATAACGAAAGTCATAAAAAGGGGTGATTTTTAAAATGTCAAGAATTGCAAACTTCACATATGTCGGTTTTCATAAATTTCACTTCAGCTCGTGTAGCTGTGAAATGTCACCTTTGCGATTAAAGCCCTTGCACCAAAAAGCTCTACCCCATTTCCTCACAAGCTTAACATCTCGATGTCGCCTAACGTTTTTCATTATCTTCCCGAAAACTGAAATTATTCATGAGTTCAAAAAAGTTTTTCTCAAATTCATTATTTGATTTTTTACGTGAATCAGTGTCAATATCTCTATACTTTTTCAGCCGTGCTTTTTGTTTGAATTTTATACACGAAATCACGTGAAGTCAGACCCTCTCTAAAATCATTTGTATATCAAGCGGGAGAGTGATCCCCTCTTGATGTTATATCACCGGAAAAAACCATATGTGAATAATAGTTCAGTTTTATGATACTGGCGATGATGAGACTCAAGGCCAATTCTTTTCGGGACTAATAGAAATATTTTTCCGAACGAGAACTCTCCGATATTGATGTCTTATTGTTCATAATCTGCCAATTATATATGAAAATTCATAAAAAGTTTTATCATGATGCAAATCAAAGTTAACATTAACTACAATAAAAATTGAAATTATTTCGGATGTTTTTATTCCGATTTTGAAGAAAAGTAGAAAGCAAATATTTTTCGATCGAGAGCCCTTCATTAATATTAATGATTTTCGCAGGCTGTAGATGATATGCAAATGTTACGAGGATTGACACGGAGATGCCGGATAATGTATCGGGGATCCAAAGTTAGATTCATCTGGTGGCGAAACCTAAGAACTGACTAAGTAGGGAGCGCAAAGCCCCGTCGACCATGCGAAACGTCGAGGTTTGTTAGGATCAATTCTGAAAATTGTTGAGATTGTCCACGTAACAATAATATAGGTATAGAGTTGGGAGTTTGGATGCAGAATGTGGTTATTTTTTAGGTTAGGGTCAAAAGTTGCTTTACTCGTTTACTGCATTTGCGTCCGGTAGTGAGTAGCATAATCTGTAATGAGCTGAGAATAATCGACGACAAATCTCTCTCTCTCTCTCTCTCTCTCTCTCTCTCTCTCTCTCTCTCTCTACACCACGCTGTCACATGCGAGTCGCGAGCGAGCTATTTACTTACGTCGCCATATTGCTGACGTCAGAATTAAGTCATACCTCTCCTTAGGTTCCCAATATCATGAAAAAATCAGATCTTTCATACTCACAATAACCGTGATTTTTGTTTTAATTTTATATTTATCTGGAGTTGTCGATGTGAGGATTACTTACTTTGCTCATATTCTGTGGATGTAACATAAATTTTAAGCAAAGCTATAAGCAGTTATTTAAAAAACTTTCAAAAGAAATCGAATAAGTGGGCTGGCTCCTCCATGATGTATATTTTTCACGGATTTTCATGTAATCTACGGATTGTGCGGAACAAAAATTGTTAGTTAAAATGTTGTTATTCATTCGGATGTTTCAACGTTACGAGAATTTTGATTTTCCTATCTGTAAGCCTATGGTTCTTGGAAATTGTTATTGTTATTATAATTACATAAAAATGTATTCATATTTGAGAAAAGTAACCCTCCTCAAAATTATGACAATTCACATTTTCGAGAAATTTTAATATTTGTTTCTGACCATAGACCCAAAGATATAAATATAATTGATTTTTCTCATAATGTGCCGACGACATTAAAATTTCGTGAAAATAAGCTAAGACATCCAAGATTTTTCTGAATAATACAATATATATATTTTTTTTTCTGAACGAGGGCCCTTGGAAGTGATGATTACTTATGCTTTCTCATCCTCTGCGGCTCGCATAGGAGTCTTACGTGAAGTTATGAAAATTATTTCAAAAAACTTGAAAAGACAGTATAAAAAAAGATTGTATTGTTCATGATTTTAATTTCAAAGTAAACTATTATATTATTCGCAGAAGATAAGAAAAAAATTACATTAATATGCTTAGTGACCTTTGGTGAGAAAAAATAATAAATTTTCTAAATATCCAATTGCTTCATGAAAAAACAAGTTTTCCCAATTTTTATATCAACCATAGAATTTGTATATACCACTAATATCAGTGGACCCGCGGGCAGAACACGATAGAAATTTTTGCTGAAATAATTAAATCATCATAGCTTTGAAATATCTAGATATCAATCTATCATGATAAAACTTTTTTCCATTTGAATGCCATCTAGGGATATTGATAACAAACAAAATAGTGAATATCAATGGGCCTTTCACAAAAAATATTTGATTTCACATTTTCCCCAAAAATCATGCTTGAACTACAAAAAGTCTAAATCATTAGCAATCTCATAGCTTAGAATACACTGACGTACGAGATACGGAGAACAAGTGAAAGAGAGGACAGAGAGATAAAGAGAAAGAGAGAGAGAGAGAGAGAGAAATAACGTTGCCCAAGAATTGCTTGAAAAAACTCGAAAATTGTGAATTGCGATGATCGTCTATGCAGCAATGTGTCGATAATATGCGTCGCGACGAAAAAATTTGGATCATGTTTGGATACAGAGTTGTATACATCGTAAATTTGATACTTGACACTCGGCGCGTGAGAGCGCGGGCGACAAAGAGTGCGCGTGCGAGAGAGAGAGGGTGAGAGAGAGAGCATGAGTCAACGCCAGTGACGACGCCTAATGCTTTCTTCAAAAAATCTCTGGCATCGACAATCCCCCCCCCTCCCCTGCACACACGCACATGCACGTACATACACGCACATACACGCAACACATGCTAACGAAAAAAATCCCAAATCCCCCCCCCCCCTACCGCCCACCACTTACCTGCCACCCACCACCCACCTGCCACCCACCACCCCCTGTGCGCAACATACACACACACACACACACACACATGCACACACACACACACACACATGCACATGCATATACACGCAAGATGTGTGGACGAAAAAAAAAATCCCCCCCCCCTCCTAAGCCACCCACCCACCTGCCACCCACCACCCACCTGCCACCCGCCACCCACCACCCACCGCCCGCCACCCACCATCCGCAAGCCACCCATGACTCACGACGCGGTTTGTGTCTCGGCTAAGTGGTTCGAGTCTCGGCTAAGTGGCTCGAATCACGGGCTAAAAAAAGGTCGGTAAATGTCGAGGTAGGGATCTTGAGTCAGAACCGGCCCCTTTTCACTACTATATTCGACTTTGCTGATCATTTCTTTTATCGCATCAACATTTTCAAGGAACGTTTCTTGAATACGTCGTTCGACAGTTCTGGCAGAAAAATGACGGAGTGGTTGACCACTTTTTTTGATATTAAAATCTGTAAATAATTCGATTTACTGTTATTGTTAAATAATAATAATTTACGTTTATTCAAGTGCAGAATGAGGTCAAAAATAAAAATAAAAATTTATCGCCAAATATACATAACAATTTTCATGGCAACTAGAGTTTACTAAAGAATATGTAAATAACTTAATGATCAAACAGTAATTGATATTTCCATTAGATTTTTGTAGCAGAATATTCTGAAAATGTATGTAAAATTGTTATTAACATAAGATTTGGTAGACATAACTAATAGCCGATTAACTACATTTATAGCAGTTAATATTTTCTCAGTGTGTAACAATATCGATTATAAGTATTTGAAAATATGAATTGTACTTTTTTTTTCTATCTATATAATTATTTCGTCAAAATAAATGATTGAAACAAATTTGATTGAAAGTCGATTATCAAAATAAATATCAATGTTTGAAAATCGTCATTTGTGCTATTAATTTAGCTTGGGACATCATTTAAAAGTATAGAAAAATAATTCTAGTAGTTATTACCATCGAATGTTCGTCTGAATGCTGGATCTTCAACTATGCTCATAGGAGACATGGTTTCCAAAATGAAATTAATAACATCATCTTCAAATAATGATTGGGAGAAAGTACAATATGTCTTCGATTCCACTTTTTCTTCGCGCCATTTCTGTTTTTTTGCAGCAACATGCTCAACATATTGTTGATGCTTATCAGGGTGTACTTTCTTGAAAAAAGATCAATTTTATAAATGATTAATATAAATAATAATAAGGTGAATTGATTTCTCTACTGATAAAAATAATAATAAAAGCAAAATTTGTCAATCAATCCATGGATAAAAAACAAACGAAATTTTTGTTTTGAACAAGCTTCTATTGGTTGTTAATAAAAAAATAACTAAAAAGTTGAAAATAATTTTATCTCATATATTAAATCTTTGTGTACTTATCGCAGTATCAAGTTTTCAAATAAAAGCGTGTTACACCCTCTTTTTTCTTTTGCTGTTAAAATGTAACACGCTTTTATTTGTAAACTTGATATTGTGATAAGTACACAAAGATTTAATATATGAGATAACATTATTTTCAAATTTTTAGTTATTTTTTTATTAACAACCAATAAAAGCTTGTTTGTAAAGAATTTTATTTATTTATTTATTTATTTATTCATTTATTTATTTATTTATTTATTTATTTATTACTTTTTAGTATTTATGATGTTAAATAACTAGTTTAGTAATTTGTATCTAGTTTTGCATAATTTTTTCCACAAAAATTATTTTGCAAAATTTGTTAGACAAAATTGTTTCACACCATTAATTTACAACATTTTTCTGCAAAATTTATGCAAAAAAAAAATTTGTCACCCCATTTTTTGGTAAAAGACTATTGCGTAATATTTTTGTAGAGAAATGTTGAAAATCAATTTTTTTAAATTGAATTTGTAAAAATATATTTTTTGATTATTTAATTACCTTAATGTGAGTATTGTAGTTAGAAGGAGTGAGTAGAGATCCATTGATAGTATGATTTTTATTTTTTTCGTTGCGGCATAATTGACAAATTCCTACAATGGTCCCATTAATAGATTGACTTTAATCAGGCTCATAGTATGTACCATCGAGATAAGGACGCTTCCGACATGCTTTAGCCAATTCCTCTTTCGCAGATTCTGAATCTCTTACAACACCAAGCACCATGGGTGTTTCAGGTGGGCTAGGGGAATTGTTCTCATTTTCCGACATATTAATTGTCTGCGAATATATAATACTTAGTGTAACAAAAACTTTCAAGTGAAAAATGACGATTAAGTAAAAAGTATGCACAATAAAGCGCAACATCGTTAATTCAACGATAATTAGAATTTAATAAGGTTTTATGTAACATTGAATTGTTATATTAAATGATGCAATTTAAGTGACATAATGTTTTATGTTCCACTTCGAATGAATTCTTAATACTAATTTTTTGAACCAATTCGAATTTATTTACTTCACAAGAGGATAAAATACTATGTGTACTTGTGTAAATAATACCAACGGCAGATAATTTTTAACAGAATTTCAAATATGTTAAACAATAATCTTAAAAATTATTTTATTTTAAGAAATGTTTCGAAAAAATTGATAACAAAAAAATTGGCTTATTTAATATTTATAGACACAATTATTGGTAAAATTGCCGAAGCAGCGCTAACTGATTATAACTGATCACTTAACGATATACGAGTAATATGGCTACTCCAAGCTAAATGTTCGGTTCTTTTGACATGTAATTTAATTACGTAAGTATACTGTGAAAATTAAAAGGAATGTAACCGAAAAGTTTAATTTAATACTTTACTTTAACTTTATTATTATATTCTTGGGCTTTAAATCAAAAGTACAATGTAAAAAAATATAAAGTTGAAATTAAATATATATTTGAGTGATAATTTCCATTAGAAAATATTAATACCTAATCGAATAAATGAAAGAATTCCTTTTATAATAAAAATAAAGGCAGCTATAAATGAATATCTATATCTATTAAGAAAATTACATAGCTTCAGATTTACCTTTACCGTGCTGCCGATCACCTTTCGTTGCCGATCGCCACTCGGGTACTGTGTTCGTATAACAAGCGTAAGATGATAGACATATGTCTCTTGATTGATATCGTATATATATTGTTTTGCCTGTACGTATATATATTCTTTTGTTTGGATAAGTAGCAGTTTCTGCCTTTGTCATATGCTTAATATTCAAATTCGCGGAAAAGCTGAGTAGAAGTGTTCAGCTATACAAATTGTTTTGGAGTCAATCTGGACGCTGTTCCATAAATAGCCATATATCTATGGGTCATTCCACCAATTCTTGACTAAAATTGTGCCGGGGGGTCTGAACTTTTATTGAAAAGTGCATAACAAAGAGAGCTTCCATGATTTTTTTCAGATTTTTTCGTCGAACCCTTCCGAAGATACGATAGATCGAAAATTGCAAGATTTGCAATTATTGACTTTAGATATTAAAAATATCAGCCACTTGTAAAATTTCTAAAAATATATTAAATATTGGATTTTATGTAAAAAAAGCTCAGCTTTCTGAAAAAAATATTTTTAATTTCCTCCAGTGTCAGGAAAACCCCGAAAAATGAGGTCAAAAAGTAAAATACGCTTTTTCGACCAATGTATCATTTTTAATATTTTTTAAACTATTTTTTTTCGAAAAGTTGAGACTTTTTTCCACGGGAAAGGTATGTTTTGATTGTGGGATTATTTAAAAATAAATTTTAAAGTTTCATGATGAATTGCCGATCTGTATTGTGCTGCTGTTACGGTCGTCTCACGAACTATCGAATCAAGTTTGAACATTTCTGTACATAGCATTATATTCAGCTATTATGTAGTGAATATATATGTTCAAAGTGTGAAGTGAAGAAATTAAAATTATTATACAAAAGCGACATGAGAAGGATCAAATCTTTATTATTTATACTCTTCTTGTCACTGTTGACAGAGAAACATTTCTTACAATAGCAGAATCATGATTCTCGGCATCAGGGATAATACAATGCATAAAATGCGTGTTTTTTACAGCCACAGCATTAGCAAATCTTGTCATTAGCTGTGCTGCGCATACTTCGTATTTCTCATTTGACATAGAAGTGAAATCAATATTTTTAAATGACTCACTTGCCCAGCCATACAATGCCAAGGATGATCAAATTTCGTTTCTCGTGCCCATTTGAAGAGATGCCCTTGCAGCGAGACGCTTGATCGTGCCTGCTATCCCATCACATGGTCCTTTTCCATGGGCTGTAGCAAAGAAATGCCATTCAGCCTTTAGTTCAAAGTCATTTACATGGTAGCACAAATTGATGAATGCCAATTCGTCTTCGTCTTCCAACAAATTAATATATTTTTCGAATGAAGCACCACAACAGTTCAAGAACAGAAAAATATGATTTTCGGATGGAGCACCACAACAGTTCAAGAACAAATCGGCATTCATCAATTTGTGCTACCACGTAAATGACTTTGGGCTAAAGGCTGAATGGCATTTCTTTGCTACAGCCCATGGAGAAGGACCATGTGATGGGTTAGCAGACACGATCAAGCGTCTCGCTGCAAGGGCATCTCTTCAAATGGGCACGAGAAACGAAATTTTATCATAATTGGCATTGTATGACTGGGCACGTGAGTCATTTACAAATATTGATTTCACTTTCATTTCAAATGAGGAATACGAAGTACGCGCAGCACAGCTAAAGTCAAGATTTGCTAATGCTGTGGCTGTAAAAAAGACGCAATCTATGCATTGTATTATCCCTGATGCCGAGAATCATGGTTCTGCTATTGTAAGAAATGTTTCTCTGTCAACAGTGACAAGAAGAGTATAAATAATAAAGATTTGATCCTTCTTATGTCGCTTTTGTATAATAATTGTAATTTCTTACCCACTTCACACTTTGAACATATATATTCACTACATAATAGCTGAATATAATGCTATGTACAGAAATTTTAAAACTTGATTCGATAGTTCGTGTGACGACCGTAACAGCAGCACAATACAGATCGGCAATTCATCACGAAACTTTAAAATTTATTTTGCTGTGGTTTATTTTTAAATAATCCCACAATCAAAACATACCTTTCCCGTGGAAAAAAGTCTCAACTTTTCGAAAAAAATAGTTTAAAAAATATTAAAAATGATACATTGGTCGAAAAAGCGTATTTTACTTTTTGACCTCATTTTTCGGGGTTTTCCTGACACTGGAGGAAATTGAACATATTTTTTTCAGAAAGCTGAGCTTTTTTTACATGAAATCCAATATTTAATATATTTTTAGAAATTTTACAAGTGGCTGATATTTTTAATATCTAAAGTCAATAATTGCAAATCTTGCAATTTTCGATCTACTGTATCTTCGGAAGGGTTCGACGAAAAAATCTGAAAAAAATCATGAAAGCTCTCTTTGTTATGTACTTTTCAATAAAATTTCTCGTTATGCAGAGTTCAGACCCCTGGCACAATTTTAGTCAAGAATAGGTGGAATGACCCCTATATTATTACATTAATAATAAACATAGCGTTGAGACATTATGAAGACTTTAGGTTACTTTGCATCATACCTTATAGTGTGAAGTCACGGGTTGCTTGATCAACACTCATTCTTATTAGAGATAGATGGTAATAATGTGAGAGTATAAATTTCTTGACGATATTTTAATGGGCAATTTAATCAAGACTTTTTCAAGGTTGCGGTGATATCAAAATTATAAATTTTCATCAATTACACTATTTGTATTTGACGTCATTTTCAAAAAAATACTACTTTACCGGAAAATGTTTATAATAACATTAAATAATACTTAAGAACTTAAAAAAAATGTAAGTTTTTTTTTGGCTCGTTGCGGTCCAGTCCGGTAATGGGAAAACGATGGGTACTGTTTTTCCTCGCATTTTCAAAATCATGGGTTTTTTTGTCCACTATCAACACTATAGTGATGAAAAACTTAAAAAAATAGTACCCATCGTTTTCCCACTATCGGACCGGGCTTAAAATTTGTGTTTTAGGAACTAATATTTTTGAAAGATTTTTGAAAAAAATCGCCGGACCCACACAAGTTAAATAATCGTGTTTTAGCTTTAAAATAAAAAAAAATCAGTCGAATTAGCTATGAATAATTGTTAACATAAAAATTAAGTAAAAAGCAGCAATTTACAGTAACAATTGTCTTGTAAATATCTGTTTTTTTACTCATATATAGCACGTAGTACTATATATGGGGCATTCCATGCCGATTCGACTTGGGTCTGACCCATCACCTCTCCGATTTGACCCACGATTTTTTATGTTATTGTACTATCTCTGAAAGGCACTCGAGAATTTTTCCAGATTTTTTTTTGGAACGATTTGACTTCACGATATTTTTTATAAACAAAAAATTAAACCCCAAACTTAAAAATCTGAAAAAAATCACGAAAATCCTATGTCACATATGAAACACTGTGAACATTTAGAAAAAGTGGGCACGCGTTTCGTTTGGCCTACAATGCACTTTTTCGAAATTTTTTTTTTTCTAAATTAAAATCAATAGCCCACCTAGTTCTTGAAGGGAGAAAAAAATTACATGACATCATGTAGAATTTACCAGAATTTTTTAGGATTTTTTTTCAGAATTTTTGTCCAAGATTCAATTTTTTTTCGAAAAAAGCGGATTGTAGGACAAACGAAACGCACGCCCATTTTTTCTGAACGCTCACAGTGTTTGATATGTGATACAGAATTTTTGTGCTTTTTTAAAATTTTTGAAATTTGGGCTTTAATTTTTTGTTTATAAAAAATATTGTCAAGTCAAATCGTTCGAAAAAAATCTTAAAAAATTCTCGAGTGCCTTTCAGAGATAGGACAATAACATAAAAAATCGCGGGTCAAATCGGAGAGGTGACGGGTCAGACCCAGGTCGAATCGGCATGGAATGCCCCATATACTGTTGATATTGGAGAGAAAATAAGAAAAACCCTGATTTTGAAAATTCGAGAAAAAATAGTACCCATTGTTTTTCCATTACCGGATCAGGCTTAAAATTTACTCATATTTTTAAGAATTTTTTGAAAAAAATCGAAGGACCCTAACAATTTCAAACGTCGTGTCTTAGGTTCAAAATGAAAAAAAAATCAATCGAAGTAGCTATGAATAATTTTTTACATGAAATTTTCGGAAAATTAAGTTAAAAACGCACAATTTGAAAAAAAAATTGAAATCGGAGCAATTTTCACCAAGTTATGGCTATTTAAAAAAAAACATTAACAACATTTTCAAAAACTCGTGTCTCATGATTGGCTGGACAACAATATTTGGATAAAATCAGGGATATCTTTCGTAATAACCATGAAAAGATAGCCAAAAATCAATGAAATCGGAGTTGCAAAATCCGACGGTAGGGCAAGTTGGCATGGAATGCCCCATATACACAATAATGTAGCGTGTAGCTACATTATTGGTGTCGGCTCCTATCGGTTGATTTCGGGTTTGATCGATTGATCAATCGCACCACTTACATTATTTTTTCATATATGTATTTCAATTAGTCTAACTAGAGGAAGAAAGGATGTAAAAAAGCTCGTGAGGTAATACAGATCACCGTTTTTTGAGTGAAACAACCGAGGGTTAAATGAAAACGAAATAACCTTTTATTACAAATTCTTCATACGAAAATTATTATTAATAATTAAAAATTTATTGTTTGTTTCTATTTTTCATCAATATTTCAATTAATTAGGAATATTTTGTCACTAATTCTTTATTTATTAGAAAAATTAGTAATAATTTATCACTAATAACTAATTTTTTAGAAAAATTGGTAATATTTTTTTTCTCATTACTAATTTTTTAGAAAAATTAGTAATATTTTTTTGCTAATTACTAATTTTTCTAAAAATTAGTAATATTTTTTTGCTAGTTATTAATTTTTCGAAAAAATTGGATAATAAAAATAAATAATTTTTTTTTTTGCCGATCACTGACGTGAACCGCGGTAGTTATTGATTTTTCGATATTTTTTTTGCCCATAACCCCTTAATAATTGCCGAAATCGCAATGCCAAATTAAAGACGATAAAAATCATTGTGCAATGTTAAAGTGGATGCTTTTAAAAAGTCTGAATACCGTGAACCACGGTAGTGATCGATTTTTCAATATTTTTTTTGCTCAAAACCCCTTAATTATTGCAAAAATCGCGATGCCAAATTGAGGACGATGACAATCATCGTGCATTGATGCAGTGGATGCTTTTGAAAAGTGTGAATACCGTGAACCACGGTAGTTATCGATTTTTCAATATTTCTTTTGCCCATAACCCCTTAATAATTGCGAAAATCGCAATGCCAAATTGAAGAAGATGAAAATCATTATGCAATGATAAAGTGGACGCTTTTGAAAAGTCTGAATACCGTAAAACACGATGGTTATCGTTTTTTCAATATTTCTTTTGCCCATAACCCCTTAATAATTGCAAAAATCGCAATGTCAAATCAAGGTTGATGAAAATCATTGTGCAATGATAAAGTGGACGCTTTTGAAAAGTCTAAATACCGTGAAGCACGGTAGTTATTGATTTTTCAATATCTCTTCTGCCCAGAACCCCTTTATAATTGTAAAAATCGCAATGCCAAATTAAGGACGATAAAAATCATTGTGCAATGATGAAGTAGACGCTTTTGGAACGTCTGAATACCGTGAATTACGGTAGTTATTGAATTTTCAATATTTCTGTTGACCATGACCCCTTGATACTTGCAATAATCGCAATGCCAAATTAAGGACGATGAAAATCATTGTGCATTGATAAAGTGGACGCTTTTGAAAAGTCTGATTACCGTGAACCACGGTAGTTATTGATTTTTCAATATTTTTTTTGCCCATAACCCCTTAATAATTGCAAAAATCGCAATGCCAAATTAAGGACGATGAAAATCATTGTGCATTGATAAAGTGGACGCTTTTGAAAAGTCTGATTACCGTGAATCACGGTAGTTATTGATTTTTCAATATTTCTTTTGCCCATAACCCCTTAATAACTGCAAAAATCGCAATGCCAAATTGAGGACGATAAAAATCATTGTGCAATGATAAAGTGGATGCTTTTGAAAAGTCTGAATACCGTGAACCACGGTAGTTATTGATTTTTCAATATTTCTTTTGCTCATAACCCCTTAATAATTGCGAAAATCGCAATGTCAAATTAAGGACGATGAAAATCATTGTGCAATGATAAAGTGGACGCCTCTGAAAAGTCTGAATACCGTGAACCACGGTAGTTATTGATTTTTCAATTTTTTTTTTTGCCCATAACCCCTTAATTATTGCAAAAATCGCAATGCCAAATTGAGGACGATGAAAATCATTGTGCATTGATAAAGTGGACGCTTTTGAAAAGTCCGAATACCGTGAACCGCGGTAGTTATTGGTTTTTCAACATTTCTTTTGCTCATAACCCCTTAATAATTGTGAAAATTGCAATGTCAAATTAAGGACGATGACAATCATTGTGCAATGATAAAGTGGACGCTTTTGAAAACTATCTTCTATTTTTCGTCCTACTTTTTCAAAAAACATTGAAATTTTTTCGATGATTTCCACTTTCAATTTCATTTATTATTATTTTTTTTCGAACTTTGACATTCTCTTAACATCCTCAAAAATTCCCAAAGTGATAATATAAGAAATAAGCTGAGTAAAAAAAAAAATTTTGAATTGAAAAAAATCCTACTCTGAAAATTTCAGTGAATTTGCAGAAACTGGCAAAGTTTTTATAAAAAAAACGATAAGAAAAATTAAAAATGACAATAACCGAGAAATTTTTGTTTTTTTTTTGAAGATCGGCCCGAATATTTTTTTTCGTTTTTTTCTGAAAAGTACATTGATAAACATAAATTTTCAAAAAAACAACGTCACGAAAAGTCAATTTTCAAAAAAGTTATAGATATTTGAAAAATAAATTTTCTCTTTGATGGATACCACTTCCGATTGCCTTTATTATAATTTTTTTTTCAAAATTTAAGTCTCTTTCGACTTCCTTAAAAGTCCCCAGAGTGTCATTATAAGAAATAAGCTGAGTGAAAAAAAAATTTGAATTGAAAAAAGAAATAGAATACGAAAAAATCCCACTCTGAAAATTTCAGTGAATTTGCAGAAAATGGAAAAGTTTCTATCAAAAAAAAGATAAGAAAAATTGAAAATGATAATAATCGAGAAATTTTTTTTTTCTGAAAATTTGCAAAAAAAAAAAACGTTGAAGATTGGCCCGAATATTTTCTTCTATTTTGTTCCTAAAAAGTACATAGAAAAACACACATAAAAAAAAACATCCAGATATGTCAATTTTTGAAAAAGTTATAGATATTGGAAAAATAAAAAGCTTATTTTTCCTGAAAAGTTCATAATTTTTTACCGGTTGTGTGAAAAAATTTGAAAAAATTCTGCAAAATGTTTTTAAAAGGGTAGAAAAAAATGAAAATGTTTTAGCCAAATCGAAAGGGGTTGGATTCTCAAGTGGTTGATTTGGCGTGGAATGCCCCTCATATAATATGAACATCTGTTAGTATGGTATGGTCTGATAGAATCATAACAGTGATATATGTACAAAAATAGTGCGTCTTTCATTCTATTATCTTTACAACAACATGAATGTTAATAATCACGGAAGGATTATTTCATGCGGTACAAAATATACTACGAGAATTCAGTTTAGAGAATCTACCGTGAATTATTCCGTGTATGAATACATCCGAGCGAGCGATTATTATCAGTGAATAATTAATATCATAATTATATTTCACATATTTATCTATAAAATTGGAAAAAACGGCTGCGACTTGAAGTGTTGAGAATCACTGAGGCAGTGCGGCGCGATGACATTTCGTGAGATGTTAACTAAACCACGTGGCCGTCCAGTTCGTCGTTGCCACGAACTGTATTATTAGTAATGGGGTATAGACAAAGCAGGTACACGGGCGATTTAGAAAAAAAGGTGCGAGCTCGGAGCGAGTGGCGACCCTTTCGGATTATTAGGGAGAAGGGGGAAACGCCGGAACATGAAGAACGGAGTTTGATACACACGGCATTTGACCACGGAGTTTGAGCAGCACGGCATTTGAAATAACGGAGAATGAGACCTTCTCAAAAGCTCGATTGAAGCTCAGTTTAAGCTCAAGATGGATCTTAAGATCAAACTTTAAACCTAATTTAAGTTTGACCTGAAGATCGATGTAAGGTTCGCACGAAAGTTCGAACTTATCTATGAAATATAATGACACTTAAGTTCTAATTGAAGATTCATCTTAAATTGTCACTTACGTTCTAGCTTGAGTTCGATGGAAAATTTGACTTGAGTATGAAATATAATGACACTCAAGGTCAAATTTAAGATTCATCTCAAATTGTTACTTAAGTTCAATCTTAAGTTCCAACGTGAGTCCGATGGCAAGTTTGATCTGAAGATAGAACTTATGACTTCAAATTCAACCCTTAGCGTCGCGTTTCTGCACGAAAGTTCATAAAGTCACTCATTCCATTGTGTAATCGTTTGTGTTAATATCTTTAATGTGGGAGGACGTTACATGGTACATTGGGGTGTGAAGAGTTTGGAATGCTGAAGTCATGCGGGTCGTCGGTCAATTGTTATATTCCGGGAACATTCATCAAGCCACGTTCAAGCGAACGATTAGAAAAATCTCCCACACCTCTTTTTTATCAGTTGCGATTCCTCCTTTTCCTTTCTCTTGAATGATGCTACTCAGAGACATGCTCCAGAGGGTTTATGAAGATGGGGAATGACGGTTTTCGGGATCCTCGAGCTTGAAGCTCCGAGAAACGAGTGAGCTTTCATCTGCGTACAGGTTTTGACACCTGAATAATCGTTGATGTCCATCCTGACCTTTTTGTAGGGAGGTATATGTTGTCACTGACAATTTTGTGTGTAAAAGCGTCCCTTTTGATATTTACGATATCATATTTCCTTTTCACGCCATCGGTATTCGATGAAGTATGAAATTCTGCAGACTTGAAAACCTTGCGTCACTTTAAATGACGGCCAACAAAAAAAGTCTGCGATACTTCAACTCTTCTTTAATGTTGTCTTGGAAACTTTGTACTCAGATCATAAGACACCGTGGGCTCATGATGATTTCATGCTGGTAGTTGGAGTACAATAAAATAGTGTTCGAAGGTCCGCGAGTGTACGAACGACAAGAGTGGATGGAGATCCTTTTATTTTAAAACTCTATCGGTTTGATACTTCTTTCTTTCGTTTTCAAGTCGATTGCAGCTCTTGCACCATCTGCAGCTGCAGTCCGGAACTGTTGGTCTGTTCACCAATAGAAAAGTGCGACCGATGGGTGGATTTACCGTCCATCAGAAGTTGATAGTCTGAGGTACCTGGATCGTTTTTTATTCCAGCGAAGACTTTCATCTCACTTCCACTGTTATCACTGCTACTCACGCTGGGGTTGGTCGATTGGGAAATTGCAATTTACGATGATTTACGTTATGTACATTTACGAACGGCGCTGCTGTTTCATATGCAGACATGATTTATAATGTCATTAGAATGGTTCCTCTCGATTCATTGATTCTTGCTCTTCCTCTATTATTATAGCCATTTAATATTACTAATTAACCTCTAATTAATATTCTTTCAACCTCTAGTATTAACCGATACAATAACTTGTATCATCTCAGCACGTGAGTTTGCCGAGTGTTGTGATGAAGCCAGATGAGGCGAGAATTCGAAGTGTATCGTCTCGTCTCAAGATAACTAGAAAAATGTCTCAGCTCGTGTCGAGGGCGACGAGACAAATTTTCGTCTTATGTTGGAAACATTTTCAGTTTTGAATTTCAAGATTAATGAAAATTTTCAAGATGATACTCCGATTCTCGAAAATCTCGTCTCGTTTTTTTCAAAGCGTTATAAACACATTATGGCGAGATTCACTTATTGGATTTTGGTTTATGAATTCAAGGGCAGACATTTATTTTAAATTCAAATCGGGAAATTCAAGAAATTTCTATATTTACGAGATTCTGGTAACCTACGAGATTCCAGAGGTCGACAAGATTCACGAAATTCTCAAGAGTCTCGATTGAAAATCGATTTTTTTAATACAAGACAAGACATTTCGCGATTTCGTCTCGTCTTGATGAAAAATATCTCGTCTCAAGGGCATCACTAGGTGGGCCACTTCAAGCCATGTAGTTCGTTTCCTTACAGAAAGTTTAACCGTAGATTTTACATCGTCGATAAGCCGATGTGGCTGTGTGAATTTCATACGGCTAAAATTACACAACCAGTCTATCACTACTGACTGTTTGGAATCTCGCCAGAGTGAAGCACATTATGTTTCTTCTCACTTAAACCGGCCACTATGAAGCGAACCTGTAGAATTCCGTACGTAATCACACGATCTCGTCGCACTTTCGCCAAAATCCCACGGGTTTACATTTTCCCAACGCAGCCCCAGGTATTTACGTTTAATCGCATCTCGAAATGCGAAACTGTTTCCTTACCTCGGGCGTTAACCATAGAATTTTCTCTCACCGGATAACCCGCAAGTTTTTATTGCTATAACCAGGTCCAACTTAGCCAAAGAAAGAGAAAGAAGCTCGTCTTTGCGTCCATGGGATTGATATGAAAGTAATTTCTGCATCAAATCGTCGAGCATGCAGACTTCCTCCTCGTGGGCTCTCGTTACAAACTCCAACCCACTCCTCTATCTCTGTTTATCATTGACTTTCATTCAATCGAAATCTAATTCACTCGTCGTTAACCCAGTAGCTGACGTGGCCAAACGTGATCACATTAGCGTCATGACCTCTCATTGGATCGACATTGTCACATTGTCTTGGCACAAACGACACCCGAGAAAAAAAATGCTTTTCAATCTACCAAAGCGTTATTCTTCATGATTTTCGTTTATTTAATATACCAGGTATAATCAGTATTTTGTTTAGTCAAATTTATTCAACACAAAATCTATCTGAACCAGCATTGCACCGTTTGTACTCTCAATGCAAACATTCGTTCATTAACTGTTAATCTTTCTCTTGTTAAATATCATTGGTCAAAACAATACCGTACACAGCTCATGAGCAGTTTGTACAATCGAATATTTTGGATGCCGCGTTACTACGTTCTCTGTTCTTTATTCGATATCGAAAGCCCTCGTGTGCTATTGCATCCCTCTGTGTTGGTTTGATTCCACACTCAAAGCCCCATAGCGCCAGAATGGTGTGTATGAGTTTTAACACAGTTGAAATCAGATGCATAGATATTGTTTCGCCGAGAATCTCACGAAGAGGAAAATCTATCGGCAGTTCAACATCCGCACGAAGTTACATTATACTGTTACGTCCCGCGACTCTTCGTTCTTGAGTTTTTCCATATCGGGTAATTCTCGAGAAAAATACGTGAGGAAAAGGAACACGATAGAGACAAGGGTCTATTCTTATGGTGTGGCCATATTTCCACCAATTTTCTGCCTCTCAAATTACGGGCCATGAGGACATCGTCGACGCCTAGTTGGTCACGCATCGACTCGGGCCATTCGAGAAGAGTTTCAAGCGTTATCGTTATGAAGGCTAAATAAAACAATCTCCATCATCGGTGCGACAAAACATCCGTCGGAGATATGGGACTCCGCGAAAAATATTGATAGGGCCTTTGTGGGGCCAAGCGACACTCGAGCGTTGAAATCTTGGGGAGCGCGTGGCACTCACACCAGCCTAGCGCAATGCTGAGATCCTCACGCACACTAGAGTGCAGCCACACCGTCGCCATCATATACGAGACGGCGAGGAATTATATTAGTACGTACGATCAGTGGTTCTTCTTTTCCATTTTTATTGGCTTAATAATTACGAGATCCCGAAAGTTCGCAAAATAGGACGATAACATAAATTCAATATTAGAATCGAGCATGGAAAATATCGACTGGGTCAGGTCATGCGAAATATAAAGTAAAATTATTTTAACACATAATAACGTAAGGGAAAAGTTTTTCTTGAGAAAATAGAATTTCGACGACTAATGATTTTGACGAAAGATAGATGTTGCACTAGTTTATTAGGGTAGGAAAAAGGGAAAATACAAAAAAATGACATATAGAAAAAAGACGAAAAAAAAGAACACCACTGTCTCTTGAAAAGTTAGTCATTCTGCGTACAGAGAGAAAAATTATTAAACATTGCAGTGCAACCCGATATGTCATTTATAAAAAAAACTTTTCATCGCTCTGTCGGGAAATTTTTAGTCGAAGAAACGCTATTGGCATATTGCAAACATCCGGAAGTAATAAATTTGTCAAGCAAAAAAAAAAATAAGACCATGCGAGAGAAAATTGAGATGACGCTGAGAGAGAGTCCTTGTCCAAGGGTCCGAGAAAATTTCCTCGCGTCTTGCGGACGGCACGAGGCCCGCTACCCCTTTGAGTTGTTTCGTTCTCTCTCGCACAATGAGTCGCCACAGGAACGCACGCCATATATGGGCAGAAAAAAATATTCACCAAGGAGTATTCGAGATTCAAAATTATTAAGCTCGAGAGAAATTCTACCTTAAAAAGGGCGTACGGATTATTAATTATAAGTAGCGTGTGTATGAATGAATGATTTATTTCAGGGTCAACAATAAGAAAATCACTAAGGAAAAAAAATTGAATTAGCAAAAATAATTTTCAAGAATAAAAACAAAAATAAAATTATTCCATTTGTTATGAAACCAAAACAGTTTCAAATACTTCAAACCAAGATACACTTCTTCCAAAAACTCGAAACTTCAAATTCAAATTTTCCTTCAAATATCAAACAAATTCAATCTCAGGAAAACCATTTTGGAAACTGAAATAAATTAATTATCAAGTACATTCCGAAAAGAATGTTAAAACTGAAAAGCTTGGTAATTAAATTATTCTCAAGTGAACAATCATACAATATTGAAGTAATTAAATTACCAAATAATTTCGGAGATTGTCATTCATATTGTTCCCTAATTGTTCACAAATTAACATCCTAAATTATAAAACGTTAAAATATTTACAAGATCAATTTTATTAAGAAATTTTAATCAATAGAAATTATTTAAAATCAATTTAACCAATGCGCAAATTACGATTATGAAATTATAAAAACTGTTAAATTCTTCAAAATTGATCCGAATAAATTATTTAAGAAATCTAGTAAAACCATCGATATAGCGGAACCGGAAATCCACTCAAATAATTTGCAATTGATAAATTATCAATTCAAAGACCCTTTCTTGCGAGAAGGCGATGGGAGAAGTTTGAAAGGGCAGGGGAAATACAGTGCAGTAGAGCAGAGAAGGAGTAGGAAGTATGAAAATTCTCATAGGAAAGAAAGAGCCAGCCATAGTCAAAAATCAAACCAACCGGAAGTACTGTAGAGCGAGAAAGTATGAGAGAGCATGCAAGAGCGAAAAAGAACGAGAGGGATGGTCGAAGCCTCCGTGGTGGGGCCTGAGCGCAGCGAGAGCCCAAGCGAGGGCGGGAGTAAGAGAGAAGGAAGATGATAGAAAGAGACCTTTCGACTCTGCACATAGAAAATTTGCGTAAAACTGCAAGATCTAAATCGGGAATTGTTTCAAAAGATACAGATTGTAAAAGTATGGAAGTTTGAGTGAAATTTAAGATAAATTTAAGTTTAATTATCGATTAATTATTAGGAAATTAGAATGACCAGCAAGGTGAAGGGGAGCTCTAAGACGTGCATCGCCTTAGGAGTCAAGGGACAATTTGCCCCTTCCCAAAACTAAGCTGGACCATGAGTATAAAAGCGCGAGGCGCAACGCCTAATTAGCTCATTCCTCATCAAAAAGTTTACGGACTAATATCGTCCACGACACTCGTCGTCAAGTTCATTGATTTCCGAAGAGTTCACTGCGTAACATCGTTCATGACACTCGTCTTCAAAATTTATTAAATTCAATCTTTGAAAGATTTTGATCAACTCTTAACAGTGCGAATTTTTCCGAAAATTAACATTAAACTTTTACTCGTATTTTTGATTCTTAAATTCTCCCAATATTATAGTTACTTCGTTTTAATCATTAATCGCTTTAAATAGACATTGTGCGTGATTTGTCAACATCATTGACACTTTTATTCCGTCTACGTTATTCTACATATTACTTATTAACGATAAAACGATTTTTGTGAATTGTGTGTAATTCTTGGTGATAAAGCAAAACTGCGCAACGAAATACACACACACGCGCATTCAAATCTACTTGGAAAACTTTATTGTGCTGTGTCTTGACATTTTCACCATCGTCTACATCCTGCGTTTCACCGATTTCGCCTATTCATCCGTCGTCTGGTTGATTCTGTGGTCATTTATCCAGCAGTCTCTTATTTTCACCATCATCTCCGATTCAATTTTATTCAAATACTCATCAAAAAGGTGGGTAAACAAAATGTATTTGAGGATGCAAAATTCGAATTGCAAGAAAACATTTTCTCGACATTCCACGAGAAGGAATCCACAATTGACTTTTCATTTATCTTATTAACTTGGGAGATAACGTCAAAAATAAATTCCATTCGTTTCAACTTGGTTGAATTTTGTGGTGCGCGATTCGAAGTGGTCGTTTGTATTCTTCTCGACACCCGTTATGTTCCATTCACGCTGCACCCTTCGCGTCGTATACAGGGTGTTCTTTATTTAAGTGTAATGTCGTGTTAAAGTAAAATTCAGAGTTTCAAACGTACGAATCTTAATTAAAAATCATTTTTCACAATTAAATTCTTACATTCACAAATTCTAGGCCCCCGGCGAATCAGTTGTTGGTACAGGCTCCCATACCGGCTAATAGCTGTTATCAAAAGGCCCCTAGAGTTAGACAAAACACATTCACAAACAAATCTGAAAGGTTCTGGCGGGTTAGATCAACTGACCCAGGGTACCGTCCCGGTCAGTGATTAACATCAAAGGTCCTCAAAGATTACACACAAGCCTTGAGACCCGGAACACACAGTCGTCGGTACAGGCTGCCATACCGGCCGGTGACTGCTGATGTGAAACCTCTCAGAGCAACATTTATACTTCTCAGAGCGACCTTTACGTTTCTGCCATCAGCAATGTTCACTAATAATTAATCATAAATCTGATATAACTCTTCAAATTTTCTAATTTATTTCTGCTTTTATTCCTCATTATAATTTAAACTGTGAAATGTTTGGCCAACATTTATAAATCATTCATGGTTGAGGTAATCACTTTTAACTGGTAAATTTCAAAAATATCAAAATATCATGTGGCTCTTCCCAGAAATCGTTCTACTTTTCAACCATCGTTAGAAATTATATTACCTCACCGAGCTGATCATTTAAAATACACTCTCACGGGCGTCCTGAGCAAATTCCCGCGAGGTTAGGCTCGAAAAGGCCACGTGTCCAACATAACGCAATTCTTCCGAAAAACGTGTAAAGGAAGGGCTTGCCCCTTTTTGATCGAGATGGAAAACTCGCCGGTTGGGACGTAACAATACAAATCAGTACACTATCTGTATCGTATTTTAGGGGCTAACATACCCTCGAAATAAAAAAAATCACTTTTTCTTGTCGATTTTCATTCTCTATGATTTCGAGAATTCGAAGAAAGAAATTAAGAAAATTCCATTCTGTCAAATAGTTATACCTTGGATTGGAACAACTATGAAGATAACGAACGAACGCATTTTTCCCAAACAATTTCGGATATTTTTTAACTTTCTTTTTTCAAATCTTGATAATTGCTTTTTTATTGTTTAACGGGAGGATTTTTTTTCCTGGTTGAACGATTCATTATAAAAAATTAAACATAAATTTTTAGTTCGAAAATAACATACTTGATTTTGAAATACCTACTCCGAAGGCACATGATAATCACACAAATTATCGGTATTCGAAATTTCCTCTGCCATTAAAGAATTCGGAGGTGGTTGTACGATGGTCGCTCCTTTCCTTGCCCTGTGTTCCCGGAAACGTTCAGTACTATTTTTTGGTATTCTTTTTACTTAGTTACGTACATTTCTAGCACGCAGTCGATTGCTGTACTCTTTACACGTCTGAGCATTTGATTTAGGCATTATTTACACATTCGGATAAACTCCAAACTATTTTACAGTATTTCTCACTTCTTTAACAAATGCCTTTCCCCTCCCTATTCCTGTCGCTTTTTCGGTTCATTGGAATTTGAATTTACCCCGTAACGAGCCGTAAGAAGTTTTACTTGAAAAAATTTCAAGTATCTGAATGATAAATTGATTTGAATTAAACAAATCATTTCTCTCGTTAAGCCCTTAACGCAAAGGGATGCGTAATGCTTATTGGATGGGAATCTTGGAGCGTTGCTCGCGTAATCAAGTTAGGAAATCCGTTACAAACACCTGTCCATTTCCCTCATCAAGATCAAAGCTTTCGATAAAGATGCATTGAGCTCGTAACCATCTGATGTCATTCAATTTCAGCACCGCGTACACGTGAATTCACGTATCCAGGAAATTCAATTCCCTTGACTAATCATGAATACACAGCTCCATTTATGGTCCCGTATCACAGTGGGGCCAAATCCCAAAAAGCTGGCCAAAAGTCGAAAGCGTTATAAATTCGGCTGAAAATCAGTACTCGGGGGTTTTTAAGGTCGCTGACTATGAATCCGAAGTCAAAATTGGAAATCAAAACGAAATGGCGGATTTGAAGTCCCAAACAGCTGGCAAAAAGTCGAAAGCGTTATAAATTCGGCTGAAAGTCAGTACTCAGGGGTTTTTGGGGTCGCTGACTATGAATCTGAAGTCGAAATTTGAAATAATAACAAAATATGCATAAAAAAGAATTACGGTCCACAGAACTCAATACATTAAACTCTCTGATGTTCTCTCCCCTCTGGGGCTTAGCCATATAACTAAGAGGCATATAAGGGATTCCCTGTCAACTCAGCCACAGGTTTCGGTAGAAAAAAAAATTAATTTGTGTGGTTTCATTCTTTTACCCTAGAACCTCGATCCGTGTCACGCTAGTGATCTTTTCGCGATATCGTCAGATATACTGGAAGACTAATTTTTTCAGTCAAAAAAAGTGGCCTTTTTGAATAAAAAAATAATCATTCTATTTTTTGGTTAAAAATAAGCGTTACCGGAACGTAAAAACTATTTTAAATATTCCGCTCGAATGCTAACACAAAACTACAACTTTCATGTGCAGACATTTTTTTTCAATTACTTCAAATTTTCGAGATATAGTGATTTGGAAAGAAAACGGCGATTTGTAAAATTTTTAATTTAAAAATGTGAAAAAATTCACAAATTAGTAGCACTTTAAAATAACCAATTATGGGGCACATCTGAGATGGTCGAAAAAAGTGGCTGAGTTGACAGAGCATCCCTCATATATAGATATAGTGCTCTTCAACTCGACCGACCGCGACACGCTGCTTGGATGGGTGACAATGTTTTTCAGTGTACAATGAAGACCGCAATAAAATTCAAGAAAAAGATTCAATTCAAGAGAGACATTCCGCGTCGTTAATGTACGAAATTCAGAAAACTATGTTTTATATTGCTAAAACTCGTAGCAATGACACGCGCGCAGCTAAGCGCAGCCATTTTTGATGTTTTCCATTCAATACCATATCCATCTACAACATGTGATAGGTCAGCTCGTGGAACACTGTGGAACTTATCAACTTTTCTCTACGTTTTTAGAATTTTCACTTGTAATTTTCCGTGAATTTTCGTACAAATGATTCATTTATTATTATCGCATGAACTATTATTATCAATTTTCAGTTACACAATGATTTTCTACTCACTTTCAGCTGTTGATTCCATTCGAAAAAATTCGAATCGGATATATTTTAAAGTTTTGGCGTCCTGTTCAATAGAGCGTTGAAATGGTCATTTACTGCACGACGCGTCGAGCTCGCTCGGAGGCTCCATTTCAACTGCCGTACAAAAGCAGGTACAAGGGCTAGGGCCCGCTGATGCCAAGAATTTGACCTTCGGACTCTTCCCCCACCTAACCCATAACTAAAAATTACCGAAACTTAAACTTGGGTTTTCGACTTTTGGCCAGCTTTTTGGGATTTGGCCCCACTGTGCGTATACCCCTCTGAACGAATGGTTTCATTCTAAATGGCGATTCTCAATGTATGGTAAACACAACCTGCGTTTTCGTTTATACAAAATAACTCCCTAACCGCGTTGTATTCGCTCACGGTAAACTCTCCCGTGGCCCCTTGTGATTTTTTTCTATGGGGTTTTTTGAAATCCGGTGTTTATGCAAACCGTCCAAGGACCCTACAAGAGTTGAAGACCAACATCCGGGAAGAAATTGCCGACATAACATTTGCTATGCTGGCAAGAGTCATGAAAAATGGCAGAAATCGGATTTCTCATTGTATGGAGAATGGAGGACGTCACTTATCTGATTTGATCTTCAAAACTAAGTAGAACAAAAATTTAGGCATGCGCCTACATAATAAAGAACAAATAAAAATGTTCTGATTCATACAATGAGTTTTATTGAGTTTTGAAAAAAGAAGTGAGGCTGCCGCACCCTGTAGTATACAAAATAAGGACAACCAAAAAGATCAAGAATCGCGATAGCGACTCGAAACAAGTACATTTACCTAACCTCACACAGTCTCGAAGCTGAGCTGACTCTCTATACAGGAAGGATCTTGCTTACACACAGCAGTATATCTATATAGAAAAATCAATTTCTCGATATTTTCAATAAAATATACAGTTTAAAGTTTTTTTAAACGTACGTATTGTTTGTTATTTTTTTCTCTTTCCATTGATCCCAGAATGAACGCTGTAGCTGTAAAAATGTGGACGATATTGAATTCAAACTATTATTTTTCTATAATTTCGACGATCTTTCTTCGCACAAACTTTTCGCACAATTCGACTAACTTCACAGTATAGTCTCATCGATGAAACCATACCATGGCTGCATTCGCTTGGATGCTCACACGCTTTCTGCACGTGTGTATTGATATATATTAGAGCTCTTACTTTTTCGAGTACCCGGATAATCCGGTTAACCCGGATCTAATGGACCCGACGCTTCAAATTCGGATGTCCGGTTACTCGAAACTATTCGGATAATAACGGATCCGGATAATATCGAATCCGGATAGTAACGGATCCGGAAAATAATGAATCCGAATAATAACGGATCCCGATAATAACGAATCCTATCAATAACGGATCGGGATAATAACGGATAGCAACGAAAATTAGACATCTAGTTTCCAGGATCTATATCGACAGCTTGATCGTTTTGGTATCTAGGTGGATTGCCCCGTAGTTTTCGGTGTCTCGGTTGACCTCTCCATAGTTTTCGGTGTCCGGGTTGACCGTATCATAGCTTTCGCCGTCCAGGTCAATCTCTTCAGAGTTTTCGGTGTCCAAGTGGATCGCTCCGTAGTTTTTGGTGTCCAGGTTGACTGTATCATAGCCCTCGGTGTCCAGGTCAACTCTTGATAATTTTTGGTGTTCAGGTAGATCGGTCCGTAGTTGTCGGTGGACAGGTTGACTGTATCATAGCTTCCCGTCCAGGTCAATTTCTCAATGGTTTCCGTTTCCCAGGTTAATTGTTTCATAGTTTTCAGTGTCCAGGTGGATCGCTCTATCGTTCCCGGTGTCCAAGTCGACCACTTCATAGTTGTCGGTATCCAGGTGCATCGCTCTATAGTTTTCGGGGTCCAGATTGATTATATCATAGCTTTCGGTGTCCAGGTGGATCGCTCCATAGTTTCCGGTGTCCAAGTCACCCGCAATCATAGTTCTCAGTGACCAGGTTAACTGTATCATAGCTTTCGGTCCAGGTCAATCTATCCATACTTTTCGGTGTCCAGATGGATTGCTCAATAGTTTCCGATGTCCAGGTCGATTGTATCATAGCTTTCGGCATCTAAAGCTTACTAGCTTATAAGGGCTGCATTTGTCTTGGACGCTTTGAGCGCTGTGACTCCATGAAAGAAACGAAGCGAACCAAACAGAAAGCTACCCATCTCACGTCATGTATGACCTATATTAATATCGATGAAGCTGTCTTCCTCAGTAACTTTTTATTCACTAATTGCAGGGTTGGTTTTATTTATTTGTTTATAAAACATGCATCGAGTTAATTATACATATACATGGGCCATTTCATGTCAAACCGACTAAGAGTTGGAATCGACCCCTCTCAATTTCGATGAAATATGGTCAGAAGTTTTCGTTTTCAATAAAACAGAGTTCTACCAAAGGAATCAAATTAAATTTTTTTTTCATAAGTTATACAAAATTAAAAATTTCGAAATTTTTCAAATCATTTAAGTTTATTTTTTAAAAATGTTGAAAATTATTATAGTTACGAAAAATTATAAATTTAGAGAATTTTGAATTCACAAAAATCATGAAAATCCAAGTTCCATATTTTATTTTGAGTTTATTTTTTTTTATCCAATACTTTGTACTGATCTTTAAAAATTCTGAAATTTTCAGAGATGTCACGTCCCTATTTCGCCAAATTTTCCTTTCGCGAGAACGGACGTGGACTCACGGTCCCACGTTAAAGCGCTCGCGTCAGCGAATTCCTGAGACTTGTGTGGTATGTGCGCGCGATCACCCCATGTGTCGCAAGCCACAGTCAGCGCCTCCCGATCACCTTGAGCGAGCTCGCGTATGCCTCTCAAGGGCGTGCACGCGCCGTTTTGGGAAAAGCCGACTTGCAAAAATCCTCGCTCGGCTCGTCAACGTTCTAAGGACCGTTGCCGAGACGAGCCAGTACCTCGCTAACCACCGACAGGTGAATCAGGGAAAATTACTCCAGCCTTCAGCCAGTCATAGCGGCATAATACCCCGCGCGACCGTGTAGATTAATACGCTCGCTCGATTTAAACTTGGTGCGTCACGGGGGTGCTCGCGTGGACCCATGAGTCTCGGGCTGCTACTATTCAAATATATATAATATTCAAACATATATATACTATTCAAATATATATAATATTCAAATATATATAATATTCAAATATATATAATATTCAAACATATATATACTATTCAAATATATATATAATATTCAAACATATATATAATATTCAAACACATACAATATCCAAACAAATATATCATCCGAACAAATATCTGGAAAAACCAAACCATTCAACAAATTCGAACATTCGTCAAATATAAACGTTTCTCAAGACGACCAGTGCGATGGAGAATATCGAGTAAACATCTATACATATCCGTGCGCCGTGAGTGACCGCGACCTACGAACGCCGCAGCGAGTGCGAGTCAACCCTTCGCGCCTTCGGGCATCGGTGCGCGTGAAGGACTCTTTAGAGACTGCTAGTGTGTGTGAGGACCTATAGAGACTGCTAGTGTGTGTGAGGAACTATAGGGACAATAGTGTGCGCGCGGGAGCTACTGGGAAACGCCAACGCTCAGCGCGAGGCCCAAGAGGTCTCCCCTTATCAGCGGGCGCGGGGACCCCTCCAACGCTGTGTCGCACGCCAGCCAGAGCTCCGGCTAATGTAAGTCAGCTGTATTCTCACGAGCGACGGCGCGCGCGAGATTGTAAGCGCCGTCTCTCTCTCTTATGTTCATTCGCCGTGCAGACGAATCTCTACCCGCCTTTTACGTACCGTCTCACCCGTGGTGAGCCGGTACAATAAACGATATATATATATATTCTCAATATTACTCCAGATGCATTTATTCTTTTACTGACGAGACCCTCTCCTCTCGGTGGTGGTCGGGCCCGTATGGGACGACGTGGAGGCGCCTAATACCTTTTTAACGATTATTTCAGGATTACTTCGATATACTTGAATCCTTTCTATCCTTGAAACGTGCCTCTCGGTACGTAACAAGTTTTGGTGGCAGCGGTGGGATCTGCCTCCACCACGCACTTCCGAGAGAATAGATGGTGTCGTCAGTATTATGGACGTATATATCTCGAATTATTAGCCCATGAAAATACAAATCGGCAAAAATATTTTTTTTTTCCTTTTTCTTAAATTTTCCGAGATCATTTGATAGAATAGACCAAAATTAGAGATTCCCACTTTAATAATCTCACGGGTAAAATCCCCTCAAACAATAGAATCTGGGATTGAAAGACTGTTTTCCTTTGCATTTTTTTCCCCTCTGTTCGTCATTTTAATTTAATTTTATTTTATTTTATCAGTCCGTATCCCTCACGTTTATCTGTGTCTTTTTCCTTATCGCATGCTGTCTCTTCCATATCTAGGGAAATTATCTGTGATAACCGTGTGGGCGGACTGTCGGATTTTCCCTACCTATTTACCATAAAGGAAATCCCGGGAAATCGAAAAGGATGAAATCGCAATTAAGTAGTGTGACAAAAGGAGGAATATTTTAATTTTGCAACTCTAAATAAAATACCTTCCATTAACTGTACTATAATATGTCAACCACGAGTTAACCTTTAATTCCCTAATTATTTCTAACTCTATTATTCCATCCATTTTTTTTTTATTAAATTCAATTTTTTTTATAATTCTAATGGATTGCTCATTTCGAAATTTCAATTTTTACTGAATATCATGGTCGATTTGTTCTGACACCCTAAATTATAACCTCGTTAACTCTCCCTTGCCATTAATATATTTCACCTGAATTCATCTTATTATCCCTCATTTTTTTTCCTGCTTCGTTATTTTGCCACTCCCTTTAATTTTTTCGTTGTTGTTAAAATACTCGCGCTCTCCGGCCCGTTCTACCGAATCCGGTTCCGAATAAAATCGCCATCATGGCGGATCCAGACATTTCCGTAAAGTTGGCTGATTCAATGGCCAATATTTCCACCATGATAGGTACTATAACGTTGACCGGCCAGCTCTCGAGTATTCGGGAATTCGATGGTACAAACATCCCCCTGAGGGATTATTTACAGGATCTCCAAAACTCGGCTTCCCTTATACCACCGGAATCCGCGGGCCAATTCGTTGCAGCTGCCATAAGCAGGCTGCGAGGTGAGGCGCGTGCATGCGTACAGGGGGAGACAATAAACACCGTCGAAGGGCTTGTCGCGGCCCTTAAGGAGGGACTCGCCACATCGCGAAGTTTCGATGACTGCTTAGCTGATTTCATGCGGATACGCATGAAACAAGGGGAAACCGTCAGGGGACTCTATAATCGCGTCAGAATCCTGGTCAGCGTATCGCGAGCCGCGTGGAAAGCAGATACGGGAACCGAGATTCCCGTCGCGTTGACTCGCGTTCTCGATTCAACCGCGCTTAAGGCGTACAGCCGCGCGTTACCAACGCGTCTCGCGGAATTACTGACCGTCGCGCCCCCAGCCTCATTAAAAGCGGCAGTCGAACTCGCCGAACGCGTGTCGGAATGTAGCGTTGATTCAGGGACAATCGGAACACTAAAACATGCCTCCAAGGACGCCCGGGCGCTAGTCGCGAAGGAAGAGCCGAAGAGATTAGCATCGCGTTCCCCCTCGCCAGCGCCCCGCGGCCCTCCGTTTGTTAAATATCGAGGGTCGAGCCCTTACCCGTCTGAAAAATTTAATCCGCCCGGAATACTGAAACTCCGGGAGCGGGAGGCCTCTCGTTCGCCTAGCCCCCACCGCGAGAGAGACGAGGGGGGGTGCGATAGTAGGTACTGTTGTATCCGAGGGACGGGCTGCTCTTGCTGCCCGTGGAATAAGTGGACCCCGCGCTCAGCGTGCAGGGGCGGTGGCTGCAGTCAGCGTTACTGCTGCGTGCGTAACGGGGGCTGCGCTTGCTGCCCGTGGACTGAGTGTGGGCTACGCGCAGCCAGAAATCCGCGAAATTCCTCTGTCGGCGAGCCACGGGAAAATTCCCGAGAGCCCTCGCCCGGAAGACGGCAGAAAGGGCCCCGCACAAAAGAAAGCGAGTCTTTAAACTCCCAAGGGGCTCGTCACCACGATGCGACGAGCCAAACGAATGCTCGCGCGGCGGCTACGGATGTCCAGAGATCGTCCGTGAGTTTTCAGCCCCCTCAAAAGTAAACTCGCAAAAAGGAAAGCAGACACGGGCGATGGTTTCTCATTCCTCGTCGGAGACGGACGACGATATGGAATCCCCGGTAGTAAAATTGTCGGCCCCCGAGCTTGCTCACGGAACCGATAAATTTTATTGCGACTCCGGATCCGATTTAAATTTTATTAAATTGCAAGCCCTCCGCGAAGACGTCCGTTACGACCCTGCGAAACGCAAAGCGTATAAGGGACCCTCGGGGGAAGAGTCCCAATCGTTGGGCACAATAATCTTAACGATTAACGGAGTCCCACATCAATTTCATGTTGTAAAAGAATTCGCGACGACAAGTAACGGGCTAATTGGTAAACCGTACATGCGAAAAGAACGCGCGGAGTTATCTTTCCATCACAACGCCCTCGTAATTGCGAGCGATCCAATTCGCCCGCGTATGTTTCTCTCCTCCGATAGGGCTAAGACGAATTTCTCCTCAGTTAATAAAAAAATATTCACGATTAAAGCTCGCGCGCGGTGCCCGCTACCTATCGGGGTGGCTAACGCCGAAATCCGTGAAGGTTATCTACCCAGGATCGCCGCGATGGATGGTTTATATATAGGGGACGCGCTGGTCTCCCAGACGCACGGTGTTTGTCACGTGCTCGCGGTCAATACCCTCGATCGCGACGTTAACATCGAGGTCACACCCCAAGAAATTATTCCGTTCGAGATATGCGACCCCGATTTTGACTTACGGTTTGACGATGACGACTCGACGGACGAGGCAACGATGCCCCCACTCGACCGAACTAAAGCCGTGATTCAGGCTCTGCGCCTGGACGACCTCAACGAGGTCGAGCGTAAGCATGTTTGCCGTATCGTGGAAGAAGATCCGTGGCGATTTCATCTGCCCGGTGATAAGCTTCCCTGCACCGATCGAGTCGCGCACCGAATTCCGACCATGGACGACCTGCCCATTAATACTCGACAGTATCGCTTCCCTTCGATTCATCGAGACGAAGTCGAGGCCCAAGTGGGAAAAACTCTCGATAACGGAATAATCACACCCTCGCAATCGCCTTACAATTCACCGGTGTGGATTGTGCCGAAAAACCCGACTCGCAGGGTCGGCCGCGAATGCGAATGGTGATAGATTTCCGTAAATTGAACGAGAAAACAATATCCGATGCATACCCATTGTGTTTTGAAAATTGCCTGAATTTCTCTGGTTGGGGAATTCGGCGAAAAAGGTGGAAGATTGAAGGGAACGAAGTGGCCGGAAGTTCGATGCGGACGAAGGAAAAACTCACTCGCGTGCACACAATATTTCGGTTTTTATTAACAAAGGTTCAAATCAAAGAAAAGTATACAAACAAAATTCGAAAGATTGCAATAGTCTCGCCTCGGCGATGACTACTCACAGTCGAAGCGATGCCGGAAAATGGCGGTCGTCACGGTAGACGCCACGTGTCGCGTTAATAACTTTTTCTTGCGAATTATCGAAGTGAACCGCACCGAATCTAAGGAAATACTTTCCGTGAAATTATCGCGTGAAGCCAAACCGGTTTTCGCTCTTGGCCGGGCGTAAATCGTCCAAGAGCTTGTGAAGAGGAATACTGAAAGCCGAGAAATTGAAAGATGGCCGAAAATCGATGATAATCAAAGGGCTCGCCAAAACGAAGTGACGAGGCGATGATCGATCGCCGCGAGAGAGCCGCCGTTTGGAGGGGATAGAGTCGCGAGAGCCACGGGTAATGCAGAGTCCAGCGAGAGCTTGACCGTTCACTGAGGGTCTCTCGCGGGAGCTCTGGCAACTACACGCTTTTCTGAACACACTCCCCGCCTTCGGCAAACTCCGTCGACGAAGAGTCCGTCGGCAGAACGCATAATTTTGCGACCGGCCGCTTGAAGGTGGAAGTTGCCGTTCGAAGTGTGACGACTCGAGTGAGGCCGTCTTCGCCAGGGTGAAGTTCAAGGATCCGCGCGAGTGGCCACCGCGTCGGAGGAAGTCTTTCGTCGGTTATGAGAACGAGTGACCCCACTCGTATCTCATTCGAAGGATGATGCCATTTTGAAGTAGAGAGACTTTGATGGAGGTACTCTCTTGACCATCTCTGCCAGAAGTGCTGAAGCCGTGCCTGAAGAAGTTGCCACCGAGACAACCGAGATTCCGCCGTTGAAGTCAGAGATGGCTCAGGCACTGTAGTAAGTGCCTCACCGACGATGAAGTGACCCGGAGTTAAGGATGACAAGTCCTCCGGGTCGTCCGAGAGAGCACAAAGCGGCCTTGAATTGAGCACTGCCTCGACTTGCGTAAGAAGAGTCGTAAATTCTTCATACGTAAGTGCAGTCTCACCGATGACCCGCCGAAGATGATATTTGGCCGATTTCACGACAGCCTTCCATTTTCCACCCATGTGAGGGGCTGCCGGGGGATTGAAGGACCACTTTGTGCCATGGCTGGTTAATGCGGAAATGGTGTGACTCAATTCCATTGAGCCAGCCTTAAAGAGAGCCTGAAGAGTGGCATCTGCACCGCTGAAGTTCGTTCCACAGTCACTATACAGCGTGTGACAAACGCCCCGTCGACCAGAGAACCGCCGATATGCTGCGATGAAGGCTTCTGAAGTGTAGTCCGTTACCAATTCGAGGTGCACCGCTGAAGTAGAGAAACAGACAAAAACTGCGAGATAACCCTTGTATGGTTTTGCTGCTCTTCCTCGCCAAGTTTTAACCGTGAAGGGTCCAGCATAATCTAAGCCGGAATGAAGGAAGGCACGTGAAGGTGTGACTCGTGGCGAGGGAAGTTGCCCCATCAACTGCTGAGCTCTGAGGCCTCGAAACCGTGCGCAAGTGATGCAGCGAAGAATGTATGATCGTACTGGCGCTCGACCACCCAAAATCCAGTACGATCTGCGGAGATAGGCCAGTGTTGCTTGTGTGCCGCCGTGAAGAGTCCGGAGATGGGCATCTGAAATTATCAATGTAGTTAGCCGTGAATTCCGAGGCAAGACAGGTGGATGTTTCGCCTCGGAGTGAAGGATCGAATGCTGGAGGCGTCCACCCACACGAAGGACTCCGAGTTGGTCGATGAAAGGTGTGAGGGCGGCCATTGCATTGCTCCGTTGAAGTGTCGCTCCGCTTGAAATTATCCGTAGCTCAGCAGTGAAGTACGACTGTTGGATGAGGCGTATCCAGAAAATTGTTGCGTCTTCCAGGTCTCCCGGTGATATCGGGTTGGTCATTGAAGTATGTGGAACTCGCCTGAAGCGGTCAAGAGCTCTTTTGCAAATGGCCGTGATTCAAAGTAGCCGATTTAGGGACGAATATCGCTCCAGAAGGTCCCAAACCGGTAGAAGAGCCCCTGAAGTTGAAGTGAAGGCGAGACCTGGACGCTGTTCGAGGTCGCAGTCGGTTCCGACCTCGAACGACGAAGTGGGCCAACTGGTGCAAGGCTGCGAAAGCCAGGTTGGTCCATTCCACCAGAGGGGATGCCGAGAAAGTTGCCGAGGTGTCATTCCGCAAGACGCACAGTCTGCGGGATTTTCCTTTCCTGAAATGAAACGCCACGTCGCTTGCGAAGTGAATTCTTGGATTGAAGTAACTCGATTTCGGACAAAGTCCTTCCAACGAGCCGAAGGCGACGTGATCCAAGTTAAGGTTACCGACGAGTCAGTCCAAAGGAACACTGGAACAGTTCCAAGTTCGAGTGTCTTCTGGACGTACGAAACCAGCCGTGAAAGAAGTAATGCGGCGGTGAGCTCAAGCCGCGGAATTGTCAGTCGCTTGAGAGGTGCAACCTTCGTCTTTGAAGCGACAAGCGTGATGGTTGAAGAGCCATCATCTGAAGTTGAACGAAGGTAAACCACGGCTGACATGGCCAATTGCGAGGCGTCCGAAAAACCGTGAAGCTGAACCGTTGCCGAGGGTTTTAGTTGAAGCCACCGAGGGAGAGAAATGAGCGAGAGATCCGCTAAGTTCTCTCGGAAGTGAAGCCACCGTTGTTGAAGCGAAACCGGAAGAGGGTCGTCCCAGTGAAGTTTTGCCAACCAGAGCTCTTGAAGAAACATCTTTGCCGTGATGATGATTGGCGAAATGAAGCCCAACGGATCAAATAATTACGCCGTTTCCGAGAGGATTGTCCGTTTTGTCACAGATTGACTGAAGTTCGGCTGAAGCGTGTACTTGAAGTGGTCGGTTTGGGGGTTCCAAACGAGCCCAAGAAGTTTGACGCTGGAGTCCTCTGGTTGAATCACGACTGCGTGTGATTCTGAAGTGGAATGGCGCACCCTTTGAGGAAGTTCCGTGGAGTTGGACGACCATTTTTGAAGTGGAAAGCACCCTCGGTTGCAGATCTCCTGAAGTTGACGTGAGGATGCTTGAAGTTCCGCCGTTGAATCGGCACCTCCGAAGATATCATCGACGTACCTGCCCTTCGTCAACGGAAGTACCGCCAATGGAAAGTTGTGCCCTTCGTCCTCGACAAGTTGCAGCATGACTCGAATTGCTAAGAACGGGGCGCAACTGAGGCCGTACGTGACGGTGGTGAGGCAGAAGGGGATGATGTGCTCCTGCTCATCAACCCACAGGATCCGTTGAAGGTTCCAATCATCCGAATGAAGGTTGATTTGACGGTACATCCTTGTGATGTCCGTCGCGAAGATGAAGCGATGCCGTCGGATCCAAAGAATACGTCAAAAGTGTCCTGCTGAAGTTTGGCGCCCGTGTAGAGGAGGTCGTTAAGTGAGGCACCACTGCTCGTCTTGCACGACCCGTTGAAGACCACTCGAAGCTTGGTGGTGGTGCTGTGAGCCCGAAAGACCCTGCGATGAGGCAAGTAATACACGGGAGTTGAAGCTGGCCCCCTGGAGGCTCGTACCATGTGAGACAACGTCTCGTACTCCTGAAGAAAGCCGTGATACAACTCTCGATAACTTGCGTTAAGTGAGAGCCGCTTCTGAAGTTGTACCAGAGAGCGCCGAGCTGCCGTGAAGGAATCCCCGAGAGACGACGACGAAGTTTTGAAGGGGAGACGGACTGTATATCGCCCGTCTTCGTCTCGCGAATGTGTTTCCTTGAAGTGCTCCTCACAGGCGGAATCCTCGGGCTCAGATGGAGGGGCTGAGTCCGACGGAATTTCCTCCTGTTCCCAGAATTTTGAGAGAAGCGACGGGACATCCTCCTCGACGGAGGCGTGCTGAACCCGAACTGAGGTTGAAGTTGAAGCGTCTACCGGACCAAGTATTATCCACCCGAGAAGAGTCCGTTGCGCGATCGGGTCGGTTGGTCGGCCCTTTTTCACATCTGATTCGATGAGGAGGCCGTATGAATCAGCTCCGATGATGATGTCAATCGGCCCTGGCGTCTGAAAATCAGGGTTGGCGAGGTTAAGGTTTTGAAGGGGTGCCCATTTCCCGTTGAACGAGAATGACGGAAGTGACGCTGTCAAGACTTTTAGCACAAAGGCTGTGACGTTGACGAAAAGAGCCGCATCGTGTATTGAAGAGATCCAGAAGGTGACAGCTCCCCGCGTGCGACCGGCTGATTGATTGCCAATGCCGAGAATATTCAGCGAGGCTGACCCGCGCTTGAGGCGAAGAAGCTGCACAATTCGCTCCGATACGAAAGACAGCTCGGCGCCAGGGTTAATGAGGAGCCGAATCCGTTGTGAAGAGCCCGATGGTGAAGAGGCCATGGCTTGACTCGTCGCCAAGAAGACTGAAGGTCGAAGAGCTCGCTGCCGTGGCGCTGAAGGCGCCGACGTCGAAGTTGAAGATGACGAAGCGCTTCGAAGTGGTGCCGATGAAGTTGAAGAATGGCCGAGAGAAGTTAGACCGATCGAGGCTAGGTTGAAGGGACTCGAAGTTCCGTCGCATTGGTGACCTTTGCGGAGTCAAGCCTGAGGCTCGGTTGGCGACGATGTTGCCGTTGGCGTCGAGGCGGCTGCCTGACGGTTTGAAGCGCCTGAATTCCTTTTGGCTCCCACGTGGATTAAGGTGTGGTGCTTTTCTCCACACTCGAAGCACCGCTTGTCGACTCGGCAGTTGACAGCGGAATGCGGCCCGAGGCAGTTGTAGCAGAGCCGCCGTTGCTCTGCTACTTCACGCCGCTCCTTGGCGCTTTTTTGCCGAAAGAGCGGACATGATGCGATGAAGTGTCCCTTAAGGCAGAAGTGACGCTGCTGGGTGGCCGATCCAGCCGGATGAAGAGGGCCTTTTGAAAGAACAGCCGCCGCCGACTTCTTGTCCAGATCCGAGGGCTTCTCTTGTTTGTCCGACCTTTCCGATGAGTCTTCAGCCCGTGAAGTATAGGCCCTCGCGCTGGCTGCTTGGCGAGATGTCTTGGCTCCCACGGCGCGAGAACCTTGGGCTGAAGTGGCTGACTGTGGTGGCGCCTCGGCCATCCGTGCCTCCAGACTCTCAAGAGCTCTGGCACGAGCTATGAAGAATGCCCGAAACTGGGCGAACGTCGCAGGGTCGGTTGAAGCGCCCAATTTGACCTCCCACTGCTCTCGAAGGTGCTGGTCAAGCCGTGACGCCAGGAAGTGAACCAAAACCAGATCCCAGTGATCTACTGGAGCGTCGAGCGCCCGAAGAGCGTTAGTAACCTCAGCCGTGGTGTTGATGAGGTTATTGAGCGCCTTGGCTGACCGTGAGGTGACCCGAGGAATACCGAAGAGTCTGTCTAGCTGAGAGTTGATTAAAATTCGCTCGTTTTCATACCTCTCCTGAAGGGTGTCCCAAGCTGAAGCAAACGACTCTGAAGAGACCGGAAGATTGGCGATCAGTTGCGCAGCATCGCCCTTGAGAGAAGTGCGCAGGTAATGCATTTTCTCAACGGAAGTGATGTCCGAATTGCTGCCAACCATCGAGACGAAGAGATCGTGGAAGGAACGCCAAGCTCGAAAATCTCCATCGAAGACCGGAAGTTTTATGTCCGGAAGGGTTCGCCGAATAGAGGATGGCCCGATGGCAGAAACGTCTGCGAGGTTGGCCCCGCTGGGTTCGACTCGCTCGAAGTGCTCCTTGATTACGAGGAGGCTGACCTTGGCAGTCTCGTTAGCGCTTTGGCATTGCGCTTCGATCCCCTCCACGAAGTACTCATGTTCGGCGAGATTCTCGCAGTTCATGTCGAGTAAACTGGCGTGCTCGTGCTGAAACCGCGTCCAATTGGCCTCAAGAAGGTCTAGCCGAGTCGACGCCAGAGTTTTGGACATCGTCTGAGGAGTTGCGGAGGCAGACTTCTCAGCGATGCCCTCGATGCACTTGAAAGTGCTGAGGAGCCCTGTGATTCGACGTTCCATCTTCGCGACGTTAGTCGTCATAATGGAAGCGACAACGAAGTACGCGCACACACTCGGCGACGAGAATGTTCGTGTGACGCACTTGAAAAGCCCAAAAAACAACCGAAACAACGAGGTACGCGCACACACTCGGCGACGAGAATGTTCGTGTGACGCACTTGAAGAGCCCAAAAACCGAAAAAACGAAGTACGCGCACACACTCGGCGACGAGAATGTTCGTGTGACGCACTTGAAGAGCCCAAAAACCGAAAAAACGAAGTACGCGCACACACTCGGCGACGAGAATGTTCGTATAACGCGCACGAAAGTCAAAACCGAAAAAGGAACGAAGTACTCGCACAAACTTGGTTCACGAAATTTGTTGCGATGCGTAGCGAGGAAATCCGAAGAAATACTAAGTGCGTTGAAAGTATCCGAAGACTGCGTAATTAAACGCGAAGAAAATCCCGAAGCGCACAAAGAATCACGTGACGCGCACCCACACTCGAATATCGAGAATGTCTGTGAGACGCGTCGAACGAATGTCCAGAAAATTCCCGATGATCGCGAAAAATGCAAAACTCACGAGATACGCATACACACTCGTTGAGCGATAATGTCCAGCGAGGAGCGAAGATCCGCACAAAGCGGACGAAGCGATAGCTTTCTTGGCGCGCGCGAGAGCGCGATGCTATCCCCGCGCGCTCAACGAAGAAATTTCTCGAGGCGTCCGGGCTCTCCTCTCGCGCGAAAGTGAGAGAGAGAGACTCATGCGCACTGAACGTGAGCGAGAGAGACCGAAATAGCGAAGCGTGACGATCACGTTTTCGGACAACGGAACGCCGGTTCTCTCTCGCACTTTTCTCTTTCGCGAACTGAAGCACTTCCGCAATCTTCACCAATTTCCCGATCCGGCTCGAAGGACCATGTTTTGAAAATTGCCTGAATTTCTCTGGTTGGGAAATTCGGCGAAAAAGGTGGAAGATTGAAGGGAACGAAGTGGCCGGAAGTTCGATGCGGACGAAGGAAAAACTCACTCGCGTGCACACAATATTTCGGTTTTTATTAACAAAGGTTCAAATCAAAGAAAAGTATACAATCAAAATTCGAAAGAATGCAATAGTCTCGCCTCGGCGATGACTACTCACAGTCGAAGCGATGCCGGAAAATGGCGGTCGTCACGGTAGACGCCACGTGTCACGTTAATAACTTTTTCTTGCGAATTATCGAAGTGAACCGCACCGAATCTAAGGAAATACTTTCCGTGAAATTATCGCGTGAAGCCAAACCGGTTTTCGCTCTTGGCCGGGCGTAAATCGTCCAAGAGCTTGTGAAAAGGAATACTGGAAGCCGAGAAATTGAAAGATGGCCGAAAATCGATGATAATCGAAGGGCTCGCCAAAACAAAGTGACGAGGCGATGATCGATCGCCGCGAGAGAGCCGCCGTTTGGAGGGGATGGAGTCGCGAGAGCCACGGGTAATGCAGAGTCCAGCGAGAGCTTGACCGTTCACTGAGGGTCTCTCGCGGGAGCTCTGGCAACTACACGCTTTTCTGAACACATTGCCTAATATACTTGATATATTGGACCAATTGGGAGAAGCACAGTATTTCTCAACCTTTGATTTGGCTAACGGGTTCCATCAAATCCCGATGGACCCAAGGGACGGTCCAAAAACGGCGTTTTCTACCCCCAATGGGCACTATGAATATACTCGAATGCCTATGGGACTGAAGAATGCCCCTGCGACCTTCCAACGATTGATGGACAATGTATTGCGAGGTCTCCAAGGGACGGAATCGTTCGTATACTTGGATGACATCGTCGTTTTCGCGCGATCGTTGGAGGAGCACGGGAAAAAGGTGCGTCGCCTCATGCAACGCCTCCGAGACGCGAATCTTACTCTCCAGCCCGATAAATGTGAATTCCTGAAAAAGGAGGTCGCATATCTCGGCCACATCATCGGACGGGATGGGCTACGCCCTGACCCACGTAAACTCGAGGCGGTGAGGCGCTTCCCCACCCCTCGAACGGCTAAAAATATCCGCCAATTTCTAGGTCTCGCTGGATATTATCGGCGCTTCATCGAGAACTTTTCTGGTCGTGCGAAGCCTCTCTCCGACCTCACGAAAAAGGGAAGAGTATTCACGTGGGGCCAAGAGCAGCGTCGGAGCTTCCGAGACCTGCGCAAGGCCCTGTGTAGAGAGCCGGTGCTCGCGTACCCCGATTTCGACCGCCCTTTCACCCTAACGACCGACGCGTCCGATCTAGCACTCGGAGCCGTGCTCGGTCAAGAAACGGACGGGGGCGATCATCCGATCGCCTATTACTCACGTATTCTATCAAAGGCCGAAGTGAATTACGGCACGACCGAAAAGGAGTGCCTGGCCGTGATTCGCGCCCTGGAGAATTTTCAGCCTTATCTTTACGGCCGAAAATTCAAATTAATTTCCGATCATGAACCCCTTAAATGGATCGGATCAATGAGCGATCCAGGGAAAAGATTAATCCGGTGGAGATTGAGTTTGCAAAACTACGATTACGACTTTGTATATAAACCCGGGCGATTAAATGTCAACGCGGACGCGTTATCTCGTAATCCGATAAATCCCTGGAGTTCGGATTCCAGCGATGCTGAGGCCGAACCACCTTCGGCTAAGGTGTTGCCGATAAGAGGGGGGAAGCGCGGCCCCGGTAGGCCAAGGTTGCATTCAGACCCTCAGCTATCGCAGCCAGCATCTAGCCGCGCTCCACAGCTGACACGGCCGAAAAATCCAGGAGCACTTACACCTCTGGATGCAAGCGCTATAGCGACCCGCACCAGAGCACGGAAGAACCCTGAAGCTCCTCGTCGCGCGCCCCCGCGGTATGCCGAAACCTCGGACACGAGCTCGGCCGAGGAAGCGCGTCCGGTACAACGGCTTCACCGAAGTATGTTGCCCGCTCCCCTCCTACCTCCGAAGCGTCCTTCTAGGCTCAAACCTAGTGGCGGCAGGCCCCCTGCAGAGCAACCAACCCCTTCCTCGGCGGGCGAATCGCAGGAGGGCAAGGTCGAGGAGGACTCAAGCACGTTGATAAATATCAACCCCCCCGTGAGCGATACAGAGGGGAGCACGCCGCTGGAGGAGATGGTAGAGGAACATGAAAAAACTTTGACCCCTGCCCTCGAGAAATCATTTCGGAAATTTGATGAGTCATTGCGACAACTCGAAGGAAAATACCGGGACGGAAACAATCTCCAAGCTGTGGAGGAAGGAACTATTTTCCTCGATCACGTCTCCGATGGAGACGAGGTCGACGAGGATACGCAAGATATCCTTTCCGAACTCGACCCGTACGACGTTTAGGGTGGAAATGATAGCGAGTTAGAACGCCGAATAAAACAATTATCTGAACGCACGCTGGCTGTCACCGAGACAGAGTTACTCCGGCGTACGAGCCACGTGGGCGCGAGACGATCACGCGGCCCGGAGTTAGAGAGAGAGGTCGATAGTGGGGGACAGCTGACCGATCGCCCCGTAACGTGCACGACGTAACGTACGAGGCTTCCCCTGGCTCGCACGGTGGCTCTCTCCCTCGCCCTTCAGCCCGCACAGGCAAAACGTCTCCACATGGCAAGAGAGACCCCGATGCCCGAACTCTCCCACTCTCCACTCCTGGGCCCTCTTCGTCTCTCTCGCCGGTGCGAGAGAAGACCTCCCCGCGCCAGCACGTGCTGAGAGAGCGGCCATCATGGAAAGATGACGTAGCCGCTTCCTCTGACCCCGCGCCAGACGGCGCGAAGACGGAGAGCACAATAGAACAGCCGAGAAGGCACGAGGTCACCAGCTGCGACTTGTACCCTCTCCTTTCTCCACGCAGCGACGAAAGGAAAATAAAGAGAAAGCTCGAGGAGGGGAACACGCACGAAACGACTGTTTCGGGAAAACCCTCAATAAAAGGGTCCCGCGAATGTTTAACCTATCGTCGCGACAATTATATTCTTTTTCTGTCCGCAGACGGAGAGGTTTCGACGCCTGTCGGAAAAATATTGTCCGATTTGGACATTATAAACCCTCTCTCTCTCAAGAATAAAAATATGAATGTTGGACAGGTCGCCTCAACGCCTTATGGACAACATCAGGTATACAGCGTGATTATAAAGCGCAAATACTACGAGGAAATATCACAAAAAAATATAGAGCTCGGCCTGACGACCCAAAGAGAACATCTGCGGGGTTCGGGCACGACGACTATACGAATCGCCCGTTACGGCGACTTTACTGACAATTTACCCCCTGGGGTATTCCTGCAAATAATACACGACATTTTCGACGACTCTGGAATCGCGGTAACAATCTGCTATGGGAAAGTGATATTGCCCCCGCCCGAGGATCGAGCCGAAATCCTGCGGGAATTCCACTCGAGCCTCATAGGGGGCCATAAAGGGGTGACAAAAACTTACCATAGAATTCGAGAAAGATTTTACTGGCCTACGCTTCGCAACGACGTCCAAAATTTTATACGACGTTGTAAAGGCTGCCAGGAAAATAAGCTGGTAAGGGCAAAGACCCGTGAGCCGATGCTCATTACGGACACCCCCGCGGATACCTTCGACAAAGTCTCGATCGACACCGTAGGGCCCCTGCCGACCACCCCTCATGGCAATAAACATATCCTGACAATGCAGGATCACTTGTCAAAATATTGCCTGGCAGAACCTATACCCGACTTAAAGGCGACTACCGTCGCCGAAGCGATAGTGAGGCGACTGTTCAACCAATTCGGTGTCCCCCAAGCGATCCTAACGGATCGGGGAACGGCGTTCGTAAACGGGTTACTCCGCGAGATCTCGCGAATTTATAAGGTCAAACACCTGACCACGTCGGGCTATCGGCCGCAAACGAATGGCGCCCTAGAACGAAGCCATATCGTCTTGGCCGAATATATAAAACACTACGCGAATGATTATGACGATTGGGACAGACTATTACCCTTTGCCGAATTTTCTTACAACACTAGCGTGCACGAATCCACCAATTTTACCCCCCATGAAATCGTTTACGGTAAATTGGCTCGCCAACCCAGCTCTTTCCCCATTGAAAAACTCCCGACTACAAATTCCTTCCTTACGGAACTTATCAAATGGCAATCTGAGATACGGGAGCTGGCCGGAGAAAATTTAATTCAATCCAAAGAACGTTCAAAGACCTATTACGACAGGAAATGTCGCGCTTTCGAAGGGAAGGTGGGGGATAGAGTTTATGTGTTGAAGGAACCTTGAAAGGGAAAATTCGACAGTCAGTATCACGGCCCTAACACTATCAAAATGATCTCGGATAAAAGTAACCTTATCTTAGAAACCGAAAATGGGCGGAGGTTCCGTAAGCACGTCGATAAATGTAAGATAGCTTACGAATAAACTTAAGAACAATGTACGCGAATAAAAGAAGAATGAATGTTTATTAGCCGTCACGAGAATCCAGCACCGAAGATACGCAGACCTCCATTGAAGACCGCCTAAGAAGAGGACCGGCCGCCATGAAGATCGTCTTATTCCTCGGAATAATAGGATTTGCCCGGGGTGAACAGACCAGTGACGTATACCACGTCACGCCTCTCAAAGACTGCCCTGGGCTTTACTACGAGCGTCTGCCCCCACTCCAACACCGAGTGGCAGACTGGAGAATAACCATTTTCATGGAAATAACAAGGGTAAAGCGTGACTTTCCACAAGACCTCAAGAAAATGCACGCGATTGCTGGCGAATGCAGCCGATATAATTCGCGACAAGCCTGCGATGACCTGCTGCAGCACGACTATCTGGCAACCTGGTTTCTGCGTGCTATGACGCTGCGAGACGAATTGATCGATCTCGCGGAGCGGTCGCGAACCAGACCAGACCAAATGCAGTCGCCGCGCGCCGTGCCGAAGCGCTCGGTCCCCTTGGCGATAATTGGCTCAATCAGTAAATCTCTTTTCGGCACTCTCACGGAAGATGACGCAAAATACCGCACGAGCCAAATTGACCGCCTTTACGCCGACCAATCCAAGCTCACACACTTGGTCGGGGAACAAATGCACATAACCGCCTCCAAACTGCAAGAGCTCCACAGCGACCATCTCGAGGAGGCCAACCGAGTAGAAAGATTATTAGAAACTATCGAACAATTGAATAAGGACTTGAGGAGCGCTGATCAACGCGCCGCACTTTCTCGGTATAATAATTCGCTGATGCACTATGCGTTTAGGGTGGGGACAAAAATAGAGAACTTTATAAACACCTGTCGTACGTATATGCGAGTGATAATAGCAGCACGGGAGGGGCGACTCGAGGCCGAAGCATTGGAACCGAAGCAGCTGATGGCCGTGGCAAAGGAAGCCCAGCTGCAAGCGGCGGGGTATGAGTTCCCCCTTCCACTCGAGCACTTGCGACCGGAGACGCTAGCCCCTCTCGTACGCACTGACCTCGTGTACGACGGTGACCGCATGATTATCGTGGTCCATATTCCCTTGGTGGAGCACCAACTGTTCGACTTCTATCGGATGCGTCCATGGCCGGTATCGCAGCAATTTAAAGAAGAGAGGGGTACGGCCCTTGTCATGCCGGCCGCCCCCTACTTGGCACTGTCCACAGACTATCGCTCCTTCTTTATGGCCGACGCAACTTACTACGACTCTTGTAAATTCGTGGAAAAGCGATACATATGCACGAGAGCCATTCCAATACTCGACGTATCGACTGCAGAAACGTGCGAGCTGCTCATGCTAATTCGCCCTACGGAGGAGGTTCTGCAGAGATGCGACGTGCGCTTACGGCCCCACCACGAGGGACATTGGAGCCACCTCTCCGCTCAAGGAGGATGGCTATATTCATTGCCTCATCCTGAGACAATGCAAATCAATTGCCCAAACCGTCAAAATATGCGCGTGGAATTGGAGGGAGCAGGAATTCTTTATTTGAGCCCCAATTGCATCGGAACGACCCATAGCATAACATTGACGAGCTTACGCACATACGAGAGTCAAACAGTGTTTCAATACCAACCAGGCATCACGTTGAACGTCTCAGTCATCGCCCCAGTACTCGGGGACTTCGTCGTTCAAGAGGGTATGAGGAATTTATTTACCCGGGAAAGCGATAAGAGCCCCCACGTGCGCTCGAATTTGAAATCAACCACCGTAGGAGAGTCGCTGTACGAAATCGAACGAAGAATACGCGACATTGGAACCCACAAGCGAGAGCGAGACGGACAACGTTTCCTTGCTCTCAGTGGCTTTGTGAGTCAAGGGGCTATGCTGCTTGCTATAGTGTGCTATCTCGCTCGGGCCAGGCTAGCGCTGCTTTTCTCTCTTATACGTGGAGCCTTGTCGTGCGGGAGGAAGGAACGCACACCAACGGGACACATTGTCGAGGCTGTAAATTCCGAGATAATATACTCGGCGCCTGAACGGAACTCTCCTACCCGAGAAATGGGAAATATGACACCCCCGATTACGGGCCCAAGAGCTCGCGCGTCCCCTGCCCCGCGGTCCCTTCCTCGTCAAGAGCCGATGGTGCCATAAACATACCAACGAAGAGAGAAGAAAGGAAAAAATATATACATATATATATATATGTATATTTATACATCCCCTCCGTGCAATGAGTCGAAGAAACAAAGAATCGGACGATACGACGCCTTGGAAGTCACGACGAGACGACAAAACCCATCGAACTTCGAACGAGGTCGGACCTACGTGCGAACTTACTTACCTATTTCCGCACTTATTACTTATTACTTATTACTTATAACTCCTTCTCCGTTGTCGTTGCATCGCGATCTTGTGCATATATTTTCAAAAGGAAAACGGGGAACCTGTGAAATAAAAAGTGCTGCACCCCCGGGCGCGTATACGGGTGAACAGCGTACCCGCGTGTAAATCCACGTTGACATTTTGCATAAAAGAAGTGAACGGAAAAGTGAAAAAAAAGAGAGAGAGAGTCCCTCTTGCTGCATAATTACACGCACGGGCAATCCTATTCCCACAGTGCGCGTTGTGCGAACATAGTTCAGTGTCAGTGAGAGGAGAGAAGAAAAATACGATGGAGCAACGCATCGTTGAAATGTGCCTGGCAGGAAAATGTCCGGTCTGCGAGCGCAGCACCCGGGCCTGTTCGGACGTATCCGCCTGTATTCGGCATTCCATTGCAACGAGGTCACGGGCGTACGTGAAACTCTCGTGCCCTCTCTGCTCATCTGAACTGCGGGGCGAGCAGTATGCCTCGCACATGCGGTATTGCGAGCAGGACTTTTTTATGCTCTTGTCCGGCATGATCCCAGAAGCGACACCCCACGAGGGCCCTTCACTCGCGCCCTTGGCTGCGACGCTCGCGCCTGCCGAGGAGGAGGGTTATGCTAGCCCCTCTCCCCAGTCAACCGCGACTTCGGACGGTGAGGAAAAGTTCGCGGGCTTTCCCCCCTGCGTGATCGTGAATCGCGAGGACGTGGTAGGGCCCGCGCGCCCTTCCGCGCGCGCGACGGACATGGACAAGGACGTGAAGCCCATGAGTTCTCCCTCGCGTGTGTTAGTGAACGTGAGAAGGGGTGCGAAACCCGAGAGCCTCTCCACCTGCTTGGTGAGCTTCAGGATCGACGGGGAATCCGCGTGTGCGCCGTCTCGGGAATCTTGCCCGTCTTGCAAACGGTCTAAAGATGCGTGTCGCAACCTCGGTGCGTGTATAGAGAAGGGGATACCTCACGCGTCAAGAAAGAAAGGTGGGACTGTATGCCCCCTGTGTAGTTACCGTTACATCGGGCCGGAATACACGCGCCACGTGGGGGCGTGCCTTGCGAGGCACGAGAAAAAGCTGGCCGAGGCAGCCCAAGGGGTGGTAAATGCCTCTAATAGAAGTAGCCGCTCGCTTGCGCTCCCAGGGGAAAACATCGCGTCGAAGAGCCAACCGCGCTCGAGCCGACCTCGTTCGTCGAGCCGTCGTCGCTTGTCATCCCGGAGCCGCCGTCGCTCGTCATCTAGAAGTCGCCGTCGGTCGCCGTCAGCCGCAGCCAACCAGACAGGAGAAAGAGGAAATTCGGTGAAACGGCCCACCCGTTCGATTGGGACCCAGACGCCGAAGATTGGGCTATCTTGGTCAGGGCCTAGTCCCTCCTTCGTTCGCTGGCGAGGTCCGACCGAGCGGCCGCGAGCCACACATATCGCGCCGGCCGCCACCTCAACGGGCCCGGGGCCAGCCTACGGCCTCCTCGAAGAGGATTACCGCCCCTCGTTCGAGGGAACAGCCCCCGACAGCGAGGGAAATCGAGGAACCGAGGTAGCGAACCCCTACCTCATGTTCGCAGATCTCGTGACCGCCTGGGCCGCCACCTTGAGAAGGTCACAGTAGAGCGGTGATATGCGATACATATATACATATATACGCCCACATATTCCTTTTTTTTATTTTATATAAATTCCTTTACTTCTTCTTTTGGGATCTTCATTCATCAAGCAGGATCTCTATTAAGGCGTCTATAAGCTCTCTACTAAACGGCGAACTAATGAATCCCACACATTTTACTTTTCATTCATTACCGCTATGATTATTATGGCTAATCGCGCATATTATTCTTAATTAAACCGATGACGAGGCCGCCATCACGTTCGTAGGGGGGGGGGGGTGGGTGTCACGTCCCTATTTCGCTAAATTTTCCTTTCGCGAGAACGGACGTGGACTCACGGTCCCACGTTAAAGCGCTCGCGTCAGCGGATTCCTGAGACTTGTGTGGTATGTGCGAGCGATCACCCCATGTGTCGCAAGCCATAGTCAGCGCCTTCCGATCACCTTGAGCGAGCTCGCGTATGCCTCTCAAGGGCGTGCACGCGCCGTTTCGGGAAAAGCCGACTTGCAAAAATCCTCGCTCGGCTCGTCAACGTTCTAAGGACCGTTGCCGAGACGAGCCAGTACCTCGCTAACCACCGACAGGTGAATCGGGGAAAATTACTCCAGCCTTCAGCCAGTCATAGCGGCATAATACCCCGCGCGACCGTGTAGATTAATACGCTCGCTCGATTTAAACTTGGTGCGTCACGGGGGTGCTCGCGTGGACCCATGAGTCTCGGGCTGCTACTATTCAAATATATATAATATTCAAATATATATAATATTCAAACATATATATACTATTCAAATATATATATAATATTCAAACATATATATAATATTCAAACACATACAATATCCAAACAAATATATCATCCGAACAAATATCTGGAAAAACCAAACCATTCAACAAATTCGAACATTCGTCAAATATAAACGTTTCTCAAGACGACCAGTGCGACGGAGAATATCGAGTAAACATCTATACATATCCGTGCGCCGTGAGTGACCGCCTTCGCGCCTTCGGGCATCGGTGCGCGTGAAGGACTCTTTAGAGACTGCTAGTGTGTGTGAGGACCTATAGAGACTGCTAGTGTGTGTGAGGACCTATAGGGACAATAGTGTGCGCGCGGGAGCTACTGGGAAACGCCAACGCTCAGCGCGAGGCCCAAGAGGTCTCCCCTTATCAGCGGGCGCGGGGACCCCTCCAACGCTGTGTCGCACGCCAGCCAGAGCTCCGGCTAATGTAAGTCAGCTGTATTCTCACGAGCGACGGCGCGCGCGAGATTGTAAGCGCCGTCTCTCTCTCTTATGTTCATTCGCCGTGCAGACGAATCTCTACCCGCCTTTTACGTACCGTCTCACCCGTGGTGAGCCGGTACAATAAACGATACATATATATATTCTCAATATTACTCCAGATGCATTTATTCTTTTACTGACGAGACCCTCTCCTCTCGGTGGTGGTCGGGCCCGTATGGGACGACGTGGAGGCGCCCAATACCTTTTTAACGATTATTTCAGGATTACTTCGATATACTTGAATCCTTTCTATCCTTGAAACGTGCCTCTCGGTACGTAACAGAGAGGTGTTATTTTTTTTTCAAAAATATAAATTTTTGGATTTTTAAAACATTTTTACATTTTTTTTTATATAATACCTTGTACTGATCTCAAAAGATCCTGAAATTTTCAGGATGGTAAATTTTTGTTTCAAAAATATAATTTTTTGAGTTTTGGTAAAAATAATTTTTTTCTTGTTTTCCCTCTAAGTTAAGTAAAGTTGAGCAATCATGTGATTCTGTAATTTTGTGCAGTAAAAATTCCAATTAATGGCAATTTAAAAAAAAAATTGGATGGACTAAAATATAATTTCTGCAGTCCTTCGGACAAGCGAAGTTATAAATTGTATAAAAATCATGCAAATTAGAAATTTGCACATAGCTTCCTCATTTTTTTCCGTCGTTCGTAAACCCTCCTTAATGAGGATCTCCTTGACCACCTTTATGACATGTGTATTTATTATCATGGCTTCCTCATAAAGGAAGCTTCACGAACGACGGAAACAAATGAAGAAGCTATGTGCAAATTTCTAATTTGCATGATTTTTTAGCAATTCCGTTCAATTACATTATTAATTGTTTTTGTCATCCAGTGTATTGGTGCTAGAGAAGTGAAATCGATTGCTGCTAAATTAGGAAACTTAGTGTTAACAGGTATTTTTCGAAAATTTCAAAAAAATTTTGCGAACGAACATCTTAAGCGTTTCTCACCAAATTTAACCCTAACCATTCTTATCATCTAGTGTATTCGTGCAAAGAGTTTTAGCTCGATACTTCTAAAAATGCGGATGTTGGAGCGTTAACAAAAATTTTTGGAATTTTCAAAAAAAATTCTTAACCGAACCCCTCCAGGGAATTTTATGGAATTCGGTATTATTTTTCATTGTCTATGATTGTATCGTTACAAAAAAATCGGCTCGATAAATGCGAAATTACAAAAGTTAGAGGACTTACTAATTTTTTTTTTCACACCGAACCTCTTGAGCGATTTTCTACAATTTCAATCCCAACCGTCCTTATTATAAAGTGTATCTGCACATAAAATGTCAGGGTGGTAATTGCAAAATTACCAAAGTTAGACGACTAACAAGCAATTAACAGAAAAAAAAAAATCCAGCCAAATAGACAATTATTTTGCAATTTCAAAAAAAATTGCACTTATAACAGCGACATACGTAGTCTACTTATGTACCAAATTTCGAGTCGATCGGCCAAAGCGTTCTCCGGACATATTCATTTTCAGGAAAGAACAAAGCGTACACACACACACACACACACACGCACAGACACACACATGCACGCACGCACACACATACGTCCGGACATTTTTTCTAAATGTGATTTCTCGACGTTTTGGGACATTTTGAACATGGTGATATGAAAATTGCGAAAAAAACTTTTTTCGCGAAAACAAAGCTTCCTTCATAAGGAAGCAAAATAATATAACTACATGAAATCATAAATAATATTAAATTATATAATTGAATGGAATTATGAATTATGTACAATTGAAAAATTGAATGGAAACACTTTGCAAAAAGTGAACGAATCACCCCCAAAAACACCAAAGATGGAGTACAAAAATTGGAGACAAGTACATTTACGAAAGTATCTCTAGCTTAGTCTTCTTACAAAAAGTTGTGAAATAAATAGACATGAAACTCACAACTCGCATTGCCAAGCACATGTAGTTTCCCAATGTAACGTTAACTTTTTCATCATGATTTTTGGGGCTGAGTCGACATAAAAAAATTTGAAAAAATCTTGACGGTAAAAATTTAAAAAATAGTGAAATCAAGTGAAAATTGTCAACAAAGAGAAATTATCAATCAACAAAATAATCAAAAAAATAAAAAGTACTTGGCGAGTTCGTTCTTAACGGACGATGAGTCAAAACGGTTTTTTAGTAAACAGGTAAACACAAGAATATCACTCTGTGCTCAGTGAACAACTCGGCAAGGACTTTTTATTTTTTTAATTATTTTGTTGGTTGATAATTTCTCTTTGTTGACAATTTTCCCTTGATTTCACTATTTTTTAAATTCTTACCGTCAAGATTTTTTCGAATTTGTTCATGTCGACTCCGCCTCAAAAATCATGATTGAAAAACTAACGTTACATTGGGAAACTACATGTGCTTGGTAATGCGAGTTGTGAGTTTCATGTCTATTTATTTAACAACTTTTGGTAAGAAGACTAAGCTAGAGATTTTTTCGTGAATGTACTTTCCGTGTAGAAATGTGATAGGGCAATCATTAGTTGATTCTTGCCCCTGATCCGCCGTACCTGATCCGATTTTCCTGGCAGGGCCCTGACATGGAACTTAACGGCGTGGCCCCTAGTTATTACATTGAAATAATCACTTATTTATCAGTGCCCTACATAATCAGAATATGAACAGTTTCCAACGATGTTATTTTTACACTTTTAAGCAACACATTTTTGTTATTACCCTGACAGAGCTCTAAGGTGGGAACTATTGGATTCCCCTAAGTATTTATTAAAATAAAGTTATTTCTGTATCGGCTTTCAGTACTTGCATCGCATGGCCAAAAAATGAGCAGGTCCTAAACATGTTTTATGAACTTATAAAAATCGTGGTTTCGTAATATTAAAATACGATACAACAATAGCAATAATAATAAATTAACAATCATTGCCTCGTTTATTATTATTATTATTATTATTATTATTATTATTATTATTATTATTATTATTATTATTATTATAATTATTATTATTATTATTATTATTCAATTATTATGTTTTATTATTGAATTATTATTTACATTATCACTTTTATCCCGCGAGAACAAGCAATCATGCACCTGTCACATGTCCGTAACGTAGGCAAAGGATTATTATTGTTGTCACCACGAACCGCGTCGCGTTAGTTCCGAGACTTAGCGGTAACTGTTGAAGTCACATACGGATAATGTGAAGAATATGCTTATATAGACGGGTGGGAGCACGGATGTTAGCAGAAGTCGATGTCGAAAGAATCCATACGAGGAGTTTTTGCCGGCTTATGTAATTGTACTCATTAATTTGATTCCCGTAGAGAACTTCCGTTCACTCGGAAACTAATATTCTCTCCGAGGATTGCCAAATGAGAAGTGTACGCTAAGAAAGTGTTGTCTCTAAATAAATAATAAGATGCATACATCGAAAAAGGAGTACCTCGTAAAAACTAATTGATCAAAAAGCGCTTCGGTGTATGATCGGGAACTTCCTAGCTGTTATCAGGGCCTTCAAGGGCATGATTCTAAAGATCTTAGGGGCCTGATCAGGTTCTGCAAGGGCCGGATGATATCGTCATAGGGGCCTGCTCATGACCGCCGGACCCGAAAATGGCCAGCCAGTTGTTACATAGCATAACAGGGCCAGTTAGGATGGGCGGATCATTTCCCTACATTAGTTAGGGAGGGCATGTCAGGGGCAGAATTTTTCCCCTACTAAAATTTCTACACGGGTTGTCACCAGTTTTTGTACACCATCTTTGGTGTTTATGGGGGTTACTCAAAGACCAGCATTAATGATCACACAAACAGTTTAAAACACGTAGATACACAACGCACAGTACTTGCGAAACGTGGAACAGAATTAAAACACAATTTTAAATTTGACGATGTGAAATTTTAAATTATGAAGATTGGCTTAAGGGGACCGAGTCAGCGTGAAATCGAAAAAAAATCGTTAATTTTTTTGATTTTTTTTTCACGTTTTACAAACTCTTTTGCGCCTTTTTACCAAGCCATAAACCCCACTTTTTAAAAATGGTAAGGTTACAGACGAATCTGTAAAAGTAGAATTTCAAAAATTTCGAAATCGATTTTTCAAATCTGCTAATTTTTGTCCACAGATTCTGGGTCATGAATAAATAATATATATCATGATTAGAAAGTGGGATGCGGCTGCCTCCTTTCTTTTTTAGAATTTTTTTTTTCTTTGAGTTCCCAAAATAAAAAAAAATAATAATAATTTATAATATTTCTTATAGAAGTGGAAAAATAAAACAAAAATAAAACATGTCTCGAAAAATTTTGATATTTTGCTATTCTCTAAAGTAAATGAGAAAAATCATTCATCGAAAAAAAAGTATTCTCATTTATTTTGAAAAATATGCAAAATATTGAAATTTTTCAAATGATACATGTATGGACCAATTAAAACGCTCAAAAGACGTGATTAGCCCATACAATTCTACGGCCCAATAAAAAAAATTGTTGGAAGTGATCAGAAAGTGCCTCGAAAATTTTCTAGTAAGTTTTCCTAGTTACTGATTTTTTTTACCAGCAAATTATTAGTGAGTTGCGAAACACATGTTCACTTGTGGTTTATTTTTTTTTTAATTCAATTATTTTTATCAGTTGTTTATTCTTTTTTCAAATGTAATATTAGAGATTTACGCTAATCAATCGAGAAATTACGTGCAAGTGCTTTTTCGATCTCGACAAACGACACGAGCAGCTTCACAGTGGTTAGTGTCACTTCATATGTTCATATGTTCATATGTTTATTATAATCACTTATTTTTATAAACAATGGTGAGTTTGCGAAATAATCAAATTAATTTTCATACTCCTCTAAAAAATTTTCAGTAAGTGAATTTAATTTTGTGCCTTGTACACAGATAACCTCTATATATAACCTCTAAACTGTCAACAGAAGAGTTTCCAGTTATTCTTAAATTTTGAGCAATTTTTTGGTAAAATTTTTTTTATTAAGAATAATAAAAAACATGAAAAATGAAAAACCGTGACAAGCATGTAAAAAATGTGTTTTTTTTTCTTGTAATAACCTTGGAAAATATTGTTTGTTATGCAGATACATGAATCAGTGGAGTGAAGGACTGCGGATGCTTTTTGCCACACATTTCACTTCGGAGGCTGTTTCCCAAAACCTGGATCTTCGAACACGCTGCGCGCAGTCCTGGCCAAATCGCTTGATGGATTTTATCCTGGGACGTCTCATTTTCTTTGTAAGACTTTTCCGGACCGCTTGTATGCGACACATTTTCATTAAAATCAAAATTGTATTGTGTGCGATGCTCTAAAAACCAAAAATGGTTCAAAAATTTAAAAAGTGGCCTGTAACTCTATAATGAGAACCTAAAAAAAAATGTGTCACATACAAGCGGTCCGGAAAAGTGTTACAAAGAAAATGAGACGTCGCAGGATAAGATCCATCGATTGCGCGTGTGAAACTTAAAAAATTATTTATGAGAGGACCGCTGCACCTTAAGGGTTCTAATTAGGGCCAAAAGTTTCTAAAATTGATACGTCAAATGATAGATCATTGATAAAGCTTACACCAATCCTACGAACATTTATATTTATGTTCGAAAATCGGCGTTTCGACGCTGACTGGGTACCCTCGAAAAACGATTGATTATAGAAATTATTCAAATTCCAGCACGCCCCAATGCAATGAATTTTACAACTGACGTCGACAAACTAAGTCACATATATAATTAAATAATATAACTGAATTTTTATTCATTGCCTTCATATATAGATTAATTTCATACATATATTTATTTTATTTTACTATCTAATTAACTCTCAACGACGTGCGGACATCTTAATTCAAAAATGCACATATAAAGATTCCTAAATACGTCACTAAATATATCTAACTAAAAGTCCACTCAATACATCAGAATAAATTCATGAATCAAAATTTTTAAATACGTTACTGCCCCAACGATTATCTATGCCCCCCTCACTCTGTTTGTTTACATACGGCTCTTAGTTTCTCTTAAGCGATCTTAGATATACATAATGCAGAAAAATTAAATTTTTGGTTTTAATATGCACCCTGAATAATACTAATAACGCTTTTTCACTGATAATAACGATCGCAAAAAAATGATCGCTTACCATTCAAGTAGAAGCATAACATGAAACTGAAAATTATCTCTAAAACTAAGAGTAAATATATCTTTAGAGGATCCTAATCAGGATCGAAACGTTAATAATACGAAATTATTTATAAATTATTCCTCCACCAACTGGAATCATTGGCCGAATCGAAGGATACTCTTCTACAACTTCTCGCAAAACTGTTGACATTTAGATTGTATCTGTCTTAATTATATACGGAATAACTGACACGGGCCACAGTTGTCTTTGCTTAAGGTTGTTTAGAAGCAAATCCTGTTTAATGAGAAAATTCTGAAAATTTGGTATGTTTTTCAATGAAGTATTTGAGGGGTCGTGTAAAAATTTCACGACGATTTGGAAGCTCGTTATCAAATAATTAAAATTAACAAATTGAATTAAATTAAATGTAGTTTTATGGAAACTGATATGACCTTGCGATAAGTTTTTTTTTTGACCTCTCAATTTTTTAATATCCACAATATACTGAAAGCAACGGAAAGAAAACGAAGCTTATTCATAAATATTTTTATTTTTATTTTAAAAATTGTTTTTAGTAAAACGTTAATTTCTTAATAACGAGCTTCCTAATCGTCGTGAAATTTTTACACGACCTCTTAAATATCTCACACAAAACATACCAAATTTTCAGAATTTTTTCATTGTTTTTTATTTTAACCCTTAAGGAGGTTGAAGTAATGATGATAGAATCCTGAAAATTTGTTATGTTTCTACATGAAGTATTCGGGAGGTCGTGTAAAAATGTCACTACGATTAAGAACCTATTTATTGAACAATTAACATTCAAAAGTTTCATAGCTTCCAAACAACCTTAACTGTCATAGGTCTCAATGGTACATACAAGGCTCAACTGACACGGTTCAAAACTGTCACGGTGCAACTGTCACCGGCCTAAAGTGTACATGGTACTACTGTCATAAAACAAAATTGTCACGGCCCAACCGTCACCGTACTAGCGCTATATTTAAAAATGTCACTACGATTAAGAACCTATTTATTGAACAATTAACATTCAAAAGTTTCATAGCTTCCAAACAACCTTAACTGTCATAGATCTCAATGGTACATACAAGGCTCAACTGACACGGTTCAAAACTGTCACGGTGCAACTGTCACCGGCCTAAAGTGTACATGGTACTACTGTCATAAAACAAAATTGTCACGGCCCAACCGTCACCGTACTAGCGCTTTATTTCACCAACTTTCAATTCTGCAATTCTGCAATTCTGAACGTGTGAGAGTTTAATCGCGACAATTTAATTCGTGGATGGTTTTGTTATGATTTTTGATAGTTTTGCCACGACAATTTATCGAGATTTCCAAATAACTGTGACAGTAAGGCCGTTGATAATCGCGTTGGTGACAATTGGGATTTGTAGAAACGCACTCCTGCCTGCAAGATCGTGCAGTTATTGCATCCTAGATTTGATTGCATATTCTGCAATAAACCACGGTTAATTTCCAATGGATCTACGTGCATCGACAACTGATACTTTAGATCAGTGGGCTGTGCACTATTTTTTTAAAAATCCAGTGCTTCTATCTCTTATCGAGTCGCATAACCTCCGGAAAGAATGAAGCTCGTGGTAACTCACGAATTGCGTGTCGTTTCCGCTTCAGTAAGAGTTGATTGTTCGAGGTCCCATGATGTATCGCAAATGAGTAACAATACCGTGAGAAGGTTAAATGGAAATGACGCCCGCTAAAAAAAATCTCGATGGATTTATATGAGTTGTAGTTTGGAAATGCAAGCGATGAGTCTGTATACCGCGCTGTGATGAGGCGAAGAATGATAGGAGTTGGTGTTACATTGTGCAGCAATGGACTGTAAGGCCGACGACGTTTTCATAGATAAACGTCATTTGCTGAGTCCGCTGAACGATTTTGCACTGGTCCAAAGACCAGGCACCGGCTTTTCATTAGAATCTCTCACTCGCGATGGACGTTTCATACAACCCCATCCATTCTCTTGATACGTTGGCATTGACACCAAACCTTGCCAACCCCTATCAGTCAGAGGGATGTGTACGAGCTTGGTTTCGTGGCTAAAGAAACCAAACTTTCCAACGGACTGTACACTTCTGATTCATAGAGAAATTCTGAATAATTTTTCGGCTAGTCTCCCGGATGTTAATGCTACAGGTATACATATTTATAGAACGATTTTTTGCCCATAATTCTGCTGATGGTTCTGAGGGTTCGATACTGACTAAAAGTTAAGAGCATTAGCCACTGGCTCCCATTCATTCCAAGGGAGGAACGAAGCAAAACAAGTGACTTGCTCGGTTTTCGCCTCGTTTATGCTCAAACGCCATGGGAGGGGTAGAGGGATTAGAGGGTTGGTGTAAGCTGAATTCTCAATAGATAGTTTTCGTGAGAAGTAACAGTGTGTTTCTCCGATGGAATATACGAGTTTACACTATTCTGCAACGTCAGAGTCTCACAAGAAAGGTATTATGATCAGGATCGTCGATTCAATCAGCTTTTATGAAAGCATCGCTTGGTGACTTTGTTTAACCCCCAGCAAAGGGTTAATCTGTGCGATGTCAAATGTTTGTCAGTTGGAACGTTCTTCCACACGATTCGTCGCCCATTCTCATAAAAATTAATACATTGAGCAACTGTTGATCCGATTCCGAAAATTCACTCTTGTGAATGTATGCTAAGGCTCTGTTAATCGTGGACAACCATTTGAATTTTTATAGCCTCGTTATAAACTCTCCATATATCCGGGTGATTGTGCTTTAATGAGACATCCGATAATTAGCTCCGATGTTCCAAAGCATCTGAAGTCGTTAGGAGTTCGGAGGGTGGGGCCGGAAATTCGGAGAATCAGAGAAAAAGTTTCGGGAATATTCGAGCTGTGGAATAAACCCTTTTTTACCGAGTTTACCGTCGGGGTCTCGATCCTTCTTTTTTTTTTAATCTCCTTCCTTCGCTAATTTTTGCATCCCTCTCTCACTCTGATTGCCCAGCTGTTATTCCTTCGCTCCTTAATTGAGCGGCAAAGCTTTTGAGAGGCTTGAGTACTAAGATTGCTGCACTTCATATCGCTCAAACACCTCCGCAATTGTCAGCGATTTCACGTAAATGTGCTGGCATCATGAGCCCTCCACTTTAATTCTACGATTTCTCTTTTTCTTTTGGTTTTCCCTCGTTTTAACTGCATTGCCAACTGTAGCGTTCTCATTTCAGCCTCTTTGCGTATACTTTCAGCGATAGAATATTGTTATAAGTTTCACGGTGAGCTTTCCATGGAACGAGAATTAAGAGTCGAGTTCCATTTGCCAGGCCGAATATCTCTGAAAATCAATATACCACATTGATGCCAATTTTCCGATTCTCGCACAGAATCATCGTGACAATAAAATATTGTACGAAAATAACATTTGATTCTTTTTCCATTTTGCATTGAGAAAGCTTTTTCATAAATCGCAAGAATTACCGTGAATTGCGATATCTGAAGAGAAAAATCTTCGTCTCTGTGGTCATGTAGCGTTAACAATGTCTGTGGGAGTAGTCGGTGTATCACTCTAGCAAAAAAGTGGTGGAGGAAATCCCCCCACCACCCCGAACCACTTTTCGCGTTAAAGCGGTATTATTATTATTATTATTATTATTATTATTATTATTATTATTATTATTATTATTATTATTATTATTATTATTATTATTATTACTAGCAGGTTATTGTGGCTCGGGCGCTTCGCGCCCTCGCGTAGCTTTTCTACCAGATTGACAAAATTAAATCCTCACTTTTCAACTCAAACTCAAAATTTAGAAGAGCCGCAAACTCAAACCAAACTCAAACCCATATAGAGGATCTAACTCAAACCAACTTGAACCCTATATGGTCGTTTGAGTTCGGGATATACAAACAGACAAACAAACAAATAAACAAACAAAGCCCTAAAGCTTCGATCCCGCTCGTAGCTGGTGTAAAATTTTTTTTTTATGTATATTGTACTAAAATATTCGATTTGTTAATCTTAATTAAAATAGTAATTGTTGATTTTTAGCCAAATCCGTTGAAATAATGAATGATGTCGTTGAATATGAAATTTTTGTTATTATTGATCCAATTCTCAAATTAAATTATAAGTACGTGCCAAGTATTATGGACTGATATCAAAACGTCCTTAAAGATTTGAACAGATTTGTTTTCGGGATGCACCACGAGAAGGTAAACCAACAATGAGTCTGCTGATGTTATTTTTTCAATCATGTTATCATTTTACGCGAATGCAAACGTAATCAACTCTAAATAATATTAACAATATTATACGTCAACAAACTCAATGCATCCCATCTGGAACTGAAATCGTATTAATTAATCTGAACATTGTTAAATTGAAATAACTTATATAATGTAATTTTCAATTTAATATTAATTAAGAAAATTATTTATATTACTGCATTGGAATAATTAACAACTATCGTTTATTTTGAGTAGATAATAAAATAGAAGAATAATCAACAACAATTCTTTTAGTTAAATTAATAATGATTTTTCAATATTCATCAAATAAACAATTATGTTGCTGCACATAGTGTGGTATAATGATTATGAAACCGCGATTATTTTTCGGTAATTCTACGTTTTTGAACTCAATTTATTTTATCTAGAATTAAAGTTTAATTATTAATTTCGACATTTTAATACATACTATAATCATAAAATAATATTTATCGTGAAATTTAATATGAGTTGTGATATTGTTTTACGTTGCTGCAAAGCTGCAGTGGAATCATTCAACAATTCTTTGTAATTTTGAATGAATAAAAAAATCTTTTTCCTATTAAAGTCATCACATTACTGCAAAAATTACAGAAGAATAATGAACTTGAAAATAATTATTAAAGTTTATCTCATAAACTTTTTTGAATATTTATGAAACAATTACGTTTTTTCATAAATTGTAGTATAATGATGATGCAACGATTTTTTTCAAAACGAAAATAAATCATACAATAATAAGTAACGCAAAATTTTGTATGAGTTGATAAAACGATTTGCGTTGCTGCGAAACTGCAGTGAAATTATTCAATAATAATTGTCCTTTATATCGCGTGCATAAAAAAATAAGTTTTCCATCAAAGTTTACATTTTGATATCAGTTTAGAAAACGATTTGCGTTGCTGCGAAACTGCAGTGAAATTATTAAAAAATTGCGCTTCATATCCAGTGCATAAAAAATCATTTTTCCATTAAAGCTTACAAGTTTACTACACATATTTTTAAAATATTTAACAAACAATCATCTTGTTTTATAAATTATAATTCATTATTATAAAATCATTTGAGCGCTGTTGGGTAAACGACATTATTGGTTTTACCGTCGGGTGTCAAAATATATAATTTTTTTCCATCTCCTACTCTAGAGCATCCAACATATAGTTGTCCATGTCCAAAACACGGATTCGTTAAATCCAAACCAACTACTTTGAACGATTGCCCTTGAGATTTATTTATAGACATCACAAAAGCCAATTTTACTGGAAATTGGAGTCTTCTAAATACAAAAGGCAAATCCGTAGAAAGAAGAGGGATTCTTGGTATGAAAATACTTTCTCCTTTACCACATCCTGTCAAAATAACTGCTTCAATAACGTTTTGTGAGAGGTTTTTTATAATAAGGCGAGTTCCGTTACATAATTTTGGAGCATCCAGATTTCTCAACAATATTATAGATGATCCAATTTTGAGTAATAAATTGTGAGGTGGCATACCTGATGATTCAATTGAATTTAGAAATTCAATAGGGTAATGCACTGTTTGGTTGACATCTACCACAGTATCAATTGATCGATAATATTTAATATCAGTCGGTAATTTTTTCTGAAGTTGTAAGTTGATTTCATTGACGCAATCATTTCTTGGAGCCAAGATTGCGCGTTCGGAAATCCATTCATAGTTCATGAAATTATCTTCAATATTTGGGAAAACTTTTTCCTTTAAGGCGTTCAAATTATCAACGACATTACAAAAATTAACTGGAAATTCGACAACTCCGTGAATATTTGGAAGTTTTCCTTCTCCCAGCTGAAGTAATTGCCGAGTGTATTCTTCTGAAGATTTATTCCCAGATAATTGAACTCGCATATTTGTTTTAAGTCTCAATTTCTTAACATGTTTCCAAATGTAAGAATTTTTCAGGCAAGCATGTAATTCATCTGCCATAGTTCCTTTATGTACAATGGGTAGAGTTTGCCGAAAATCACCAGCTAACAAAACTACTAATCCACCCATTATTGAAGGATTACTTCGTAGATCTTGCAAAGTTCGATCAAGAGCTTCGAATGCGTGTTTATGAGACATAGTAGATTCATCCCATACTATCAATTTACATTTCTGTAATAGTTTTGCTGTTCCCGTATTTTTACTGATATTGCAGACTGGGCTTTCAACATGACAAAGATCAAATGGCAATTTAAAAGTTGAGTGCGCTGTTCTTCCACCTGAAAGTAATGTTGCCGCGATGCCAGAAGAAGCTACAGCCAATGCGATTTTTTTTTTACTTCTGATTTTCGCTAAAATTAAATTAAGTAGGAAAGTTTTTCCGGTTCCACCTGGAGCGTCTATGAAAGCTATCCCTCCTTGATCATCTTCAACCATTCTCACAATCTTTTCATAAATATGCCTTTGATCTTGTATTAATAGAGGTTCTTTATTTTTTATGAATTCTTGCAACTCATAAAGATCATAACTAATTTCTCTTATTATTTCATTAGGAAGTTTACTTTTTTCTGATCGAAAAACTGCTGGCATTCCATATTCTGTAATTTTTTTTCCAACCATTGCAAAAATTTTATTCTCAATTAAGATTAACGCTTCGTTAAACATATTGATTGTATAATTTAAATTTGTTTGGTTGCTTTTATTTTTGGCTTCAAGAAGTATATCTTCAGTCATTGATTCTTTGTGTAATTCCCACAAAACATTTGGATTTGAAGGTGCACATGTAGTGAGGATTATTGTAAATAAATTTCTTATTTTTTTTGGAGAATTCACAGTTGCAGCTTCTTTCAACGTTAAGTTTAGATAATCATCATCTTCAAGTAAGCCTCTACGTTGGCAAGCTTCACGGAATGTTGCACATAATTCACCATTGACTGTTTTAAGATCTGCGAACGATGTTGGACCGCATACAGTATGTAATAAAAGTCGCAAAAAGAAACATACAAAATTGTTCGGATGAATCGTATAAACCCTACCCAACGCTTCGGATTCTCTTATTCCTTGATGTCCATGAACAAAGGTTCCCTGAATACGTCGTTTGAAACGTTTTGACGTGACATTCCAAGTATAATACTTCGGTACATCGCAGTATAATAATGTTTTTGCAAATGCGTCTTGTTTACACAGTATGAAAAAAGCCGTCAAAGTAGTCTGTGGTGGTTCTTGAATTTTTTCAAGTAAATTGTTATCGGTAAAATATACACGCTGACCATTTTCTAAATGAACGCTTAAATGAGTTACTGGAGGATATCGTTGATGTATTGGAAAGTCGAGGATGCGCCAAATTGCTTTATTGCTGCTAATGTACCGACCCATTTGATAATTATGTATCTCATCATTATTTCCCTTTGATAAACCAAAAACAGCTTGATCACTGCCCTTGTTGATATATGCGCAAATGTATTTGATTGACTTTACTGAATTACAATACTCGACGTTTATATGAGCTTTGAAAATACGTGAAAGCAATGGACAATACGAAACAATCCATTTGTTATCGATTTTTACCGTTTGGTACGTGCCATTTATTTTTATTTGAATTGATGTTTCGAACCCTCCATCACTGGGTGACCTTCTTCGATATGCAGGATATCCATCGTTTCCAGTTATTGTTTCATTTGTAAAAATCCGTGGGTACCTCTTTGTGCATCGCATACTTTTCATACATGGTGAATTTGGATTAATTTCACCACATGGACCGTGAATCATATTTTTCACGATGACTTTGAAAAGTTCCGGATCTCTTCTACGATCGGGTAGTTCTGCACTTATACAACTGTCAATTTCGTTGGGAGTGATTTTATTTTTCAACCATATCAATATATGGACATGCGGAAGTCCTCTTTTTTGCCATGCATATGACAACATTTGGCATCTAACTGCACCAAATAACTGTCCTTTCTTTATAAGATTTAATAACATTTTTGATTTTATTCTGAAAACCCGAGCTATCAAATCGTGACGATGGTGGTAACTTTGTCCCGTCAGTAACTCTCTTTCTATTTCAACCCATTTTGGATTACATGTAAATGTTATAAACAGATCAGGTCGCCCATAATGTCTCACATACGTCATCGCATCCTGCATGTATTCATGCATATATCGTGGACTACCAGTATACGTAGATGGCAGTATAACTAATTGACCATGATTGGTAACATCTGCATCATTGGCAATGGCATCTCTGAGGTGGATATAGCATTCTGCTCGTAGCTTCGTTTGGTTTAAACGTATATATAATAAACGCTCACTTTCTATCTTTGCGTACATATCAACTAAAAATTGATTGAATAAGTAGCGAAATCTTAAAAGATAATTGTTCGTTTTCTCGCGTACCATCATCCTGTATGCATAGAAATCCATTGCTAAAATCTTCTTATTTGTAGTTAATTTTGTTATTGGATCAATTTGTTTGTAATTAAAATGATAACCATCTTGCCCTTGCCAAAAAATAAGTGGATGTTGCAACGCATCATAAGAGCGATGAGTTTCTGACACTCTTTGTAGTTGGCCAGTTCGTTTGTGTAAAATAATATCACGACTATCAAATTGGTCACCCACCATTATAAGAGCAACTTCATTTTTGACAGGTGCATTAAATCTTCCTGCATGTTTTCCTAGAGGGACCTTATCAGCTTGAATAACGATTCGATAATTGTCTTTAGGCATCATTTCAATTGCATTTTTAAAACTCTTGACATAATTGTTATTCAAATGAAGCATTTTCTGAAGTACTTGTATAATGTTTTTATTTAGACCGTCATTTATTTTATACCTCTGTTCTACTTGCTCAACGTTATCACCCAAGAAATAAATTTGAAGGAATTTATGTTCTTCATTCGGAAGTGGTAAAAGAGATCCTGCACGATGATAAATTTGACCTTGAACTTTGTAAGTTGGCATAAAACCAGACTCACGTATTTCATTTGTGGCTCCAAAGGACGTCATTTGAAAACAAACGTTATATTTCCGAATAGAGTTTAGAAAATGTCGCGAACGTCCAGTTTCTCCCAATAATAAAGATTTCAAAGGTTCTGGAGGTGGTTGCAGTCGAGGCAAATTTACTTTTCCATTTGCGCAACACATACCTTTAGCTTCATCTTTCCACAAAAGAGCAAAACAGTGATGACATTTATGATCCATATTTTTAATATTGAGAAGTGAATACGTTTCATACTGTTTTTCAACGGTATAGCAAAATCCTTCTTTTGCCATAATAGTCCAGCACAACGATCGCCTTAAGTTTTCATTATTTAGCCGTAATTGCGTTTCTTCTGGACTTTCTAATGCTCTCGATGTGACTTGTCTCATCCTTTCTGTCTGAAGCCTATATTCACGATGTTCGTTACTTTCAGCTACTCGTAAAGTCGCTTGTATGTTTCGTTGTTCTTCGAGACGACGCCTTTTCTTTCGAAGACATTCGGTAGCTCGAGAAGTATCTTGTCTTATTCTCTGTTTTTCTAGACGATGCTCTTTCTCTCGAAAATTTTCTGTAGTTCGAGAAGTACATTGTCTGATTCTCTGTTGATTGAGGCGACGCTCTTTCTCTCCGATATTTTCGGTAGCTCGCAACGTCCTTTGAGTGTTCCTTTGTTGTTCAATTCGAGACTGTCTCTGTTGAACACTTTCGGTAGCTCGCAACGCTCTTTGAGTGTTCCTTTGTTGTTCAATTCGAGACTGTCTCTGTTGAACACTTTCGGTAGCTCGCAACGCTCTTTGAGTGTTCCTTTGTTGTTCAAGTCGAGACTGTCTCTTTTGAACACTTTCGGTAGATCGCAACGCTCTTTGAGTGTTCCTTTGTTGTTCAATTCTAGACTGTCTCTTTTGAACACTTGCATTAGCTCGCACCTTCCGTTGAATTCTCCGCTGTTGTTCAAGTCGAGCGTGCCTCTTTTGCACATTTTCAGTAAGTCGAGAAAATCTTTGTTTAATATTATGCTTCTTGCGACGTAATTGTGCTTGTTCGAAACTTTCTCTCGTAGCACGATATTTTGCCTTTCTATTGCGTTCGTATTCACGACGATCATGTTGATTATATTTTGTAATATCCGATAATTTAACTCTTTTCAAAACTGATGGTGGTGTAATTGAGCGAGATGTTCTTGGTCTTTTGGTAAGTGGCATCGTAATGCCCTTGAAAATTAAAGGGATATTACAAAAATAAAGTGAACCTATTATTCCGAGTTTACCGGAAATCAATTTAAAATCATATTTTAAAAAATCGTCAAAAAATTCAGTATAATTCTCATGCAAATTCCTCTGTAATTTTAAATCGAATAAAAAAATCCTGAAATAATTTTTGAAAAAAATTTCATGTTTTAAAAAATTTTTCAATTAGTAGAAAATTTCAAAGCTCAAATAAAATTTTCTTATAATTGAAAAAAAAATTTTTTAATCGTTTAAAACAAAGCCATCACCTTGATGATTCATAGGTCGATAGATTCGTCATACTTCTCACGAATCATTAAGCCAAGCGCCAACTCTCCACTATCATGCGTTTGTCTAATTTTTCTCTGAGCCAAACGATTCGAGCGATTTTTGTCACATTCGATCCGGTTCATCTTTGTCAACAGAATTAAAAAAAGATAAAATGAGAATTACAAAAGTTTAAATTAAGACAAACTTTTGTTAGAAAAAATAAAAATTTAACGAAATTGGAATTTGTTTAGCGATCCCGATAAATAATATGATCCTTAGTGAGATACATTTTTTTAAAAAATTTCTGGGCCAGCACACACGCACGCACGCATGCACGCACGCACGCACGCACGCACGCACGCACGCACGCACGCACGCACGCACGCACGCACGCACGCATGCACGCACGCACACACACACACACACACACACACACACACACACACACGCACGCAAACGCGCACGCACAAACACACACACGCACGCGCAAATTTATTGAATTTATTTATTAAATTTTGATTTCTTTAAATTTATTAAATTTTAATTGCTTTAAATTTCCCTCGGCTCCATCGGGTCCCTCAGCTTGCGAAGCAAGAGCGCTAACCACTGCGCTACGGCCATCTCACTTTTCTCTCTCATTCAAGTCGTCTATTTGATGTATGCTGGACCGTCACAATTTTAATTTCTTTAGATTTTAGGTTTTTAAAAATTTAAGGGTTTGTTTTGTTTCTTATTCTGATACAAAATTTAAATGAATTTTAATTTCTTTAAATTTTAGGTTTTAAAAAGTTTTATGATTCTAAATTGCTTCTTCTCCAGATGCAAAATTCTATTAAAGTTTAATTTCTTTAAATTTTAGGTTTTAAAAGATGTTAAGGTTTCGTTTGTTTCTTATTCTGATACAAAATTTTATTAAATTTTAATTTCTTTAAATTTTAGGTTTTAAAAAATTAGAGGATTTGATTTGTTTCTTATTCTGATACGAAATTTCATTAAATTTTCATTTCTTTAAATTTTAGGATTTAAAAAATTTTAGGGTTTTAAATTGCTTCTTCTCCCGATGTAAAATTCTATTAAATTTTAATTTCTTTAAATTTTAGGTTTTAAAAAATTTTAGGATTGTGATTTGTTTCTTATTCTGATACAAAATTTAATTAAATTTCAATTTCTTCAAATTTTATGTTTTAAAAAATCTTAGGATTGTAAATTGCTTCGTCTCCCGATGCAGAATTCTATTAAATTTTAATTTCTTTAAATTTTAGGTTTTAAAAATTTTTAGGATTGTGATTTGTTTCTTATTCTGATACAAAATTTAATTTAATTTCAATTTCTTTAAATTTTAGTTTCTAGAAAATTTTAGGGTTTTAAATTGCTTCTTCTGCCGATGCAAAATTCGATTAAATTTTAATTTCTTTAAATTTTAGGTTTTAAAAAATTTTAGGATTCTAAATTGCTTCTTCTCCCGATGCAGAATTCTATTAAATTTCAATTTCTTTAAATTTTAGGATTTCAAATTGCTTCTTCTCCCGATATAAATTCTATTAAATTCTAATTTCTTTAAATTTTAGGTTTTAAAACATTTTAGGATTTTAAATTGCTTCTTCTCCCGATGCAAAATTTTATTAAATTTTAATTTCTTTAAATTTGAGGTTTTAAACAATTTTAGGGTTTGTATTGTTTCTTATTCTGATACAAAATTTTATTAAATTTTAATTTCTTTAAATTTTAGGTTTTAAAAAATTTTAGGATTTGATTTGTTTCTTATTCTGATACAAAATTTCATTCAATTTTAAATTCTTTAAATTTTAGGTTTTAAAAAATTTTAGGATTTGGTTTTTTTCTTATTTTGATACAAAATTTTATTAAATTTTAAGTTCTTTAAATTTTAGGTTTTAAAAAATTTTACGATTTGATTTGTTTCTTATTCTGATACAAAACTTTATTAAATTTCACTTTCTTTAAATTTTAGGTTTTAAAAAATCTTAGGATTTGATTTGTTTCTTATTCTGATACAAAATTTAATTAAATTTCAATTTCTTTAAATTTTAGTTTCTACAAAATTTTAGGGTTTTAAATTGCTTCTTCTCCCGATGCAAAATTCAATTAAATTTTAATTTCTTTAAATTTTAGGTTTTAAAAAAATTTAGGGTTTGGTTTGTTTCCTATTTTTATACAAAATTTTATTAAATTTTACTTTCTTTAAATTTTAGGTTTTAAAAAATCTTAGGATTCTAAATTGCTTCTTCTCCCGATGCAAAATTCTATTAAATTTTCGATTCTTTAAATTTTAGGTTTCAAAAAATTTTAGGGTTTGATTTGTTTCTTATTCTGATACAAAATTTAATTAAATTTCAATTTCTTTGAATTTTAGTTTCTAAAAAATTTTAAGGTTTTAAATTGCTTCTTCTCCCGATGCAAAATTCGATTAAATTTTAATTTCTTTAAATTTTAGGTCTAAAAAAATTTTAGGATTTTAAATTGCTTCTTCTCCCGATGCAGAATTCTATTAAATTTTAATTTCTTTAAATTTTAGGTTTTAAAAAATCTTATGATTCTAAATTGCTTCTTCTCCCGATGCAAAATTCTATTAAATTTTAGATTCTTTAAATTTTAGGTTTTAAAAAATCTTAGGATCGTGATTTGTTTCTTATTCTGATACAAAATTTAATTAAATTTCAATTTCTTTAAATTTTAGTTTCTAAAAAATTTTAGGGTTTTAAATTGCTTCTTCTCCCGATGCAAAATTTAATTGAATTTCAATTACTTTAAATTTTAGTTTCTCAAAAATTTTAGGGTTTTAAATTGCTTCTTCTCCCGATGCAAAATTCGATTAAATTTTAATTTCTTTAAATTTTAGGTTTGAAAAAAATTTAGGGTTTGATTTGTTTGCTATTTTGAAACAAAATTTTATTGAATTTTAATTTCTTTAAATTTTAGGTTTTCAAAAATTTTAGGATTTTAAATTGCTTTTTCTCTCGATGCAGAATTCTATTAAATTTTAATTTCTTTAAATTTTAGGTTTTAAAAAATTTTAGGATTTTAAATTGCTTCTTCTCCCGATATAAATTCTATTAAATTTTAATTTCTTTAAATTTTAGGTTTTAAAAAATTTCAGGATTTTAAATTGCTTCTTCGCCCGATATAAATTCTATTAAATTTTAATTTCTTTAAATTTTAGGTTTTAAAAAATTTTAGAGTGTGACGGGGTCCGTCGGTGAGGCAGTGACGGGCCCAGAGACGGAACGAGAGAAAAATAATGAAATGTCGTCGTCCCGGGAATCGAACCCGGGACCCTTGGCTTACGAAGCAAGAGCGCTAACCACTGCGCTACGGCCACTTCATTCTCTCTCTCGTTCGTGTCGTCTATTTCATGTGTGTTAATATGCTGGACCGTCACACACCTCCTCTTTCGGTAATCGACGTCCCCGTCGATAGTGCAGAGTTCCGCGTAGTGCGGGCTTACGTGTTTTTGCCGCGAGATGCCGTGTCTGGCGTGCCGCGCGTTGGCCGTGTCTGGCGTGGCGCGTTCGGCGTGTGTGCGTTGGCCGTGTCTGGCGTGGCGCGTTGATTCGGATACTTCTGACACCAGATGTGACGGGGTCCGTCGGTGAGGCAGTGACGGGCCCAGAGACGGAACGAGAGAAAAATAATGAAATGTCGTCGTCCCGGGAATCGAACCCGGGACCCTTGGCTTACGAAGCAAGAGCGCTAACCACTGCGCTACGGCCACTTCATACTCTCTCTCGTTCGTGTCGTCTATTTCATGTGTGTTAATATGCTGGACCGTCACACACCTCCTCTTTCGGTAATCGACGTCCCCGTCGATAGTGCAGATTTCCGCGTAGTGCGGGCTTACGTGTTTTTGCCGCGAGATGCCGTGTCTGGCGTGCCGCGCGTTGGCCGTGTCTGGCGTGGCGCGTTCGGCGTGTGTGCGTTGGCCGTGTCTGGCGTGGCGCGTTGATTCGGATACTTCTGACACCAGATGTGACGGGGTCCGTCGGTGAGGCAGTGACGGGCCCAGAGACGGAACGAGAGAAAAATAATGAAATGTCGTCGTCCCGGGAATCGAACCCGGGACCCTTGGCTTACGAAGCAAGAGCGCTAACCACTGCGCTACGGCCACTTCATTCTCTCTCTCGTTCGTGTCGTCTATTTCATGTGTGTTAATATGCTGGACCGTCACAAGAGTTTGGTTTGTTTTTTATTCTGATACAAAATTTTATTAAATTTTAATTTCTTTAAATTTTAGGTTTTAAAAAATTCCATTTTTCAATGTAATTAGAGTTAAATTTCACTCTAATTACATGTAATTAGAGTACCACAAAATTAATGTATGGTAAAAAAATATTTAAAAACTTACTTCTCTGAGTTTTTATTTTTCTTGTATTATCGATTTTAATTCTAATAAATTTTACTAAGGACGTCGATAAGCTTGAAATAATAATCTACGATCAAATATCATGTCACGAATGACATAAAACAAATGCATTCGTTATGCTCGCTAACTCATTAATCGATACTTATCGGAAGACAGCTGGTCGTGAATTTTTTGATAATTAAATTCGACATGGGCGCGACTTTTGCCAAGGACGAAAAAGAAGAAGGAAAAGAAAAAAATATTCAGGAAGTATCGAACATCGAAGATTCCGATGAATCAAAAAATAAAAACCTTCGGCGTGTAGACCAATGTACGATGACATCAAAGCCACAACGAAGACGAAGGGGTGGACGTCACTTGGTAGAGCGTAATCGGATGTAAGTATCGAATATTTCTTTTATCACACATTAATTAAAAACAAAGCTTCCTTTATGAGAAAGCAAAATCTATAATTAAATATTATTTTTGTTGCTTTCGTGTTTCTATCTTTCTCAATCTCTATCTTTCTCTCTCTTGTATCTCGTATCTCTCTTTTTTCCCACACTCTTGTTATCTCACGCTCTCATTCTGTGTCTCTTCTCTTTATCTTTATACTTATTATCTTTTTTTGCTTGATCGTCTCTCACGTATATTTTTCTCTTTCTCTCTCTCACTTCTCGTTCTCTTTCGCTCGCTCTTCTCTTTTTCACTCTTACAACCTCTTTTATCGTTCTCTCATTCTTTGTCTCTCTCTTGCTCTCGCTTGTATCTTGTATCTCTCTTCGTTTCACACTCTGATTATCTCACGCCTTTATTTTGTATATCTTCTATTTCTAACCATAATTATATCGCTCTCATCCTCGTATCTCACAAGCCTTTTTCTCTTACTCTCTTCTCTATTTCTCTATCAGTCTCTGTTTCGTATATTCGTATATGTCTCTCATATCTCTTTCTACTTTTTTCTCTCTCTCTCTCACTCTATATACTCTTACTTATTGACATATCTCACTCATTCATACTTATTATCTTTTTTGCTCTATCGTCTCTCACGTATATTTTTTCTTTCTCTCTCTCACCTCTCATTCTCTTTCGCTCACTCTTCTCTTTTCTCTCTTACAACCTTTTCTATCGTTCTCTCATTCTCTCATTCTCTGTCTCTCTGTCTCTTGCTCTCTCTTGTATCTTGTATCTCTCTTCGTTTCACACTCTGATTATCTCACACTCTCATCCTCGTATCTCACAACCCTTTTTCTCTTGCTCTCTTCTCTATTTCTCAATCAGTCTCTCTTTCGTATATTACTATAGTCTAGTCTTTCATATCTCATTCTCTTTCATGTCTCGTAAACCATTTTCTCTCGCTCTTGAATTCTCTCTCATATCTCTTTCTAATTTTTTCTCTATCTCTCTCACTTTATATACTCTTATATACGCGAATATGGCACGGTCACGCCCATTTTATATTTAATATTTACTTTACAGATATGGGCAGACATATCCGATAAAGACGTCATCGGTACCCAGGAGTACGTTGAATATTTCGTCGAGCGGAGAAAACGGCAGCAACTCGTCCGAAAATCAAGAGGGTTATTTTGTTTGGAGTCATCCTTACGGAAGAAATATGGGATATCCCATGCATCAGATGGCTAGACAACACACGGGATATCCCGTGGGTCCAATGCCTAGACAACATATGGGATATCCCGTGGATCCAATGCCTAGACAACACACGGGATATCCCGTGGGTCCAATGTCTAGACAACACACGGGATATCCCGTGGGTCCAATGCGTACACAACACACGGGATATACCGTGGGTCATCCAATGCCAAGAAAGATCATTGGATACTCACCAATTTATTCGCACGAAAATTTCAATCCTGATCAATATATTTATCAGAGATATTTTTAATGTTTTTTAAACAAATTTATCTGATAACTGAAAAAGAAATATTATATTATACAAAATTTAATGTTGTAACAAACAAATTAATTGGCAATATTAAAAAATTCATAATAAAAAATTATCTTTGTTTGATTTCATTACCTCTTGCTCCTCTCTCTCTCGCTCTCTCTCTATATACTCTTACTTATTCACATATCTTACTTATTGACGTATCTTACTCATTCATACATATTATCTTTTTTGCTCTATCGTCTCTCACGTATAATTTTTTCTTTCTCTCTCTCTCACCTCTCGTTTTCTTTCGCTAGCTCTTCTCTTTTTCACTCTTACAACCTCTTTTATCGTTCTCTTATTCTCTGTCTCTCTCTTGCTCTCTCTTGTATCTTGTATCTTTTTTCGTTTCACAGTCTGATTATCTCACGCCTTTATTTCGTCTCTCTTCTATTTCTAACAATAGTTATATCGCTCTCATCCTCGTATCTCACAAATCTTTTTCTCTTGCTCTCTTCTCTATTTATCTATTTATCTATTCATCTATTTATCTATTTATCTATAAAAAACTTGGAGACGGGAGGGCGCGTAGTGCCCGAGCTCGAAAAGTTGACATACGTGTAGACGAATGTCATTTTTTTTAATAATATTCGATTTATGTCAAATATTAAATTTCTGACGTATATTTCTTGAGAAATTTATAAACATTTTTTTTAATTTTTGCAATAACATTTTCTTACAATTAATATTTTAAAAAAAAGTAATTAAATTTTTGAAATGGATAAAATCCCATCGAAAAATGGTAAGTAGCATTCATATTTTTTTAATCATTTATTGATAATCATTTATTGATCTAGATGTATAATTTGCTAGATCAAGAACCGAGCACGTCGATTGAAGAAAAGAATATAAAATCAACTAATAATGACTGTAAGTATTTTTTTAATTGATTTATATATTTTTAAAAATTTTATCTAATCTTAAAAAAATATCTAACCTTAGAAATGTGTTTTCTAGTTCCTGATGAAGGTATTTTCAATGAAACACTTTTTAAAAAAATTGATGCAATCTCATACAATTATTTTTCAATGTGAGTATTACAATATTTTTAACAACTTTCTAAAATATATATAAGATTAATAATATTTTTTTATCTTTAGGAACCAGAATTGCGAAACTAATAAATTGACTCCAGCATTAAAAAAATTAAAAAAAGAATAAGACATCCATACCACGAACGATGTAAGTATACAACCTCTTTTATCGTTTTTTCATTCTCTGTCTCTCTTTTGCTCTCTCTTGTGTCTTGTATCTGTCTTCGTTTAACACTCTGATTATCTCACGCCTTTATTTTGTCTCTCTTCTATTCCTAACCATAATTATATCGCTCTCATCCTCGTATCTTACAACCCTTTTTCTCTTGCTCTCTTCTCTATTTCTCTATCAGTCACTCTTTCGTATATTCGTATATGTCTCTCATATCTCTTTCCACTTTTCTCTCCGTCTCTCTCACTCTATATACACTTACTTATTCACATATCTTACTTATCGACATATCTTACTCATTCATATTTATTATCTTTTTTGCTCTATCGTCTCTCACGTATATTTTTCTCTTTCTCTCTCTCACCTCTCGTTCTATTTCGCTCGCTCTTCTCTTTTTCACTCTTACAATCTCTTTTATCGTTTTCTCATTCTCGTTCTCTCTTGTGTCTTGTATCTATCTTCGTTTCACACTCTGGTTATCTCACGCCTTTATTTTGTATCTCTTCTATTTCTAACCATAATTATATATCGCTCTCATCCTCGTAGCTCACAACCCTTTTTCTCTTGCTCTCTTCTCTATTTCTCTGTCAGTCTCTCTTTCGTATATTCATGTATGTAGTCTATTCTTTCGTATCTCATTCTCTTTCATGTCTCGTAAATCATTTTCTCTCGCTCTTGTATGCTCTCATATCTCTTTCTACTTTTTTCTCTTACACTCTATATACTCTTACTTGATCACATATCTTACTTATTCACATATCTTACTAATTCATACTTATTATCTTTTTTGCTCTATTGTCTCTCACGTATATTTTTCTCTATCTCTCTCTCACCTCTCTTGGATTCTCTCTCGAATCTCTATCTACTTTTTTCTCTCTCTCTCATTCTCACTCTATATACTCTTATATACTCTTATATACTCTGATATACGCGAATATGGCACGGCCACGCCCCTTTTGATTTTATATTTACTTTACAGATATGGGCAGACATTACCACGGTGAGGTGGCGGGAGGCAGACGATGGGATACTCTCCGAATTATTTAAAATTCGATGTTTTTAATACTCTCCGAATTATTTAAAATTCGATGTTTTTAATGAATTAATATTTATATTTTTATTAATTAAAATGAATATTTATATTTTTCGTGAAAATTTTTTTTTCGAGATTTTCATGTCAGAATACCGACTATACCGATAGTTTGAGTGCAAATTTCTTCCTTTCGCGCCCCCGCGTTTTAGCAAACTAACTCATACCCATATTGGGATACCCATATGAGGGTAACCCAAACCCATATAGGGTAACCCAAACCGATATGAGGGTAACCCAAACCCATATGGGGGTATATGAGGGTTTGGGTTCGGGACATTCAAACAAACAAACAAACAAACAAACAAACAAACAATTTTCTAAAATATATATAAGATTATTATTATTATTATTATTATTATTATTATTATTATTATTATTATTATTATTATTATTATTATTATTATTATTATTATTATTATTATTATTATTATTATTATTATTATTATTATTATTATTATTATTATTATTATTATTATTGTTGTTGTTGTTGTTGTTGTTATTGTTGTTGTTGTTGTTGTTGTTGTTGTTGTTGTCGTTATTTCCAGGAGATTGCTGGAGCAGCCAGGGGTGCGGAGCGGGGGAACCATTCCCCCTGCCTCGTCTGTCTACAGGTCACTCTGGATGTGAAGAACGCTTTCAACTCGGTGCGGTGGTGTGACGCGCTACAGGCGCTAGAACGAGACTTCAGGGTCCCCGGATATCTCCACTGGATGTTCGAGGATTACCTGAACAATCGCTCCCTCGTTTACACCACTGCAGATGGTCTGATTAGCCAAGAGTTAACGGCAGGGGCAGCCCAAGGGTCCATACTAGGTCCCGACATTTGGAATGCCACATATGACGGGATTCTCCGAATGGAGATGCCTGAGGGTTCTTTTCTGGTTGGGTATGCGGACGACGTAGCCGCTATCATCATTACGCGTACCGTAGAGGCAGCGCAGATGAGACTCAACCAGGTAATGCGACGGGTCCACTCCTGGATGGAAGACCACGGCTTGGAGCTACCGCTAGCGAAAACTGAGATCGTGCTCCTAACCAAAAAGCATATCCCGCTTATGAGGGATATGCAGGTAGGAGAGACGACGGTTCAGACGAAGGCGTCTGTAAAGTACCTGGGGTTGAAGCTCGATTCTCGGCTTAGCTTCGGGGAAGAAATAATATCGAGAGCGGACAAAGCTGCGGCAGTGACGACGTTGCTCAGCAGGGTAATGGCCAACATTGGCGGTCCTCAGCCCTGCAAGCGTCACCTTCTGCAGCACACGGCCGAGTCCATAATGCTCTACGGTGCCGAAGTCTGGGCCGATGCGCTCCGGTACGAGAAATACCGGAAGCGCATGGCCGGAGTGCAGCAGAGAGGGGCCCTCCGTATCGCCTGCTCTTACCGCACGGTCTCAGAGCCGGCTGTGCTAGTGATAGCCGGGGTCATACCGATTGACCTCCTCGCCCAGGAGCGGGAGTTCGTCCACCAGGGCCTTCCCGAAGAGAGAGAGAGGGAGAGACGAAAAGCGCTTGCCAGGTCCTGTAGCATGCTGACCTGGCAAGAGAGATGGGATGAGGATCCGCGGGCCAGGTGGACAGCGAGACTCATTCCTCGCTTGGACACCTGGATCAACCGTCAGCATGGTGAGGTGAATTATGACTTCACACAATTGCTGACGAAGCACGGGTATTTCCGGTCTTATCTGTGCAGAATGGGTAAAGTGCTGGACTCGTGCTGTATATCCTGCGGATCCCCCAGAGACGATGCCTTCCACACATTCTTCGAATGCGAAGAATGGAACGTGTGGAGGGCACCATTGGAGGAAAAGTTCGGGAGCATAACCCCGGAAAATACTATCGGAATTATGCTCCTCGACGATGAAACTTGGACAAAGGTCACTTCCTTCGTGGAAGCAGTCCTCCGTCGGAAGAAGAGAGTTTTGGAGGAAGGAACGCCCTAAGGGGTGTTCGAAACAACTAATGGCACCACCCCGAAGTAATGCTAACGCGGTTCCGGGGTGGTCGTCTGGAGATACAGAGCGGGTTTTAGTCGGTAGTCTCTTCGAAGGAGTCCGACACACGGAGAGCCAAACCATCGCTCCCGACAGTGCGTAAAAGCATTTCCCCCCTGTAAAAAAAAATTATTATCATTATTATTATTATTATTATTATTTTAATTATTATTATTACTATTATTATTCCCGTGTCGGGTTTTTCTGACTCCCATCGGGCACGTCCCCAGGTGGCGGATAGGGGAATGCTCGGCAGATATGTCGGGTAGGTGGGACATAATGTACCGTCCGTGTTTTCCGGGATCGGTTGAGCGTAGATCAGGCCTCAGGGAACTGACGTAGGAGTCAAAGTGCTCCGAGGGTATACCCGTTCCTGACTATTACGGCCCGCCCCTTTGCACACGAAGCGCTGGTTCAACCCAAGGAAAAAAATGCCCCATTCCAAAGAAACAACGAAGATGCAGTGAGCGAGGAGTTATCTTCCCTCGCGAAGCTGCTTATCGAGAGCGATAGGAAGGTGGAGGCGAGTCTCGCAGAAATGCGCAGGCTCATTAAAACAATAGGTGATGCCGTAAAAAAGCAGCCGAATGTCAACAAGACGATAAAGGACGGACTGCCCGCCCTGGAGGAGCACTTGGAGGGACTCGAGGACAGTCGCCGTCCAATTAAGCAGGCTCACAGCCTCCTGAACAGACCGGCGGCTCCGAGAGCCAGACTCCAGAGTGCTCCTGATGCGGAAGCGAGCTGCTCATGGGCGCCACCTATCACCGTCGTGCCCGCGAGGGCCGAACGGAAGAAGAGGCCGGTGTCGAGTGCGCCCGTACCCTCAGCGACGGAGGTACGAACGAAAAAAAAGAAAAAGAGGCCTCGCCGAAGAATGCCTGGACAGAAGTCCAGTGCAAGAAAGCGAGGCAAAAAAAGGAAAAGAAGGCGGCAACGAAAAGGCTTTGCCGGCCTCCAAAGCAAGCAGGCCCGCAAATACGCCCCAGAAGACGGCAGCTGCGGTTAAGAAATCGCGCCCGAGAAAACCGGAGGCGATCGTACTGGAACCGGCAGAAGGTAAAATCTATGCGGAGATCCTCACCGATGTCCGCAAAAAAGTGGATCCCGAAACTCACGGGGTCGACGTACGGTCGATCCGGCGCACACGAGCAGGAGAGGTCCTGCTCGAGCTGCGAAACTCATCGGCTGATTCGAGAGCGGCTTTTTCAGCAGCTCTCAAAGCCGCAGCTGGAAGTGAGAGCAGCGTTAGGGAATTGGTCCCGAAGACTCGTCTCGAGATCCGAGACCGTGATAGCTGCTCCATGAAAGCAGAGGTGGGAGAGGCTTTAAAGATAGCCCTTGGACAGTACAAGGGCCCCCTGCAGGTCATGTTAATTCAACCGAACGCGCGGGAACAGGTCACCGCCATCCCCAGCCTTGACGAAGCAGTGGCGGGGACCTTGTTGCAAACCGCTCGCGTCAAGATCGGCTGGGTTAACTGCCGTGTCCGAAGGAGCGTGAAAGTGCCGAGATGCTTCAAGTGCCTCGCGTACGGACACCAGAGTACCCGGTGCAGAGGCGTTGACCGGGGAAATCTGTGCTATCGGTGCAGCAAGGAGGGACACAGGGCAGCTAGCTGCAAGGCTGAGCTCTTTTGTTTTCTCTGCCGCGCCGTCGAAGGGAAGCCAGACGGTCAATGGCACATAGCGGGATCAGGGCAATGCGGGGCATTCCGCAAGGCCCTTGGCAAAGCCAAGGGCAATAGCAGTCGTCCTGCAGGGGAACATGAATAGGAGCCGAATAGCCGACAAACTTCTGGCCCAGATATGTTTCGAAAAAGCTGCCGATATAGTTCTTATCAGCTAGCAATATCGAAACAGGGAAGGGCCAGGATGGTATTCGGACCTCCTGGGCATGGCGGCAATTTGGATTCCGAATCGACGTCGCTTCTGCGTCGTGGACCATGGCTCCGGCAGCGGTTTCGTTTGGGTGAGGTCCAGCGGCGTTATCAACGTCAGCTGTTACCTTACCCCAAACGAGCGCATCGCAGACTTCCAGGCCAAACTCGATAGCCTGGAAGACGCAATCCGGGACATGGAGGGTGAACTGGTAGTGGCCGGAGACTTTAATGCAAAGGCTCTGGAATAGGATGAACCTCGGCCAGATTTGCGGGGTGGACAAGTGCTGGACATGGCGTCCAGACTTGGGCTAGCTGTATTGAACACTGTCTCAACGTCCACCTTCCGAAGGCCGGGGTACAGAGAAACGATTATCGATGTTTCCATGGCGACAGAAAGCCTGGTATCGCGAGTCCAGGACTGGAGGGTGATCGAGGACTTCACAGCCAGCGATCACCAATACATTACGTTCTGCGTACGTGATGTAGCTCCAGTCCAAATCAGAACACCACGAGGACCTGCTAGGTGGAACGTCGATAAAATGGACCCCCAAAAGCTGTCTCCGGCGCTATTACGTGGCCAGCGAACTGTTGTATCCCAGATACCTCGATTTCGGAATATTACGAATATTCCAAATCACGACGTGTGTGCCCCAGATATGGCAACTGTTGTCATTACATCATGTGGCACACGCGTTCGAACTCGAGCAGGTGCAATTATGCTGAATGACAATTACGCAAGCGACGCATCATCGTCGTCTCGGCCAAGCACTGCCAAGTCAGCAGTTTTACTAAATACGAAAATCTCGTAATTCATGTTATCTTAACCGAATTACGAATATAAATACTAATATCTTGTACGAAGAAATTATTGTTAATTCAATAATATGATAACAAAGAAATGCTTACGCGATTGCGCTCTTTTCCGTATATAACGGACCCGAGAGCAGACACAAAACAGTTCCGACTCAAAGTACCAACCTGCACGACTGGTCCGACGAGGCGAGCGCAACGCGCCTCTGTTAATTATTACCATTTGTATTTTCTATTTCTACGATAATAAATTATTCTTTTATACGACTACCTTTGGTTCGACTCATTTGAGTTCTAACCCTTAATCTGGTAAGATCCCGATCAAAATAACGGAGTAATCTCAAACTCTCGCCAGTCAGAGTAGCTAACTGAATTTTGGCGATACTACAGAACCCTTGACGAGCTTCCACGCTCCGCAGGCGCTGAACAGACGGTGGATCTAGTAAAGACCTGCCTTCATCAGGCCTGCAGCGACGCCGTGCCGAAAAGAATTGCACGGGATGACAGACGTCCCGTGTACTGGTGGACAAACGAGATCGCGGAGCTGAGGCGGAAGTGTCTCCGTTTAAGGAGACTATCCCTGAGAGCCCGGCGCCGCGACACCGACGCAGCCCCTAGCACTGACACCTATGAGGCGGCGAGGAAAGTGCTGAGACGGACCATCAAGCAGAGTAAGCACCGCTGCTGGAAGAAGCTTGGAGAGGATCTTAACGAGGATTTTTGGGGACTGGGGTATAAACTGGTCCTCCGCAAATTGGAAGCGTTCTCTGAAAGCGCTCCCACAAATGCGGGGATCATCGGCGGTATCGTCGATGCGCTTTTCCCCAGCCACTCCAAGCAACCGCGCCGACCTCGAACACCCGAGGACGCACTACTTTCCCTCTTCACGGAGGAGGAACTTAAGGCCGCGGCGCGGTCTTTCAAAAACAAGAAGGCACCAGGCCCTGACCGTTTACCAGCAGAGGTGCTGGAAGCCGCTGTTGAGAGGCATCCAACGATCTTTCTCACGATGTACAACACCTGCCTACAAGCGGGAATCTTTCCACGCCGCTGGAAACTCGCGCGGCTGGCGTTGATCGGGAAGGGCAAAGGGGGACCAGTAGATAATCCATCGTCCTACAGGCCCCTGTGCATGCTAGACACGGCTGGCAAACTCCTGGAAAAGCTTCTTCGACCTCGCCTCCATGCAGCCAACCAAGCCTCTGGAGACCTTTCTGATAGACAATATGGCTTTCGGAAAGGGAGGTCGACGATACACGCAATCCAGGAGGTTGTTGGAGCAGCCAGGGGTACGGAGTGGGGGAACCATTTCTCCTGCCCCGTCTGTCTACTGATCACTCTGGATGTGAAGAACGCTTTCAACTTGGTGCGGTGGTGTGACGCGCTGCACTCGCTGGAGAGAGACTTCAGGGTCCCCGGATATCTCTACTGGATGTTCGAGGATTACCTGAACGATCGCTCCCTCGTTTACACCACTGCAGATGGTCCAATTAGCCGAGAGTTAACGGCAGGGGCAGCCCAAGGGTCCATACTAGGTCCAGACATTTGGAATGCCACATATGACGGGATTCTCCGAATGAAGATGCCTAAGGGTTCTTTTCTGGTTAGGTATGCGGACGACGTAGCCGCTATCATCATTGCGCGTACCGTAGAGGCAGCGCAGATGAGACTCAACCAGGTAATGCGTCCGGTCCACTCCTGGATGGAAGACCACGGCTTGGAGCTAGCGCTAGCGAAAACTGAGATCGTGCTCCTTACCAAAAAGCATATCCCGCTTATGAGGGATATGCAGGTAGGAGAGACGATGGTCCAGACGAAGGCGTCTGTAAAGTACCTGGGGTTGAAGCTCGATTCTCGGCTCAGCTTCGGGGAAGAAATAATATCGAGAGCGGACAAAGCTGCGGCAGTGACGACGTTGCTGAGCAGGGTAATGGCCAACATTGGCGGTCCTCAGCCCTGCAAGCGTCGCCTTCTGCTACGCACGGCCGAGTCCATAATGCTCTACGGTGCCGAAGTCTGGGTTGATGCGCTCTGGTACGAGAAATACCGAAAGCGAATGGCCGGAGTGCAGCGGAGAGGGGCCCTCGGTATCGCCTGCTCTTACCGCACAGTCTCAGAGCCGGCTGCGCTAGTGATAGCCGGGGTCATGCCGATTGACATCCTCGCTCAGGAGCGGAAGGCCGTTTACCAGGGCCTTCCCGACGAGGAAGAGAGGGAGAGACAAAAAGCGCCTGCGGGGTCCCGTAGCATGCTGACCTGGCAAGAGAGATGGGATGAGGATCCCCGGGTCAGGTGGACAGCGAGACTCATTCCTTGCTTGGACACCTGGATCAACCGACGGCATGGTGAGGTAAATTATTACCTCACACAATTGCTGACGGGGCACGGGTATTTCCGGTCTTATCTGTGCAGAATGGGTAAAGTGCTGGACTCGTGCTGCATATCCTGCGGATCCCCCAGAGACGATGCCTTCCACACATTCTTCGAATGCGAAGAATGGAACGTGTGGAAGGCACTATTGGAGGAAAAGTTCTGGAGCATAACCCCGGAAAATATTATCGGAGTTATGCTCCTGGACGATGAAACTTGGACGGAGGTCACTTTCTTCGCGGAAGCTGTCCTCCGTCGGGAGAAGAGAGTTTTGGATGAAGGAGCGCCCTAAGGGGCGTTCAAAACAACTAATGGCGCCACCCCGAAGTAATGCTAATGCGGTTCTGGGGTGGTCGTCTGGAGATACAGGGGGGGGTTTTAGTCGGTAGTCTCTTCGGAGGAGTCCGACACACGGGGAGCCAAACCATCGCTCCCGACAGTGCGTAAAGGCATTTCCCCCCTGTAAAAATATTATTATTATTATTTTTATTATTATTTTTATTATTATTATTATTGTTATTATTTTTATTATTATCATTATTATTATTATCATTATTATTATTATTATTATTAGACAAAACGTGGTGAGGGGGTCCCGAGCTTCTCTCACCATTTTGGTCGGAGCAGAGCTCGACTGCTGGAAAAAAACTGAATTCTTTTTTTTTAAGCGCAGCATACGCAAGACCCACGATGAGTCGTATCCCCTCTCTCTCGCTGAGGATGAGCTTAAGCCCGAGACCCGCGCTGTGTTCGTAAAAACAACGTAAGAATAATAATAATAATCATAATAATAATAATAATTATTATTATCATTATTATTATTATTATTATCATTATTATAATTTTTTCTTTTTTTTCTACAGGGGGAAATGCCTTTACGCACTGTCGGGAGCGATGGTTTGGCTCCCCGTGTGTCGGACTCCTCCGAAGAAACAACCGACTAAAACCCCCCCTGTATCTCCAGACGACCACCCCGAAACCGCGTTAGCATTACTTCGGGGTGGCGCCATCAGTTGTTTTGAACGCTCCTTAGGGCGTTCCATTTTACAAAACTCTCTTCTTCCGACGGAGGACAGCTTCCGCGAAAGAAGTGACCTCCGTCCAAGTTTCATCGTCCAGAAGCATAACGCCGATAGTATTTTCCGGGGTTATGCTTCCGAACTTTTCCTCCAATGGTGCCCTTCACACGTTCCATTCTTCGCATTCGAAGAATGTGTGGAAGGCATCGTCTCTAGGGGATCCGCAGGATATGCAGCACGGGTCCGGCACTTTACCCATTCTGCACAGATAAGACCGGAAATACCCGTGTCACGTCAGTAATTGTGTGAGGTAATAATTTACCTCACCATGCTGACGGTTGATCCAGGTGTCCAAGCGAGGAATGAGTCTCGCTGTCCACTAGGCCCGCGGATCCTCATCCCATCTCTCTTGCCAGATCAGCATGCTACGGGACCTGGCAAGCGCTTTTCGTCTCTCCCTCTCTTCCTCGTCAGGAAGGCCCTGGTGGACGAACTTCTGCTCCTGGGCGAGGCGGTCAATCGGTATGACCCCGGCTATCACCAGCGCAGCCGGCTCTGAGACCGTGCGGTAAGAGCAGGCGATACAGAGGGCCCCTCTCCGCTGCACTCCGGCTATGCGCTTTCGGTATTTCTCGTACTGGAGCGCATCGGCCCAGACTTTTGCACCGTAGAGCATTATGGACTCGACCGTGCGTAGCAAGAGACGACGCTTGCAGAGTTGAGGGCCGCCGATGTTGGCCATTACCCTGCTCAATAGCGTCGTCACTGCAGCTGCCTTGTCTACTCTCGATATTATTTCTTCCTTGAAAGAGAGCCGAGAATCGAGCTTCAACCCCAGGTACTTTACGGACACCTTTGTCCGGACCGTCGTCTCTCCTACCTGCATATCCCTTAAAAGCGAAATATGCTTTTTGGTTAGGAGCACGATCTCAGTTTTCGCCAGCGCTAGCGGCAAGCCCTGGTCTTCCATCCAGGAGTGAACCCGCCGCATAACCTGGTTGAGTCTCATCTGCGCTGCCTCTACGGTACGCGCAATGATAATAGCGGCTATGTCATCCGCATACCCAACCAGGAAAGAACCCTCAGGCATCTCTATTCAAAGAATCCCGTTATTTGTGGCATTCCAAATGTCCGGACTTAGTATGGACTCTTGGGCTGCCCCTGTTGTTAACTCTCGGCTAATTGGACCATCTGCGGTGGTGTAGACAAGAGAGCGATCATTCAGGTAATCCTCGAACATCCGGTAGAGATATTCGGGGACCCTAAAATTCTGCTCCAGCGCACGTAGCACGTCACACCATCCCACCGAGTTGAAAGCGTTCTTCACATCCAGAGTGACCAGTAGACATGCCGCATAAAGGCGAGGTCGAAGACGCTTCTCCAGGAGCTTACCAGCCGTGTCCAGCATGCACAGGGGTCTGTAAGACGATGGATTGTCCACTGGATCTCCTTTGCCCTTCCTGATCAACGCGAGCCTTGCACGTTTCCAGCGATGTGGAAAAACCCCTGCCTGTGGGCAGGCGTTATACATAGTCAGGAAGAGCGTTCGATGCCTTTCAACTGCGGCTTTCAGCACCTCTGCTGGCGAGCCATCAGGGTCTGGTGCCTTATTGTTTTTGAAGGACCGTGCCGCGCACCTCAGTTCCTCCTCCGTAAAGGGGGCTGGTGGTGCATCCCCGGTTATTCGAGGTCGGCGCGGTCACCTGGGTTGATTGGGGAAAAGGGCATCGACGATACCGCCGATGATCCCCGCATCTGTGCGGGCACTTTCAGAGAACGCCCCCAATTTGCGGAGGACCAGTTTGCACCCTAATCCTCAAGGATCCTCTTTGAGATCCTCTCCAATCTTCTTCCAACATCGGTGCTTACTCCCAGTGATGGTCTGTCTGAGCACTTTCCTTGCCGCTTTATAGGCTGCAGTGCTAGGGGCTGCGTCGGTGTCGCAGCGCCGGGCTCTGAGAGATAGTCTTCGCAAGCAAAGACACTCCCGCCTCAGCTCCGCGATTTCATTTGTCCACCAGTACACGTGGCGTCTGTTATCCCGTGCGATTCTTTTCGGCACGGCATCGCTGCAGGCCTAATGAAGGTGGGTCATTACTATTTCCACCGTCTGTTTAGCGCCCGCGGGGTGAGGGAGCTCCTCAAGGCTTCGCTGGCCACGTAACAGCGCCGGAGACAGCTTCTGGGGGTCCATCTTATTGACGTTCCACCTGGTAGGTCCTCGTGGTGTTCTTGTCTGGACCGGAGCTACATCACGTACGCAGAACGTGATGTATTGGTGATCGCTGGCTGTGAAGTCCTCGATCACCCTCCAGTCCTGGATTCGCGATACCAGGTTTTCCGTCGCCATGGAGACATCTGTAATGGTTTCTCTGTACCCTGGCCTCCAAAAGGTGGACGTTGAGCCAGTGTTCAATACCGCTAGCCAAAGTCTGGACGCCATGTCCAGCACGCGTCCACCCCGGGAATCCGGCAAGGGTTCACCCCATTCCAGAGCCTTTGCATTAAAGTCTCTGGCTACTACTAGCTCCCCCTCCATGTCCCGGTAAGCGTCCTTCAGACCATTGATTCTGGCCTGGAAGTCTGCAATTTGCTCGTTTGGGGTTAGGTAACAGCTGACGTAGATAACGCCTCTGGACTTCACCCAAACAAAGCCGCTCCCGGAGCCATGGTCGGCGACGCAGAAACGTTGTCGATTTGGAATCCAAATCGCTGCCGTGCCTAGGAGGTCCAAATACCATCCTGGCCTTTCTCTGTTCCGATATTGCTCGCTGACCAGGAGTATATCAGCGGCTTTCTCGAAACATATTTGGGCCAGAAGGTCGTCGGCTATCCGGCTCCTATTCATGTTCCCCTGCAGGATGACCGCCATTACTCGCCTCTGGCATCGCTAAGGGCTTTGCGGAATGCCCCGCACCGCCCCGATCCTGCCATGTGACGTTTGAAGTCAGGCTTACCTTCCACGGCCGGGCAGAGGAAACAAAAGGGTTCAGCATCGCAGTCAGCTGCCCTATGTCCCTCCTTGCCGCACCGGAAGCACAGACTTCCCCGGTCAGTGCCCTTGCACCGGGTACTGTGGTGCCCGTAGCTGAGACACTTGAAACATCTCGGTACTTCCACTCTCCTCCGGATGCGGCAATTGACCCAGCCGATCTTGACGCGAGCGGTTTGCAACAGGGTCCTTGCGCCTGATTCGTCAATGGTGACGGTAATGGTGACCTGTTCCCGCTCGTTCGGCTGGGTCGATGCGACCTGCAGCGGGCCCTCGTACTATCTGAGGGCTACCCTCATAGCCTCCTCAACCTCTGCTTTCGTGGAGCAGCTATCGAGGTCTCGAATCTTGAGACGTGAATTCGAGACCAATTCCTCAATGCTGCTCTCCTTCCCAGCTGCGGCCCTGAGAGCTCCTATAAAGGCAGCTCTTGAATCGGCCGATGAGTTTCGCAGCTCGAGCAGGACTCCTCCTGCTCGTGTGCGCCGGATCGACCGTACATCAGCTGCGTGTGCTTCGGGATTTACCTTTTTGCGGACAACGTTTAGGATCTCCGCATAGGTTTTACCCTCTGCTGGGTTCAGCAAGATCGCCTCCAGTTGTCTCGGACGCGATTTCTTGGCCGCAGCTGACGTCTTATGAGGCGTATTTGCTGGCCTGCTGGTTTGAGAGGCCGGCGCAGCCTTTTTGTTCCCGGCTTTCTTTTTTCCTTTTTTTCACCTCCTTGCGCTGCACTTCTGTCGAGGCATTCTTCAGCGAGGCCTCCATTTCTTTTTTTTTCTTTGCCTGTACCTCCGTCATTGGGGGTACAGGCGGACTCGACCCCGGCCTCTTCTTCCGTTCGACTCTCGTGGGAGGAATAGGTTTTGGTGTCGCCATGGAGCAACTCGCTTCTGGTGTAGGAGCACTTTGGAGTCTGGCTCTCGGGGCCGCCGGACTGTTCAGGAAGCTGTGAGCCTGCTTAATTGGACAGCGACTGTCCTCGAGTCCCTCCAAGTGCTCCTCCAGGGCGGGCAGTCCGTCCTTTATCGTCTTGTTGACGTTCGGCTGCTTTTTTACGGCATCACCCATTGTTTCAATGAGCCTGCGCATTTCTGCGAGACTCGCCTCCACCTTCCTATCGCTCTCGATAAGCAGCTTCGCGAGGGAAGATAACTCCTTGCTTACTGCATCTTCGTTGTTTTCTTTTGAATTGGGCATTTTTTTCCTTGGGTTGAACCAGCGCTTCGTGTGCAAAGGGGCGGGCCGTAATAGTCAGGAACGGGTATACCCTCGGAGCACTTCGACTCCTACCTCAGTTTCCTGAGGCCTGACCTACGCTCAACCGATCCCGGAAAACACGGACGGATCAGCGCTCGCCCGAAGCAATGCAGCCTCCGACAGCTGCATTCAGTGAACACTTCCTGATCAGGGTCCGAAGGAGCTGGTTCCAGATACACACCCCAGTTACCATCTCGGCAGAGCAAGCTCACAGCAGCCTCTTCACCGGCGCAGAGAAAACGCCTACGTCAGTTGAAGGCACTCCCAGTGTGCTTGGGTGTGTACCGATCAATGCATGACTCCCAGCCGCATCTACATGATGACAGACGCTGGCAAACACCACCCGAAGAGGGAACAGACGTGTGCTCTTCTGCATGCAAATTTCCGTTTTGGTCCGCGGGTGGTATATTATGCCCCACCTACTCGACATATCTGCCGAGCACTCCCCTATCGGCCACTTGGGGACGCGCCCGATGGGGGTCGGAAAAACCTCACACGGGTAATAATAATAATAATAATAATAATAATAATAATAATAATAATAATAATAATAATAATAATAATAATAATAATAATAATAATAATAATAATAATAATAATAATAATAATAATAATAATAATAATAATAATAATAATAATAATAATAATAATAATAATAATAATAATAATAATAATAATAATAATAATAATAATAATAATAATAATAATAATAATAATAATAATAATAATAATAATAATAATCATCATCATCATCATCATAATCATAATAATAATTTTTACAGCGGGAGAAATGCCTTTACGCACTGTCGGGAGCGATCGTTTGGCTACCCGTGTGTCGGACTCCTCCGAAGAGACTACCGACTAAAACCCCCCCTGTATCTTTAGACGACCACCCCGGAACCGCGTTAGCATTACTTCGGGGTGGCGCCATTAGTATTTTTAAAGGCCCCTCAAGGCGCTCCTCCATCCGAAACTCTCTTCTTCCGACGGAGGACAGCTTCCGCGAAGAAAGTGACCTCCGTCCAAGTTTCATCGTCCAGGAGCATAATTCCAATAATATTTTCCGGGGCTATGCTCCCGAACTTTTCCTCCAATGGTGCCCTCCACACGTTCCATTCTTCGCATTCGAAGAATGTGTGGAAGGCATCGTCTTTGGGGGATTCGCAGGATATGCAGCACGAGTCCAGCACTTTACCCATTCCGCACAGATAAGACCGGAAATACCCGTGCCCCGTCAGCAATTGTGTGAGGTAATAATTTACCTCAACATGCTGGCGGTTGATCCAGGTGTCCAAGCGAGGAATGAGTCTCGCTGTCCACCTGGCCCGCGGATCCTCATCCCATCTCTCTTACCAGGTCAGCATGCTACGGGACCTGGCAAGCGCTTTTCGTCTCTCCCTCTCTTTCTCGTCGGGAAGGCTCTGGTGGACGAACTTTCGCTCCTGGGCGAGGAGGTCAATCGGCATGACCCCGGCTATTACTAGCGCAGCCGGCTCTGAGACCGTGCGGTAAGAGCAGGCGATACGGAGGGCCTCTCTCCGCTGCACTCCGGCCATGCACTTCCGGTATTTCTCGTACCGGAGTGCATCGGCCCAGACTTCGGCACCGTAGAGCATTATGGACTCGGCCGTGCGTAGCAGAAGGCGACGCTTGCAGGGCTGAGGACCGCCAATGTTGGCCATTACCCTACTCAGCAACGTCGTCACTGCCGCAGCTTTGTCCGCTCTCGATATTATTTCTTCCCCGAAGCTGAGCCGAGAATCGAGCTTTAACCCCAGGTACATTACAGACGCCTTCGTCTGGACCGTCGTCTCTCCTACCTGCATATCCCTCATAAGCGGGATATGCTTTTTGGTTAGGAGCACGATCTCAGTTTTTGCTAGCGCTAGCTCCAAGCCGTGGTCTTCCATCCAGGAGTGGACCCGACGCATTACCTGGTTGATTCTCATCTGCGCTGCCTCTACGGTACGCGCAATGATGATAGCGGCTACGTCGTCCGCATACCCAACCAGAAAAGAACCCTCAGGCATCTTCATTCGGAGAATCCCGTCATATGTGGCATTCCAAATGTCAGGACCTGGTATGGACCCTTGGGCTGCCCCTGCCGTTAACTCTCGGCTAATCGGACCATCTGCAGTGGTGTAAACGAGGAAGCGATCGTTCAGGTAATCCGCGAACATCCAGTAGAGATATCCGGGGACCCTGAAGTCTCGTTCTAGTGCCTGTAGCGCGTCACACCACCGCACCGAGTTGAAAGCGTTCTTCACATCCAGAGTGACCAGTAGACAGACGGGGCGGGAGATATGGTTCCCCTGCTCCGTACCCCTGGCTGCTCCAACAACCTCCTGGATTGCTTGTATCGTCGACCTCCCCTTCCGAAGTCATATTGTCTCGCAGAAAAGTCTCCAGAGGCTTGGATGGCCGCATTGAGGCGAGGTCGAAGAAGCTTCTCCAGAAGTTTGCCAGCCGTGTCTAGCATGCACAGGGGCCTGTAGGACGATGGATTGTCTACTGGTCCTCCTTTGCCCTTCCCGATCAACGCCAGCCGCGCGAGTTTCCAGTGGCGTGGAAAGATTCATGCTTGTAGGCAGGCGTTGTACATCGTGAGAAAGATCGTTGGATGCCTCTCAACTGCGGCTTTCAGCACCTCTGCTGGTAAACCGTCAGGGCCTGGTGCCTTCTTGTTTTTGAAAGTCCGCGCTGCGTCCTTGAGTGCCTCCTCCGTAAAGAGGGGAAGTGGCACGTCCTCAAGTGTTCGAGGTCGGCGCGGTTGCTTAGGGTGGCTGGGGAAAAGGGCATCGACGATACCGCTGATGATCCCCGCATCTGTGGGAGCGCTTTCAGAGAACGCCCTTAATTTGCGGAGGACCAGTTTATACCCTAGTCCCCAAGGATCCTCGTTGAGATCCTCTTCAAGCGTCTTCTAGCAGCGGTGCTTACTCTGCTTGATGGTCCGTCTCAGCACTTTCCTCGCCACCTTATAGGCGTCAGTGCTAGGGGCTGCGTCGGTGTCGCGGCGCCGGGCTCTCAGGGATAGTCTCCTCAAACGGAGACACCTTCGCCTCAGCTCCGCGATCTCGTTCGTCGACCAGTACACGGGACGTCTATCATCCCGTGCAATCCTTTTTGGCACGGCGTCGCTGTAGGCCTGATGAAGGTGGGTCATTACTAGATCCACGGTCTCTTCAGCGCCTACGGAGCGTATGAGCTCGTCAAGGGTTCGCTGGCCACGTAATAGCGTCGGAGACAGCTTTTGGGGGTCCATTTTATCGACGTTTTACCTGGCAGGTCCTCGTGGTGTTCTGATTCGGACTGGAGCTACATCACGTACGCAGAATGTAATGTATTGGTGATCGCTGGCTGTAAAGTCCTCGATTCCTTTCGAGTCCTGGACTCGCGATACCAGGCTTTCCGTCGCCATGGAAACATCGATAATCGTTTCTCTGTACCCCAGCCTTCGGAAGGTGGACGTTGAGCCAGTGTTCAATATAGCTAGCCCAAGTTTGGACGTCATGTCCAGCACTCGTCCACCCCCCGAATCTGGTCGAGGTTCACCCTATTCCAGAGCCTTTGCATTAAAGTCTCCGGCCACTACCAGTTCACCCTCCATGTTCCGGATAGCGTCTTCCAGGCCATCGAGTTTGGCCTGGAAGTCTGCGATGCGCTCGTTTGGGGTAAGGTAACAGCTGACGTAGATAACGCCGCTGGACCTCACCCAAACGAAACCGCTGCCGGAGCCATGGTCGACGACGCAGAAGCGTCGTCGATTTGGCATCCAAATCGCTGCCGTGCCTAGGAGGTCTGAATACCATCCTGGCCCTTCTCTGTTTCGATATTGCTCGCCGACCAGAACTATATCAGCGGCTTTCTCGAAGCATATTTGGGCCAGGAGTTCGTCGGCTATCCGGCTCCTATTCATGTTTCCCTGCAGGACGACTGCCTTTGCCCTTGGCTTCACCGAGGGCCTTGCGGAATGCCCCGCATTCCCCTGATCCTGCTATGTGCCGTTGAGAGTCTGGCTTCCCTTCGACGGCGCGGCAGAGAAAACAAAAGGGCTCAGCCTTGCAGCCAGCTGCCCTGTGTCCCTCCTTGCCGCACCGATAGCACAGATTTCCCCGGTCAACGCCTCTGCACCGGGTACTCTGGTGTCCGTACGCGAGGCACTTGAAGCATCTCGGCATATCCACTCTCCTTCGGACACGGCAGTTAACCCAGCCGATCTTGAAGCGAGCGGTTTGCAACAAGGTCCTTGCCCCTGCTTCGTCAAGGCTGACGATGGCGGTGACCTGTTTCCGCGCGTTCAGCCGAATTAACACGACCTGCAGGGAGCCCTTGTACTGTCCAAGGGCTATCTTTAAAGCCTCTCCCACCTCTGCTTTCATGGAGCAGCTATCACGGTCTCGGATCTCGAGACGAGACTTCAGGACCAATTCCCTAACGCTGATCTCACTTCCAGCTGCGGGTTTGAGAGCTGCTGAAAAAGCCGCTCTCGAATCGGCTGATGAGTTTCGCAGCTCGAGCAGGACTTCTCCTGCTCGTGTGCGTCGGATCGACCGTACGTCAACCCCGTGGGCTTCGGGATCCACCTTTTTGCGGACATCGTTGAGGATCTCCGCATAGGTTTTACCTTCTGCCGGTTTCAGTACGATCACCTCCGGTTTTCTCGGGCGCGATTTCTTAGCCGCAGCTGCCGTTTTCTGGGGCGTATTTGCGGGCCTGCTTGCTTTGGAGGCCAGCGAAGCCTTTTCGTTGCCGACTTTTTTTCCTTTTTTTTCCTCGCTTTCTTGCACTGGACTTCTGTCCAGGCATTCTTCGGCGAGGCCTCTTTTTTTTTTGTTTGTACCTCCATCGCTGAGGGAACAGGCGGACTCGACGCCGGCCTCTTCTTCCGTTCGGCCCTCGCGGGCATGACGGTGATAGGTGGCGCCCATGAGTAGCTCGCTTCGGCATCAGGAGCACTCTGGAGTCTGGCTCTCGGGGCCGCCGGTCTGTTCAGGAGGCTGTGAGTGCTCTTCCAGGGCGGGCAGTCCGTCCTTTATCGTCTTGTTAACGTTCGGCTACTTTTTTACGGCATCACTAATTGTTTTATTGAGCCTGCGCATTTCTGCGAGACTCGCCTCCACCTTCCTATCGCTCTCGATAAGCAGCTTCGCAAGGGAAGATAACTCCTTGCTCACTGCATCTTCGTTGTTTCCTTTTGAATGAGGCATTTTTTCCTTGGGTTGAACCAGCGCTTTGTGTGCAAAGGAGTGGGCCGTAATAGTCAGGAACGGGTATACCCTCGGCGCACTTTGACTCCTACCTCAGTTCCCTGAGGCCTGACCTACGCTTAACCGATCCCGGAAAACACGGATGGATCAGCGCTCGCCTGAAGCAATGCAGCCTCCGACAGCTGCATTCAGTGCACACTTCCTGATCAGGGCCTGAAGGGGCTGGTTCCAGATACACACCCTAGTTGCCACCTCGGCAGAGCAAGCTCACAGCAGCCTCTTCACCGACGCAGAGGAAACGCCTACGTCGGTTGAAGGCACTCCCATTGTGCTAAGGTGTGTACCGATCAATGCATGACTCCCAGCCGCATCTACATGATGACAGACGCTGGCGAACACACCGCCCGAAGAGGGAACAGACGTGTGCTTTTCTGCATGCAAATTTCCGTTCTGGTCCGCGGGTGGTATATTATGTCCCACCTACCCGACATATCTGCCGAGCATTCCCCCATCCGCCACCTGGGGACGCGCCCGATGGGGGTCGGAAAAACCCCACACGGGAATAATAATAATAATAATAATAATAATAATAATAATAATAATAATAATAATAATAATAATAATAATAATTGGTTCTATCATGTCCGTCGGGGATTTGGAAGAGCAAAGAGGTATTCGATAAATTTAACATAAAATTTATTTGATTTTAGAAAATGAATATATACAATGAGAGAAAGGAAGAAGCACTTCATTACTGCTCACGAACCCTGTATCGTAATTGAGCACCATTAGGAGCACTGATATAATTTTTATTTTTACGATTTTTTGAATCTCAAGTTGCTGAATTTTCTTCCGTAGTATTGCAATATAAAATTATTTGCGTGTGCTACGGATGTCATCTGATGGAACAGAGCGTTGTCTTCTTCGAACAGCTTGACAAATCTTGTTGGAAGAAAACAAGAGAATTCGTCCTCCACATCAATGATGATTCGAGAACCCCATTTCGTCTGAACACGTTTGATATCGATGACGTTGTATTCCTTCCCCGGTGTCAGTTCAACAAGCCGTTTTACGGGCAGAAATTCCGTCAACCGGCCCACTTTGTTAATTCTCGAGAAATCCATTATTGTTGAGACTGAGAGCGGGCAATTTTCTCGATAAATGACGAAATTCCGACGTGGTATGAATAATTTTTTTAATTGTCGCAATATCTTCGCGGAGTGCTTCTATTCTTGCTTTCAGAGCCCGTTGCTTTTTTTGTGTGCTTCTCATTAAGGAGCGCTTGAGACTGAAAAATGTTTCGCGGGTGCATTATTATCATCCAAGATTCCTCCCTGCCATTAAAAACCCTGCTACGCCCCCCACCAATATTAAATATGATACCTGCTGAGATCAGCATTCTTACCCGTTGTCACCGCCAACAATGAGCGTGGCTTGGACCTGAATAACTGTCGATGGAATTTTCCACTTTCTTATAATATTAAATCAAAGATTTAAATGCGGTTTTAACGGCCACGCGTTTCGTATATTTTCCTTTAATAGAACATTTGCAATCGTCGAGCCCGAAGATAACAGCTTTGCATACAATGAAAACACTTAGGGCTAAAAACATCATGATCCTCATTTCTAGATTTTGAGCTGTCAAGCTTTTTAGCGTAAGCGTTGTAATAATCATAGGCTACTTTATCGTTGCGGGGTAAGTCATTTGAAAATACACTTCTAAACTCATCAATGCCCTAGCCAGTGCACAGATAATGAAGAAACATAACGCAATACTGTCCGCAACACTCCGAATCCGGACCCTGAAATTGAGTAGTGTTGTATCGGATGAGTTTGCAGTGACTTCGGAGTCGTTTCAGATGCTGGGGGATGATCGGAAGGAGCCCGAAGCTATCGAAGAACTATCCGTGTCCATCTCGATCGACGTAGAGGGCGACCCAGTGGGCTCCTGGCTGTTTGTAGCCATAGGTATTAACCACAAGAGCTGTCGGTTTCGCCCACACCTTCGGGATACGATTCGCGGGGTACACTCCTGTCTCGTGACTTTGGATATGCTGCAGAGCTCGTAGAATTTGCAGGCTGTTCATAACAAGCCAGGGCAGGAAGTTTTTTTCAGAGACGCTTGGCTCGGTCTTTTTGCTTCGACAGACCCACGTTCCATATCGTGGTCGTCCTATACTCCCACAAGAAGCTGTAGCGGTCTTGGTGACAAAGCCACTTCTCGATTTTTGTTATATTGTTCAAAGAACATTGATGTTTCTTATTTTTGCGAAGCAGACCGTGGTATATGCAGAATGTTTCGCTTGCAGGTAGATTATGGAATGCTGGTAGTTCATCGTCTTCTTCCAAATTTATAATAAAGCAGCCTGTGATATGCGCCAGGTACAATGATTTATCATTACCTCTTGTGAATATTCGGGTAGCCCGAGCCACTATTTTCTTCAGAATATTTTCAACATCATTTAAAGGCGTCGTACCCTCACGCCAATCTATACCATGATGATTATTTTTCAACCGGTTGTTTTGTCGTTGTATGTGTGGCTGTAGCCCGCTGTAGGAATAAGGTGCTGCTACAGGCCAGTTAGCACAAAAATCAGACTCAATCGAGATAACAGCAACTTCTTTCAGTATAAAGTTGTTAAATTTGTCCTTTAAGCCCTGTATGTGAATCACGATATTCAATTTGACGCACGTTGTAATTTTTCAAAGCACCAGCGCACTGAAGACTCAATCGCCGCATGCTGCGGAGTGACTCAAGCGATTCGGTGTAATACGTATAATGATTTTCGTATCAACCAATGAAATCCACAATTACTTGTCTGGATGCGTCGATTCGTAGCACGTTATCATACTCCGCGTATACTATGCAATCAACTGTCGATGCGAGAGCTCCTTGGAAGCGTACTTTTATTCTGACACTGCCGTGCCTTACAAAATTCCAATAAGTGCTACTGTTGGCTAAGAGATCGGGGATGAGGTCGAAGGGTAAGACGTACGCGAAATACAATTGCGTTGATTGACAAAACGAATTCCCGTGCCGGAAAACAAAGTATGGTAGGCATACACGTACTGGTTGTCGTTTTGGAAGTCAGGCTGCAAAGGTTTGGACGGTACACCGTCCGCGTACAACGAATGATAATTGATACCGTGATTATCAAAGTTGAAGGGGTTCAGTTTACGATCGCCGGTGCAGGCTTTATTATTGACGAAGCCTATTATTAGTCGTTTTGGTAGTTGACCGAGTACGACATTGTCCAGAGTATCACCATACACGCCAGCGTGCATTGATATTGCTTTAACTTCTACACGGGTAAGCGGATATTTTGCGGTTGCTTTAGAAAGCGCTCTTGCGTGAGCTGAAAGCACACTAGGAGCTATTTTAGCACGCTATACGAGAAGCGTTGCTTCTACTGTACGAATACTGCAATCCGCTTGAGTCATAAGACAAAAGGCGTTGTTGGTACGCACTAGTCGCAAGCGCATGTCAACGCCGTTTTTTAAAAATCTCTCCTGATTAAAGATGTCGCAATGAAGATGCCCGAGCAGATCCACTGTTTTTCCAACGCCCAAAAGCTGGCGGCGATTTTGAAGACCAATATTATCGTCCGCAATATCATCCATTTTACCGGCTGTATCGTTATACCAGAGAACACTCGTAAGGTGGGAGGTCTTTGCACCAGCTCCAAAATTTAACAGGGTTCCAATGTATGTTCGGTATGCATAAGCGTTGTTAGAGGGTGATACAAGCTTTTGATTCAAAAAACATCGACCTGATTGAACATTGAATGTAGCAGGTTCTTGATGGGACCGGCTATGGTGGCAGCACCGGCACCGTCTCTTAGTTTTGTCCTTGTATTTATTTGAGCACGTAGACTCAGCATGGTATGGGCAAGATCGATATACTCCTCACCCTTCCCTCGTACCACAAATTCAATGGGTGAATCATCGGTCAAGGATAAAATAGTTTTATAGTATACCCACTGCGTACCCTCAATCTCGGTCTGAGTTGGAGGTATCGTAAATAGTTCGAGCTCAGACTTCAAGCATTCGCACGAGTAAGCGTGTAAGAAAGCCATTTTTTCTTATATTGAAGAAGCCGTTTTAAGCAAAAATCTCTGCGACAGTCCTCACTGCCTTCTTCTCCTTTCCTCAGGGTTTTGCTCTTAACCTCTTCACCGATGATGTTTTTCCGCTCTTCTTTCTCTTTATCCTCTTCTCCGTTGATGTAGATTCCTTTCTCCTCGCACCGATGTGACGTGCTGCGCTTCTGCTAGCGGAATGTAACAATTCATGATTTTATCTGGCTTATAACCAGGCCTTTGCATGAGAGTATTAATTTTTTCTTTCGCTTTGCGCTTTAAATTCTGTCCTGATTATATGTCCTGATATCACCAGCTACATTGATGCCTGAGCGCAGCGCTTCCTGACCGACAGCCCGCGCTTCTTGTTTCAATAATGGTATGATGCTACGAAAGAGCCCTCCGAGATAGCTGCCAATATCATGCCCACGCTGATTCGGTGAGCTGATGTATACGTGACCAATGCCGCCAGAGCCTGTGCTAGCATCACCGCCGCCAACCTGTGCCTCAAAGTGCTCACCGTAATAATCCATTCTTTTTTATTAATCAGCACGCTTGAATTGTAATGTCACCGTCAGTGTTCCATGCTCAAATGGTATGGGGGCACCAAACTCATCCCTTATATCAATGTTAATTGTTTGAAAACTAGTGCACAGACGAGGCACGTAGCGTGGTGGTGAGAAACTTTTGATATTCACCGAGCCGTAATTGTAATTATCAGAGGCTTCGGCTGATAAGACTCGTAGCAAAAGTGTATGGACATCTCCTGAAATATAGGGCTCACAAATGTTGGTATAGACAAACAGCAAATTGGGGATTGAAGGCCTGCTCTCTACTGTCCTATACACGCTGAAGTACTCTGCACTACGATCCCGATAGAATGCGTAAAGCCTAAAATTTTATTCAGGACCGGGGGAATATAGAAAGAATGTTCCAGATTCGTACAGTCGTCACAGATGCGTGTCGCAGTCATATAACCGTTGCGGGTACGCTGGAATCTCAAATGACCAGACACACACGATATCTTGTAAATTATTTCGAGAAGCGTATCAACGTTATGGTACACGTCTGCTGGTACACTAACCCGATCTTCTCTAGAATCGATATCTGCGCCACGACTGGTAGGGTTCACAATGTTTGTTACGACGTGGATGAAATTTTGTTCGAGATCAGTATGTACGTGTAAAATTGTCATGGGTATGTGTATTTTGGCTAGAGACACAGCCCAGCTAACGTGTGAAGACACTGGCTGTGGTAAGTGTGTAGTGTACCGAGTTGTCGTATTATCGAGATAATATTTCATGCTACTGTTGCCGGGTGAGACGATAAAAAACTCGTCTTTTATTTTGAACGGTCCTTCTTCTTCGTCTTCTTATTGCTCTTGGGCTCAGCAGGTGTTGTTTGCACCCTGGTTAATTTGAGCTCATAAAATACACCATCAATATCCTCGTTGTAAAGATCACGTAGAAAGTATACCATAGGCCAGCGCGTAGATGATACACGATGTATTTTGAATAACTCGCTGGTCCAACCGCTCTCGTAACCTTTCGCAAAGGCTGCCTTTGAAGTACTGATGCGTACAATATCACCAACTCTATATTTAGGAGGCTGCTGCTGTTGTGGCTCTCGGTATCGTTGAACCAAGTTTGATCGCGCTAAAGCAGCTGTAACGATGGTCACTGCTGAGGGTGCCATTTTTAAGCTGCTATGCCGCGCGTGATTATACACCCTAACAATGTTTTGTAGAACGTCTATATAACGTTTATTTCGAGAATATGTAAGATAGCGCCACATAAGAAGGTCTCATTCTCCGTTATTTCAAATGCCGTGCTGCTCAAACTCCGTGGTGAAATGCCGTGTGTATCAAACTCAGTTCTTCATTTTCCGGCGTTTCCCCCTTCTCCCTAATAATCCGAAAGGGTCGCCACTCGTTCCGAGCTCGACCGTCGCACCTTTTTTTTTAAATCGCCTGTGTACCTGCTTTGTCTATACCCCATTACTAATGATACGGTTCGTGGCAACGACGAACTGGACGGCCACGTGGTTCATTTAACATCTCACGAAATGTCATCGCGCCACACTGCCTCAGTGATTCTCAACACTTCAAGTCCCCGCCGTTTTTTCCAATTTTATAGATTAATATGTGAAATAATATTATAATATTAATTATTCACAGATAATAATCGCTCGCTCGGATGTATTCATACACGGAATAACTCACGGTAGATTCTCTAAACTGAATTCTCGTAGTATATTTTGTACCACATGAAATAATCCCTCCGTGATTATTAACATTCATGTTCTTGTAGGAAGAATAGAATGAAAGACGCACTGTTTTTGTACATATATCACTGTTATGATTCTATCAGACCATACCATACTAACAGATATTCGTATTATATGAGGGGCATTCCACGCCAAATCAACCACTTTAGGATCCAACCCCTTTCAATTTGGCTGAAACGTTTTTGATTTGTTCTACCCTTTAAAAAAAATTTTACAGAATTTTTTCAAATTTTTTCACCCAACCAGTAAAAAATTATGAACTTTTCAGGAGAAATAAGCTTTTTATTTTTCAAATATCTATAACTTTTTCAAAAATGGACATATCTGGATGTTTTTTTTATGTGTGTTTTTCTATGTTCTTTTTAGAAACAAAATAGAAAAAAATATTCGGGCCGATCTTCAACGTTTTTTTTTGCGAATTTTCAGAAAAAAAAAATTTCTCGATTATGATCATTTTTAATTTTTCTTATCTTTTTTTGATAGAAACTTTTCCATTTTCTGCAAATTTACTGAAATTTTCAAAGTAGGTTTTTTTTTCAATTCAGAATTTTTTTTTTACTCAGCTTATTTCTTATATTATCACTTTGGGCATTTTTGAGGATGTTGAGAGAATGTCAAGGTTCGAAAAAAAATAATAATAAATGAAATTAAAAGTGATAATCATCGAAAAAATTTCAATGTTTTTTGAAAAAGTAGGACAAAAATGGAAGATAGTTCTGAATAATTTTTTTATTCAGAACTATTCAGACTTTTCAAAATCGTCCACTTTATCATTGCACAATTATTTTCATCGTCCTTAATTTGGCATGCGATTTTTGCAATTATTAAAGGGTAATGGGCAAAAGAAATATTAAAAAATCAATAACTACCGTGGTTCACGGTATTCAGACTTTTCAAAAGCGCCCACTTTATCAATGTTCTCATCGTCCTTAATTTAGCATTGCGATTTTTGCAATTATTAAGGGGTTATGGGCAAAAGAAATATTGAAAAATCAATAACTACCGTGGTTCACGGTATTCAGACTTTTGAAAAGCGTCCACTTTATCATTGCACAACGATTTTCATCGTCCTTAATTTGACATTGCGATTTTTGCAATTATTAAGGGGTTATGGGCAAAAGAAATTTTGCAAAAATCTATAACTACCGTGGTTCACGGTATTCAGACTTTTCAAAAGCATCCACTTTATCATTGCACAATGATTTTCATCGTCCTTAATTTGACATTGCGATTCTCGCAATTATTAAGGGGTTATGAGCAGAAGAAAAATTGAAAAATCGATCAGTACCGTGGTTCACGGTATTCAGACTTTTTAAAAGCGTACACTTTATCATTGCACAATGATTTTTATCGTCCTTAATTTGGCATTGCGATTTTTGCAATTATTAAGGGGTTATGGGCAAAAAAAATATTAAAAAATCAATAACTACCGTAGTTCACGGTATTCAGACTTTTAAAAAGCATCCACTTTATCAATGCACAATGATTTTCATCGTCCTCAATTTAACATTGCGATTTTTGCAATTATTGAGGGGTTATGGGCAAAAGAAATATTGAAAAATCAATAACTACCGTGATTCACGGTATTCAGACTTTTCAAGAACGTCCACTTTATCAATGCACAATAATTCTCATCGTCCTTAATTTATCATTGCGATTTTTGCAATTATTAAGGGGTTATGGGCAAAAGAGGTATTGAAAAACGAATAACTACAGTGGTTCACGGTGATCAGACTTTTCAAGAGCGTTCACTTCATTAGTGCATAGCACTTTTCATCATCGTTAATTTGGCATTGCGATTTTCGCAATCATTAAGGGGTTATGAGCAAAAGAAATATTGAAAAATGAATAACTACCATGGTTCACGGTATTCAGACTTTTTGAAAGCTCCCACTTATCATTGCACAATGTTTCCAGTCATCCGTAATTCGGCATTGTGATTTTTGCAATTATTAAGGGGTTATCGACAAAAGAAATATTAAAAAATCAATAACTAGCGCGTTTTACAGTATTCAGACTTCTTAAGAGCGTCCACTATATCATTGCACAATGGTTTTCATCGGCCTCAAATTAGCATTGCGATTTTTGCAAATATTAAGCGGTAATGGGCAAAAGAGATATTGAAAAATCAATAACTACCGTGATTCATGGTATTCAGACTTTTTAAAAGCGTTCACTCCATAATTGCACAATGGCTTTCATCGTCCTCAATTTGGCATTGCGATTTTCGCAATTATTGAGGGGTTATGAGCAAAAAAAAATTAAAAAATCAATAACTACCGTGGTTCACGGTATTCAGACTTTTCAAAAGCGCCCACTTTATCAATGTTCTCATCGTCCTTAATTTAGCATTGCGATTTTTGCAATTATTAAGGGGTTATGGGCAAAAGAAATATTGAAAAATCAATAACTACCGTGGTTCACGGTATTCAGACTTTTGAAAAGCGTCCACTTTATCATTGCACAACGATTTTCATCGTCCTTAATTTGGCATTGCGATTTTTGCAATTATTAAGGGGTTATGGGCAAAAGAAATTTTGCAAAAATCTATAACTACCGTGGTTCACGGTATTCAGACTTTTCAAAAGCATCCACTTTATCATTGCACAATGATTTTCATCGTCCTTAATTTGACATTGCGATTCTCGCAATTATTAAGGGGTTATGAGCAGAAGAAAAATTGAAAAATCGATCAGTACCGTGGTTCACGGTATTCAGACTTTTTAAAAGCGTACACTTTATCATTGCACAATGATTTTTATCGTCCTTAATTTGGCATTGCGATTTTTGCAATTATTAAGGGGTTATGGGCAAAAAAAATATTAAAAAATCAATAACTACCGTAGTTCACGGTATTCAGACTTTTAAAAAGCATCCACTTTATCAATGCACAATGATTTTCATCGTCCTCAATTTAACATTGCGATTTTTGCAATTATTGAGGGGTTATGGGCAAAAGAAATATTGAAAAATCAATAACTACCGTGATTCACGGTATTCAGACTTTTCAAGAACGTCCACTTTATCAATGCACAATAATTCTCATCGTCCTTAATTTATCATTGCGATTTTTGCAATTATTAAGGGGTTATGGGCAAAAGAGGTATTGAAAAACGAATAACTACAGTGGTTCACGGTGATCAGACTTTTCAAGAGCGTTCACTTCATTAGTGCATAGCACTTTTCATCATCGTTAATTTGGCATTGCGATTTTCGCAATCATTAAGGGGTTATGAGCAAAAGAAATATTGAAAAATGAATAACTACCATGGTTCACGGTATTCAGACTTTTTGAAAGCTCCCACTTATCATTGCACAATGTTTCCAGTCATCCGTAATTCGGCATTGTGATTTTTGCAATTATTAAGGGGTTATCGACAAAAGAAATATTAAAAAATCAATAACTAGCGCGTTTTACAGTATTCAGACTTTTTAAGAGCGTCCACTATATCATTGCACAATGGTTTTCATCGGCCTCAAATTAGCATTGCGATTTTTGCAAATATTAAGCGGTAATGGGCAAAAGAGATATTGAAAAATCAATAACTACCGTGATTCATGGTATTCAGACTTTTTAAAAGCGTTCACTCCATAATTGCACAATGGCTTTCATCGTCCTCAATTTGGCATTGCGATTTTCGCAATTATTGAGGGGTTATGAGCAAAAAAAAATTAAAAAATCAATAACTACCGTGGTTCACGGTATTCCGACTTTTTAAAAGCTTCCACTTTATCATTGCACAATGTTTCCAGTCATTCTCAATTCGACATTGCGATTTTCGCAATTATTAAGGTGTTATCGAAAAAAGAAATTTTTGAAAATCAATAACTACCGTGTTTCACGGTATTCAGACTCTTCAAAAGCGTTTACTTTACCATTGCACAATGATTTTCATAATCTTTAATTTGGCATTGCAATTTTCGCAATTATTCAAGTGTTATCGACAAAACAAATATTGAAAAATCAATAACTACCGTGTTTATCGGGATTCAGACTTTTTAAAAGCGTGCACTTCATCATTGTACAATGATGTTCATCATCAATATGTTTGTGAATGTCTAAATCTCGATAAACACGGTAGTTATTGATTTTTCAATATTTATTTTGTCCATAACCCCTTAATAATTGCAAAAATCGCAATGCCAAATTGAGAACGATGAGAATCATTTCGCATCGATAAAGTGGACGCTTTTGAAAAGTCTAAATACCGTGAACCACGGTAGTTATTGATTTTTCAATACTTCTTTTGCCCATAACCCCTTAATTATTGCGGAAATCTCAATGCCAAATCAAGGACGATGGGAATCATTGTGCAATGATGAAGTGGACGCTTTTGGAAAGTCTGAATACCGTAAACCACGGTAGTTATTGATTTTTTAATATCTCGTTTGCCCATAACCCCTTTATAATTGCAAAAATCGCAATGACAAATTGAGGACGATAAAAATAATTGTGCAATGATAATGTGGACGCTTTTGAAAAGTCCAAATACCGTAAACCACGGTAGTTATCGATTTTTCAATATTTCTTTCGCTCATAACTCCTTAATAATTGCGAAAATCGCAATGTTAAATTAAGGACGATGAAAATCATTGTGCAATGATAGAGTGGACACTTTTAAAAAGTCTGAATACCGTGAACCACGGTAGTTATCGATTTTTCAATATTTTTTTCGCCCATAACCCCTCAATTATTGCAAAAATCGCAATGTCAAATTGAGGAAGATGAAAATCATTGTGCAATGATAAAGTGGACGCTCTCGAAAAGTCTGAATACCGTGAACCACGGTAGTTATTGATTTTTCAATATTTCTTTCGCCAATCACCCCTTAATGATTACAAAAATCGCATTGCCAAATTAAGGACGATGAAAATCATTGTGCAATGATAGAGTGGACGCTTTTAAAAAGTCTAAATACCGTAAAACACGATAGTTATCGTTTTTTCAATATTTCTTTTGCGTATAACCCCTTAATAATTATGGAAATCACAATGCCAAATGAAGGACGATGAAAAACATTGTACAATGATAAAGTGGACGCTTTTGAAAAGTCTGAATACCGTGAATCGCGGTATTTATTGATTTTTCAATATTTCTTTTGCCCATAACCCCTCAATAATTGCAAAAATCGCAATGCCAAATTAAGATTAATGAAAATCATTGTGCAATGATAAAGTGGACGTTTTTAAAAAGTCTGAATACCGTAAAGCACGGTAGTTATTGTTTTTTCAATATCTCTTTCGCCTATAACCCCTCAATAATTGTAAAAATCGCAATGCCAAATTAAGGACGATAAAAATCATTGTGCAATGATGAAGCCGACGCTTTTGGAAAGTCTGAATACCATGAATCACGGTATTTAATGATTTTTAAATATTTCTTCTGCCCATAACCCCTTCATAATTGCAAAAATCGCAATGCCAAATCGAAGAGGATGAAAATCATTGTGCATTGATAAAGTGGACGCTTTTGAAAAGTCTGATTACCGTGAACCACGGTAGTTATCGATTTTTCAATATTTCTTTTGTTCATAACCCCTTAATAATTGCGAAAATCGCAATGTCAAATTAAGGACGATAGAAATCATTGTGCAATGATAAAGTGGACGCTTTTGGAAAGTCTGAATACCGTGAACCACGGTAGTTATTGATTTTTTAATATTTCTTTTGCCCATAACCCCTGAATCATTGCAAAAATCGCAATGCCAAAATGAGGTCGACAAAAATCATTGTGCAATGATAAAGTGGATGCTTTTGAAAAGTCTGAATACCGTGAACCACGGTAGTTATCGATTTTTCAATATTTCTTTTGCTCATAACCCCTTAATATTTGCGAAAATCGCAATGTCAAATTAAGGACGATGAAAATCATTGTGCAGTGATAAAGTGGGCGCTTTTGAAAAGTCTGAATACCGTGGACAACGGTAGTTATTGATTTTTCAATATTTTTTTCGCTCATAACCCCTTAATTATTGCAAAAATCGCAATGCCAAATTAAGGACGATGAAAATCATTGTCCATTGATAAAGTGGACGCTTTTGAAAAGTCTGAATACCGTGAACCGCGGTAGTTACTGATTTTTCAATATTTTTTTTGCTCAGAACCCCTTAATAATTGCAAAAATCGCAATGTTAAATTAAGGACGATGAAAATCATTGTGCATTGATACAGTGGACGCTTTTGAAAAGTCCGAATACCGTGAACCACGGTAGTTATTGATTTTTCAATATTTCTTTTGCTTATAACCCCTTAATAATTGTGAAAATCGCAATGTCAAATTAAGGACGATGACAATCATTGTGCAATGATAAAGTGGACGCTTTTGAAAAGTCTGAATAGTTCTGAATAAAAAAATTATTCAGAACTATCTTCCATTTTTTGTCCTACTTTTTCAAAAAACATTGAAATTTTTTCGATGATTACCACTTTTAATTTTATTTATTATTTTTTTTTTTCGATTTTTGACATTCTCTCAACATCCTCAAAAATTCCCAAAGTGATAATATAAGAAATAAGCTGAGTAAAAAAAAAAATTTTTGAATTGATCAAAATCCTACTCTAAAAATTTCGGTGAATTTGTAGAAAGTGGCAAAGTTTTTATTAAAAAAACGATAAGAAAAATTAAAAATGACAATAACCAAGAATTTTTTTTTTTTTTTTAAGATCGGCCCGAATATTATTTTCAGTTTTTTTTCTGAAAAGTACATTGATAAACATAAATTTTCAAAAAAACAACGTCACGAAAAGTCAATTTTCAAAAAAGTTATAGATATTTGAAAAATAAATTTTCTTTTCGATGGATACCACTTTCGATTGCATTTATTATTATTTTTTTTTCAAAATTTGAGTCTCTTTCGACTTCCTCAAAAATCCCCAGAGTGGTATTATAAGAAATAAGCTGGGTGAAAAAAAAATTTGAATTGAAAAAAGAAATAGAAAACGAAAAAATCCCACTCTGAAAATTTCAGTGAATTTGCAGAAAATGGAAAAGTTTCTATCAAAGAAAAGATAAGAAAAATTAAAAATGATAATTATCGAGAAATTTTTTTTTTCCTGAAAATTTGCAAAAAAAAACCTTAAAGATTGGCCCGAATATTTTTTTCTATTTCGTTTCTAAAAAGTACATAGAAAAACACACAAAAAAAAACATCCAGATATCTCAATTTTTGAAAAAGTTATAGGTATTTGAAAAATAAAAAGCTTATTTTTCCTGAAAAGTTCTTAATTTTCCACCGGTTGGCTGAAAAAATTTGAAAAAATTCTGTAAAGCGTTTTTGAGAGAGTAGAAAAAAATAAAAATATTTTAGCCAAATCGAAAGGGGTCGGATTCTAAAGTGGTTGATTTGGCTTGGAATGCCCCTCATATAATATGAACATCTGTTAGTATGGTATGGTCTGATAGGATCATAACGGTGATATATGTACAAAAACAGTGCGTCTTTCATTCTTTTATCTTTACAACAACATGAATGTTAATAATCACGGAGGGATTATTTCATGCGGTACAAAATATACTACGAGAATTCAGTTTAGAGAATCTACCGTGAATTATTCCGTGTATGAATACATCCGAGCGAACGATTATTATCTGTGAATAATTAATATCATAATTATATTTCTTATATTAATCTATAAAATTGGAAAAAACGGCTCCGACTCGAAGTGTTGAGAATCACTGAGGCAGTGCGGCGCGATGACATTTCGTGAGATGTTAACTAAACCACGTGGCCGTCCAGTTCGTCGTTGCCACGAACCGTATTATTAGTAATGGGGTATAGACAAAGCAGGTACACGGGCGATTTAAAAAAAAAGGTGCCAGGGTCGAGCTCGGAGCGAGTGGCAACCCTTTTGGATTATTAGGGAGAAGGGGGAAACGCCGGAAAATGAAGAACGGAGTTTGATACACACGGCATTTGACCACGGAGTTTGAGCAGCACGGCATTTAAAATAATGGAGAATGAGACCTTTTCATGGCATTCAGGATTTAAAAAAAAAAATTAAAAATCGGTCAACTCCAGTGGATGATATAGCCCTAGGAAGTTGAAATGGTTTTTCGACGATAACTTCAAAGTTTCTCGATCGATCAACCTTAAATTTATCAGAGAGTGGTGTTTCGTCATAGCCGACGACCCGGTCTAGGTCGTGTTATAAAAACTCTCCTTGGGGATGAGATCCAGGGTTGACTCGAATGCACCGTGTCAATGATTTACATTTTTCGCAATGAAAGACTTTAATGCCGAAAATGTGAGTTGGCGCATTATTGAAGGGAAGTTTCAACGAACAAAACGTGTGGTTGCGTAATACCAAAGTCGACCTCTATCACAAATTGGAAGGGGTTGAAAAATAGGATGGAAATGCTGAAACCGAAAAAGATCGCGTCCGGAGTGTTACGTCTTGACGTAACGGCTATTAAAATTCATTTCTTCAACGTAATTGCTACCAAAAACAAAGATAAAAACTTGAAGGTCTGTAAAAAGAAGGTTCATCGTTTCCAGGGTTATTCCGTTCAATTCAATGATAAAACAGAAATTCACGTTACCGACCGAAAATTTCTGAAAAGATGGCCATCGGTAAAATCGGGCAGTATGGAAGGAAAATCAGGGACAGAGACCCCTACGAAAAGCCACAAGCTCGTAAATACCATCTTGAGAGCAAGGCATCCGACGCCGCCTTCCTAACTGACATACCCTCCACCGGTCTATCGATTCAAGGGATAGATCGCTGGATCTACCCTTTACCATTGGAAAAGAAAGAATAAAGCATAGAGTATTCCGCTCTGCCGTCAAAACGACGCGAGGCACTGGTTTCACCCTCTCGGAAAAAACAAGCTCACAACAGGGGAACGGTCCTCCTTTCTCTTTTCTCAAACAGATATATACGTGTTACCTACAATAGACTCAGTACAAAACGAACGGAATGGCTCTAAATAACCATGAATTTTCCAACCGCATACTAATACGGAATTTGAAAATAAATAATTTACTTAATTGGATAACCAACTTTCAGGATAAATTCGCAATAAGGCGGAGTAGTAAAATGAACAACGAAGTTAAGCAATAATTAAATAAACAATGAAATAGAACAAAAATTAAATAAACAGTGAAACAGACGAAGAATTAATTAAACAACGAAACAGAATAATAATCAAATAAACCAAAGATGATTGAATAAATAAATAGAATCAAATAGTGATGTGATAATCGAAAGAAATGGCTGGAAATATATTTATATGTCTTTTAATAACATAGATAATACAAATAGAATTAAAAACGAGATCCAATTAAGTAGGTAGTTAGACGGTTTAAATACAATAAGCATTTGCAAGAGAGAGACCCATGATAAAATGGAAACAAAACCACTAATCGTCCCCGAAAGGGTAGTAGGCCCTCACAAGAATATAAAGGGCAGTAGGCCCCACAAGAATGCAAAGGGCAATAGGAAAATATTTTAAAGGGACTAAGGCGTTTGCGTGAAGCCACCGTTTCATGACTCTCTCTCTCTCTCTCTGTCTCTCTCTCTCTCTCTCTCTCTCTCTCTCTCTCTCTCTCTTTCTCTCTCTCACTCTCGCGTTGCGTGGGCCAACAATCCCAGGCTCTCTTTTTAAAAATTCCATTGTACAGTTCACGAGGAAACAGGTACAGGATTACGCACACATTTATAGGGATATATATGTATATATATATATATGTGTATTCATCTGTATGCGTATAAGTACAGAAATATGTGCAAAAAGGTTTCAGGGTAAAAACTACTCATCCAATAATTACTTTTGCTAAATCAAGAAAAGTCAAACAAATATAAGTCATATGTCGAGCAACTAATCAATAAAAATATAATTGCAAAATGAAACCTTGCACTGTACTCTGAATTACGAACTCATCCGATAGATAATTTAATGTTAAATCCAATAATCAAACCCAAAGAGAAACAAGTAAAAACTTATATTGTTAAATGGAAATAATTCAAAATTCGAAATAATATTCCCCTGTGTTTAAAATCTAAAGGAAAGAAAGAAGCCAAACGCTCAGAGGCAAGACCCAGTTACATAGGGCCCCCACCCCTCTTTCGACGTTCCACGGGGCTTGCGCGGTGGAACGGGAGACTTGGCTCTAGTCGCTACCCGGAGATCGCTCGAATCTCTCCCCACTCCAACCCCTCATTCTAGCCACCCTCCTTTTTCACCCACCCTGATATTTCACCTATCTCTTTCTTGGAGGAAAAGAAGGCACGAAGGGGACTTGAGATTTCTTTAGTCATGCGCCGTAGTCATCCACCCTCCCCTCTTTTCTAGTCGACTCATACGAGGAGGCTTATGCGACCACACCCTAAAACAAAATGTAATATGGAAAACCAAGGAAAAACGATCTTTCAGACTCAGGTTCAATTTTTTTAGCGAGAATGTTTAAACATTGTCACCTTAGAAATTATTAAATCGTCTAACCATTTATTTATAATAATATAAATTTAAGTTTAACACGCAAAAATATCGCATAAAAAGACTTATAAATAATTTAAGATCGCTACTTCATATATTTTATTTTTAAATAAAAATGGCATAATTAAAAAATAGTAAACAAACAATAGAATGAAAAGAAAGAACAACCAATTTAACAAAACGCATAAAATATTAACTACAAAGGAAAAGAGACTTTGTAAATGATAGAATAAGCGCGTAAAAATATTTATAATGTTAAAATTATTGTTACTATAAAGGAATTAACATTGTCTACGAACTAAGAATGTAAAAAGCGTGGGGCACATGCATATGCCTGTATATGTGTTCAGGGATACCGACACACGCATAGGACCCACTCAGCGATCTACGCTAGCGCCCTCACCGCGCCCCAATCTCTAAGGGAAGCTCGCGAAAGCGGGGAATAGATTTCATAGGGGAAAATGCATCTTCTATCTTGCTCACACCATCCCCACCAAAATCGATCGGGGTGGCGTGGATCGCTGGGTATATAAAGCGCGGAAAAAGCGCTCTCGACAGACTTCTTCGATTTTTTCCGACTTGGAAACTTCTAAATTCATCGTCCACTCCGAAACCATTCTTGAGTTGAACTTGTGAAATTTTCGACAAAGACGTTGTTGGTTCGGGATTTTTGTGAAACAATTCGCTTTTGGACTTAGAATTTTTCACTCGATTTTTCGAGGGAAGTTGGTTTTTTTTTCTGTTTGGAATTTCAAGTCTTGAATTTCTGAATCGAAATAGAATCGACTTTTCATTTTTTCCCTCGAATTTCGAATCAACTCTTTGAATGTCGGAAAGGACTTTGGATCTCGTTTTATTCTATTTCATTTTACTTTGCTTAGTTATTATCTTCTGTTTAATAATTTTCATTTATTTCACTTTGACGACTGCAATCCACGAATTGTTGGAAAAAGTACAAATCGCGCTCATTGTTAAATAAATCGCGAAATTTTAAGACTGATCTTATTGTGCAAACCTTTCTTTCATTCTTTTAATAATTTAAAAATAAAAATTGGATCTCAAAAAAATAAAATCTGTGCATCAACATTTTCTTCGATTTCGTCATCTACCTGCCACGCCCTTGAGCACTCGCCGATCTCCTCATCGTTTCACGTCCGGATCATCACCGGTTACCAATGGTATCACTCTTCCCATCAGGAGAGCATCTGACTTTGTAAGTGAAGCTCTATTTATTTTTATAAAATCATTTTCGTGATTGTGCAACGTTTTATCTCCGGAAAATTATAATTCAGTGAGCCTCATCTATTCGGACGGAAATTAATAAATTTCAATAAACCTTTGTCGTTTATTGGAGAAAGGCCCCAATTTTACTCAAGTGACTCTTTACCTTCGATTATTCTCATGGCGTTGGCGACATAACTCTTTAAACAAAAAATTCGTTTTTTTAATTAATTTATTAAATGACGTGGATCAAGGAAATTTATTTGGGAATATTGACAAAAAAATTATACGGCTCGTTTTTCCCCTATTTATTTTATTAATGTGAACGCCGGTATCTATTCGTCCTTACATTTGATTCAGTGCAAAGGTTCGCGAAAGTAATAAACCAGTGACGCGTCATAAAACCACGGAACGAGGTTTATCTGAGTTTTCTTTTCTCCCGGAATTTTATCAAGAATTTAAACAATTAAATAAGTTGAATCCAAGGAATTTTCCTTGCCCCAACGATTAAATTCAAAAAAAAAGTAAGAACCCTCTCTCTCTTTTCCTCTATTATTTATTTAATTCATTTGATCGCAAGATTCAGTGCGTTTGTGTAAATCTGTACTTCATCCGAGGATTCGTGTTCTTTGCTTTATTTTCCCCCGTGCGGAAACTTGGTTGGGACTAGAGTTGCGTCAGGTTGCACGCCCACCAAGTATTCGTTAACCTATCCTTGCGCGGAAATTTGGTTGGGACCAGAGTTGCGTCAGGCTGCACGCTCACCAAATATTCGTATTCCTTCTTTTTCCTCGGCGGAGATCTGGTTGGGACTAGAGTTGCGTCAGGTTGCACGCCCACCAAGTATTCGTTTACCTATCTTTGTGCGGAAATTTGGTTGGGACTAGAGTTGCGTCAGGTTGCACGCTCACCAAATATTCGTATTCCTTCTTTTTCCTCGGCGGAGATCTGGTTGGGACTAGAGTTGCGTCAGGTTGCACGCCCGCCAGGAATTCGTTTACCTATCCTTGTGCGAAATTTGGTTGGGACAAGGGTTGCGTCAGGTTGCACGCTCACCAAATATTCGTATTCCTTCTTTTTTCCTCGGCGGAGATCCGGTTGGGACTAGAGTTGCGTCAGGTTGCACGCTCATCCGGAGATTCACCCTGGATACTCTTCCCTTAAATTCCATGAGAGTCAACCCCCCAGTACCGCCCAAAAAGAAAAGAACACGCAGAGCCGGACGAAGGTATCAATTACGTAGACTCGACGCGATATATTCGAATCCGTGGCCAAAAAGGTTGAACCGTGATCCAAGATTGGGATCAAATTATCACGGAGTACGGGCATTGCCTACAGAAACAAAAGTAACTAGAGAGACTCTAAAACCCGAAATTATTTCCACTGAAATCCTTAAACATCCGGTAATTATTTACAAATTAAAGCCGATCGATCTTCCCCCAATCACCCCGTCATTTGATAAAAGTAACGATCAGGATCCCCGTGGCCAAGTTAATAATAAATTATATCGTAGCGAAAGATCTGAAAATTCAATAGACCTCGACGCTATGAAAAGTTAAACAGTGATTCCAAGCCCATTTCCCGAGTAACTTTCCGAGAGGTTAGACTCAAAAACAGGGGCAGACGTGTTCGAGATTGTTTCCAGGAGTAGTACAGAAATTTATTTTCCACGACTAGAGAGTCTCAATCAAATTCAGCTCGTCATACGTCGAAAATCATTGATAGTTCGTGAAAACTCCCATTTTTGACGTAACAGGAGTCGCAAGGCGATGCTCAATTGTTTTCGCACTCGTTGGCTGACCACACATTCTCTCACTACTGGGGCGAGATGGACCACTTTGAGATTAATCAATATTGAAAAAAAAACATTTTCATCTTTTCATCATTTTTTTCATGACCATTTTTCTTTCTTAAGGGGGTATGCAAAAAAGAAATTTTCCAAAATCAATAACTAGCGTGTTTATTGAAATCCTGACTTTTGAAGAGCGTAACTTTTTTAAATTTGCAATATTTTTTATGATCATCCCTTTTTGCAAAACGGTTTATTTCATTCTTTAGAGGGTATGCGGGAAATAAATTTTGAAAAATTAATAACTGACGTGTTTACCGGAATGTTAACTTTGAAAAAGCATCGATTTTCTCATTCTGCAATATTTTTTATGATCAGTCTTCTTGCCATGTGATTTTTGAAATTTTTAAGGGGCTATGCAAAAAAGAAATGTTGAAAAGCTAATAACTAACGTGTTTACCAAAAATCTGACTTTAAAACAGGGTCATTTATCTTACTTTAAAAATTTTTCCATGACAATATTTTTTTCATGACGGTTTTTGCAATTCTTCAGGGGGCATGCGCAAGGAATATTTCAAAAATCAATAACTACCGTTTTTATCGAGATTTTGACTTTGAAACAGCAAGGTGTTTTTTATTTTATAACATTTTTCACTATTTTTATATTTGCATTGCAATTTTTGCCGGTCTTAAGGGGATATGCATACAAAAAAAATGAAAAAATCGATCACTACCGTATTTATTGAGAATCTCACTTCAACAAAAAAACATGTTTTTTATTTTGCCACATTCTTCATGATTAATATTTTGGCATTGCGATTTTTGCAATTGTTGAAGGGATATGCATGAAAAAACATTATAAAAATCGATAACTACCGCGTTTATAGAGGTTCTCACTTTGATAAAGAGTCGTATTTTTTATTATGCCACATTCGTCATGTTCATTATTTTGGCATTGCGATTTTTGCAATTGTTGAGGGGATAGGCATGAAAGAACATTTAAAAAATCAATAACTACGGCGTTTATCGAGATTCTCACTTTGACAAAGAGTCATATTTTTTATTTTGCTACATTCTTCACGATCAATATTTTGGCATTGCGATTTTTGCAATTGTTAAGGGGATATGCATTAAAGAACAATTCAAAAATCAATAACTATGGCGTTTATCGAGATTCTCACTTTGACAAAGAGTCATATTCTTTATTTTGCCACATTCTTCATGATCATTATTTTGTCATTGCGATTTTTGCAATTGTTGAGGGAATATGCATGGAAGAACATTTAAAAAATTAATAACTACCACAGTAGTAAGGTACAGGGATAGGGAGACCGGGTCCTTCCCCCACCCCTCTCCCTCTGGCCCCGCCCCCTCCCTGCCAGGCCCCACCCCCCACCACTTTGGGCCTCATGTTCGTCTGTGATTGGCCCCCCACCCCTTAGCCACGCCCCCTACCCCCACCATCTGGAAATTTTCCGAGCGCTGATTGGTCCCTATACTGGTCACCCACCCCCACCAGAGTGGCGCAGACGGATTGGGGGTGGTACCCCACCAAAATTCCCCGAGCGCTGATTGGTCCCTATACTGGTCACCCCGCCCCCTA